>CM069080.1:33222794-33667794 GCA_035578085.1 Solanum pinnatisectum | reverse complement strand
AGAGGAAACACCGATTTCCAAAGAGTTGATGAATAGTTTCAGTATTGTCTCTTTTTAGAGAAATCTTTTGAGTAATAATCTCAAAGTCGAGGAAGAAGAAATGTTTTCTTTAAAACATAATTATCTAAGTATATTTTGGGAGTAGTATTGAGCATCGATATGGGGTAGAGTTCTAAAAACTCACAGCCCCCATAAACCATGTAGCCAATGTGAGTAGAAAGGGTCATACTTTTTATAATATTCCTTAGTGCTTTTTAGCATAGACTGGTGGATCCACTTAGTTAAGGAGTTCTATACCCCGGCAAAGTATATGACTATTTTGGTAGCGTGGGCTAGAGGCTGTATAATCACATAACTCATAGTGATGGTTGTCGGTTAGAGAATCTACCAGACATAGTTATTATGCATTTTTGCATACAAACCAAGTTATTATTGTATATTCAATACATTGAGTTGTTATCTACTATTTTAAGAGCATTTCTTTATATTGCATCTTTATAACTGCTTTATATTGAAATGAGTTGAGTTGAGTTAAGATGAGGTAAGTTGTTTCTTTAGTTCCAGTGCAAGCTTATGTCATGTTTTAGATTTCCCCTCACATGCTCGTACATTCCATGTACTGACGCCATTTGGCCTGCATCTTTTATGATGCAAATACAGGTAACCAGGATCAGCATCCACCGCTTCGTTGATCTAGTTGAGCTCCAGAGTTATTGGTGAGGCTCCTTGCTTTCTAAGGATCCCTTGTTTACTTTCAGTCATTTTACTTTGTTATTAGGATGTCGTGGGTCTTGTCTTGATGTCCTTCTTAATTGGTAGAGTCTTCATAGATAGATAAACACTACTTCATGAGTCTTTTCATTTTCAGTTGTTCATGTTGAGACTTGAGTTGCCTCTTTGGCTAGTTGAATGTTTATTTCCAAAACATTCTTACTTTACATTTTGAGACAGTTGAGTAAAGTTTATCTTATGCTGAGTAAGTCTTCCGCTGAGACTTGAGCCAGGCTAAGGGTTCGCTTGGGGCCAACAAAGGTTCTTAAGTACCGGCCACGTCCAGGGTGTAGGCTCGGGGCGTGACAAAAAGTTATGTTATTATCGTACTCCAAAAACTTTGATGCACCTAGAATAGCTTGCATGAATTTGAATGGCCTTGACTCAGCTTACTCAAACTTAGAATAATAGAAGGATCATAGCAGCTTAATTGAGTCAGTTTGTAAAAAATTCCTTTGAAGCGTGTGTCAATCAGAAAATGAAATGCTTGTTGTAGTTCTTCATCCTCTTCTCCAATTTCATCATGAGGTTGAGGGTGACAAGGTGCTTGAGGAGTTTAATTCACACACTAAAAGCTAATTTAAATGGAGAAAGACTGTCCAAGCATTATAAAGAGACCACACATCTCATAAATTACCAATGTGCTGGGACTTCTTTTCATTCTCTAACATAGACTTTTCTTCCTTCCTCAACATCATCATACACCTTCTAGAAGATGAAGTTACTTTTGATAGTCTGAGCAACAACCTCATTAGCCCAATTGTCTTGATTAAGCATATATGAGCTGAATTCTCAAGAGCCATTTGTTTTGCACTTTAGTAGCCCTGCCAAAAGATGTCCCATTGTACATATCAAGGAAAAAGGAGGACGATACAAAAAATAAAGATTTTCTGGAGAAACATCTGTCATAGAAGTAGAACGTTTCTCTGCCTCCCATAAGCTTCATTTCTTCCTCAAAGTTGCAGAAGGGGAACTACTAGACAAGGTTCATGAGATGAACCTCCCATTCCTGAAGAACCATATAGTTCCACATTATCATTTCAAGCTCGGATCACCAATAGGTGCGTCATTTCCCGATTTGATATCTACCAAAGAAGGTGGTGTACGTGGGAGGGGGAGAGAGAGAGAGTTTGTTCTTCCCTTCTCTGGTAAAGGAATTTACTATCATCATTTAGTTTTTATTACTATCAGATCATTTAGAGGATACTTACAAATTTCAAGTTTTCCTTATTTAACATTCTTTGCCAACATTTAATTTTTGTAGCAATGGTGGTTGCAAGACGGCTTGCGTGCACCTTAATTAATTCACTATATATGTTTGATACTCACTTATACAAGTACCTAACAAGTCTATATATCACAACCAACGCTTTCACCAATGAAAAGAAAATCACTTAATATTTTTGGCCTCTTTGAACATTCGGTTTCACTAAAGCTCAGGCAAACTTCATTGACCATGAAGTTACATCTTGACTTCACCACAGTCCCAACATATATCGTCACTTAAAAAATAATCTAATAGTGTAATAAAAATTAGACTTTTGGTACAGAAAAATTAGTAACCCATTCGAAAAAAGATAATAACATATAATTTATTTCCAAAGTGAACTACTCCTTCTGTTTAAAAAAGAATGACCTAGTTTGACTTGGAACAAAGTTTAAGAAAAGAAAGAGGACTTTTTAATCTTGTGGTTCTAATTTAAAGTTGTGTCAAATGTACAAAAATATCCTTTAATCTTGTGGCCTTAAACATGCCACGTGGAAAGTTGAAGTTAAATGTTGCCAAAAAAGGAAAGGGATCATTCTTTTTGAAACAGACTAAAAAGGAAATCAGGTCATTCTTTTTGAAATAGAGGAAGTATTATTGGTGGTAATCTAAAGAGAGATATAGTATAGTATTTTGTATTACAAAGGACTTTCTTTCTTTATCAGTTCCCAACATTTTCTTTATTTTTGCTTTCTTCATTTACCATCTCTAATGCTTTCTTTATTTATCAGCTCCAACATTTGCAAGGAAATAAATAGGTTATAGTGCAAATCATTATAAGAATATGATGCAAATCGCAAATAAAAACACACATTTATGGTGTAAAATGCAAAAACTTATTAATTCACTGTATACTTTTGGTGACACATGTACACAATGATTTTAATGGTATATGAATATAGGAAGAGTCGTTGACTTATTCTCACTTCACTTCTATTGACACGTGTACCCTCATTCAATTGATATTATAATTAAATCAGGGAAATGATGTCTCATTATTCTCACTTCACTTCAAGTAAAAACTTTCTTGGAGCCTTTATTTTACAATCCTGAACAAAGTGGAATGTCTGAAAATAAGTTGAAAGAAGAAGATTATGAGTATGATAATGATTAATAATTAGAAATATTGAAGTCCATGTATCATTACTACTTCAATCATGGTGTAATTCAATATCCAATATCACAGAAACTGATAAATTACACCAACAATTTAATCCCAAACTTGAAATTTCATGGAGTGACACTGGCGACTAAGATCTTAACTTCACAGCACCATTTTTCAACTATTAGTGAAATGGCTGAGGGTATTACCCTGAAATAGTCCACCCATTTATCACAAAAATTTTGACTTGTCTATGAGTTTATGACTTGAGTATTTCTGAGACTATTATCAAGTTGACAACGGTTATGCATGCAAAGAGCACGATTTTTTAATTTCGTGGAACATCTGTTAATTAAAGACCCCAATTTTATTTCACTAAATTGAATCTAGTTATTACAAGGATTATTAATTTGGATATTGGTTAGCTTGCAATTTATTGTGGCATTAGAGATCATGAAAGGTTATTTTGATATGAAATAACAATTGATTTTGACTAATTTACTCTCGTTTGTTTTCAATAAATGTGTAGTTTACTTATAGATTTTTACCATTTATATCACTTGGCCTAAGCTGATAAACTGATGTTGGGTGTTTGTTGGAGATGTTATTTTGAAGCTATGGTTATCTGAGCTATTCGGTGATATTTTTTATCCATTTCGGATGGAGTTTCGTTGGCTGAAGTTCAGAGAATAGATGAATGGACTGTCTTCAATGATTAATCGGTATTCACTGAGACCTAAAGTGGCAAGGAGAATCAATGAAGTTAATTTCTATCCTGGATTTAGTTTTACTGTTGAAATGTCTCTTATTGCTTTTGATAGCTTGGGATCTTTTTGTTCAGGTAAATGAAATAGAGGACCAAAAAGCAATGGGAAAAAGAAAACTTCAAGCATTTGCATTGAAGTGTGTGTTTCTAAAAGTTGAAGAAAAAGGAAAGTGTCCCAAGTCTGAATTATATGAATTGAAGCCCATTAAAGTGCAAATTCTTGTAATAGATATTTCAATTTTTTGTCATAGATTTATCAGAGTTAACTTTAATTTCCACATAATTGTGATAGATTTTCTTTGATCTTTCAAGATATTAATAGTTGTAGAAAAACTAGGCGCAATACTCATGTTCTTGCTTGTATCTGTTCTTCTTTTCTTAAAAATATATAAGGAAAAAGAGTAATTACATACATATGTAAATTATGAGGCATGGGGAAAGGGTGGCGCTGCTTGCTAGTACCAGAGAAGGTTATGTTAGTAATTTCTATTTTGTACACTCACATATTAATATACTAGTCGCGGGAACGTGCGTTGCACGTTTATCCCCTAATTGACATTAGAAAAGTTAATTTATATATTATCATAGTGGAGCATACATAAATTCACTGTTAAGTTTAAAGCTAAGTCCTTTTGTATGTAAATTTGACATAAGAATATATCTCTTCACATAATATAACATGAAAATCTTGTGTCAGATGTTGGAGGTTTGATATTTTGAATGCTTCATGAAAAATAAGCCTTTTATTATATCAGTGGAATTAATATATTTTAATTACTAAACGTAAGTTTTAATAATCAAAAAAGAAATTGTCTATAAAAAGATACGTATAAAGAAAAATATTACAAAATGTCTAGGTCGTGTGACATAAAATTTATAGAAAAAATTACAAGTTCAAACAGAAAAGAAAGAAAATAAATAAATACATGTCATCCATAATAAAAGACATCACATTAAAATATATAGATAAAAATATTGTCATATTGATTGAATTATATTTTGTTAGAAGTCGACTTGCTATAGACAAAATGTTTCATTTGTATAAAAAAACTAAAATCATTAAAAAAAAAAAAAAACAGAAAAGAAAGCATGAATATGTTAAAAATATAGATACACTATATTTCTTGAACTATATATTAAAGGATTTGTATATAAAAAATTAAATATGAATTCTAATACAATAAAATTCAATGTAACATTTAGTCATCTTTTTACTTTACATTATTTTTTATTTTATTTATACTTTTGCACTAATTTTTGTACCTCTCTGTAATAGTTAAGTACAATATGAATTTTCTAAACATTTGAGATTACATATAAAAAGGAAAAAGTACAAACATGTTGTTTTAAAAAGATAAATGATTATCAAACAAAAAGAAGACATAACTATTAATGTTTATCAAAGACTTTCTCTTTTACGGGTCTAGTTGTGAAAATATTCTATGGGATTTAACATGCTTACCCTCAAAACAATTAATTATAAATATAAATTGGGATTAACTGTATTATATTTATATCCTAAAGATAGAAGAACGGAGGAATACAAACATATAGAAGTCAATTACAAAGTTATATTTAAAAACTCAAAACGATGGAGATGAAAAATAAAAATTCACTTACAACTTCATATTGGAGAATGTTCATCTTGTAACTATGATAATTTACATATTTCTCAACAAAAAGAAGATGAATATGTATGAAATTTTAAAGAATACTTATAAATAAATAGTAATGAAAATTTTACAACTGATGTAGACTAACATAATGTAAAATGCAAGATGATCACAAATTTGAATGAAAGAAGGGAATATAAATAATGTTGTGTGAGTTAATAGACTCTTCACTACCCCCACTTATCTTACAAATTAAAATTCAAGGTTATTAGACTCTTCATTACCCACATTTAATTATTACATGAATATATGATTGCATTAAGAACTTGGTTGATGCATGAATTTAAATATAACTATTATTTAATATTTAATTAATTAAGTAAATATTAATATTCAATTTATTTTAGGAGTAAGATAAGGGCAAAATGGTAATCCAACTTTGATGTTTGGAGCTTCCCACTAATAATAATACTAGTCCTTATATTTTAAGTTCAACCAATCCATATAATTCTTCGAACTAATCTCAATCATATTAGATTGAAAACTATTTTATAAAAATAATTAAAGGAATCGAAGGCCCAATTTTTACGATAGTCCCATGCTTTAAAATTATGAAATTAAGCATCAAAATGTTCACAAGAACTTTTGGATTCTCTTCAATATTCAACATTTCAATTTACCTTTTAATAGACTTAACTGGACAATTGATAATCTCAATGTCATCAAACACAAAAGAATGGAAAATCAATTGGACTAAGTGATGACAATCCTGGTAACTTTATTATTTTATCCTTAGCATCACAGTTTTTGAAATATTCAACATAATCTGTGATTCTATAATAGTAAACATTAAAAACTGTGATTGGTTGGATCCAAAATAATGTTGATGGGATATTGATTTTTTTGTGCCACTAAACCACTTTGATCCATAATAATAGTGATCACATGTGAAAAAGGGGTACCTTTTATTTACATTTGATTAGATTTACTTGAGTATAAATTTTGACTCACGCGACTTTATAAAAGAATTGAACAAATGGAACTCATCAATTGAACTTAATTAGAATCTTCATCTTAGCCATCAGAGAAAGGAAGAAAGCTTAATCCTTCAACATTTGAGAGTTTTTTTTTTATTCTACTTAAACCTGATAGACTTATGGTTAAAGTGACTTCAATACCTAAATTGAATGATAGTTTGGAAAATTGAAAACATAGATTAATTTGTCTTTGCACTGGAATAGTGATATAAGAACATGAGATTCTTCATTTTTTATGTTTTGGGTGGTGAAAAGAGAGGTATCCATGAAAGAGAATGAGGATTTTGGGAAGGAGAACTTTGTAAAGGAAGAAAGCATTTTTGAACTTGCTTGATTACAACTAATTAAGGTCACTCATAGTATAAAAAATCTAGAGAATTTATCATATTCTCTAAACATTTACCTTAAATATTTATGTTTTGAGATTATATAAATTTTATTAAATAAAAATATATCAAAAGACAAATTTTCTTGAAGTTCTAAAAAGTATTTGGAATTCTTTGTTATACCAAGAATCAAATTTATTATTTAGCAAAAAATAACACAGGAAATGTGTGAGTACTTTAGAGTAATAATTAACAAAAAAAAAACATAATGATAACAAGTAGTATGTTTTATTATTAGAGATAACGTGTGCTAACAAATTAGAGTTACAAAAGCATGACATAAGTATATATTTGATTATAAATTTTGTTTTTTAAGAAAATAAGGGATAATGCATAAGTACCCCTCATGAACTATGACCGAAATCTCAGTGACATGCCTTAATTTAATTAGGGTCCTATTATCTCTTGAACTCAATTTTTCATATTCCTGCACCTTTTGAGTTGATGTGACACATTCAACCAAATAAGTTTGTTATGTTTGTCCACAAGTGCCTGTAATGTGTGTAAATAATTTTTTTTAATTGTTTTTAAAATAATTAAATGTTTTCAAGCTTTTTGCTTATTTTTTTGTAAAAATAATTCTTTGATATCTTTTTATTTTCTTTATCTTGTATTTAAATTAAGTTAATATACGTATGCTTTATATTTTATACTTTTTTTAATTTTTTTTTACCTTCATTCATTGTTTTTTTCTCTTTTATTTTTCTATTGATTTTATTTACTGTTTTTATTTTCTTTGTCTTTTCTTTTGATTTTATTTGAAATTTAATTACAAAAGTCTTATATATAAAATAAGTTAATTTCGAATAGCTATTAAAATGAGTAAATGAAATCAAATAAAACATAAAAAAGCCCTTTAACACTTTTTATTTATATTTTTTTAAAAAACAAAAATAATTTTCTAAAAATAATTAAAAGTGAAAAGATAAGAAATGAATGAAAGAAAAAAATTAAAGTTTTAAGTGAGGAAGAAATTAAAATAATTATTTCAAAAGTAAGAAAATTATTTCATTATGAATAATTTCAAACAAATTAACTATTTTTTTTTGTTGCAACAGAGAACAAGCTCTTAAAAACTAATTGATTACTAGCTATTTTATTAAAATCATCTATTCAGGAGTGATTTAGTACTCATTATGACCAAGTAAAAACTCATTAGCAAAAGCCTTGAGATTCACACTTGATGGACCATTTTCCTTCATAGCTTCCTTAGCTAAATCACTCCATTTCTTGGCATTTCTTCTCAATTCTTCCCCTTCTTCGCCGCTTCCCATCGTTATCGTGATACATCTATTGAACTCATCTCTTTCCACGACACCACCTTCACTGGCATTAACTCTAACACCATTCTTCCAGATATCTTGAATGAGTTTTGCATTACAAACTTGATCGTTCCAGAGTAGGCATGCCACGATAGGTACCTCAGATGCTATGCTCTCCAAAGTTGAATTCCATCCACAGTGAGTCAGAAAACAACCAACACAAGGGTGTTTAAGAACTTCCACTTGTGAGCATCAATTCACTATCTTCCCCTTCTTTTCAAGTTCGTCTTTGCAACTCAACTTGTCCTCCATCTTTTCTCCATCTTGTCCTTCCCTAAATGCCCACAAAAATGGCTTCCCACATTTCAGCAATCCGTGACCAATCTCCTCCATCAATTGACTTGATATTTCGGAGTAACTACCAAATGCTATGTAGATAACCGATTCCTTATCCTTTGAGTTCAACCAATCCATATAATTCTTGGAACTAATCTCAATCATATCAGCTTGAAAAGTATCATCATCAAGAAATATTAAAGGAATTGAAGGCCTAATTCCCACCATAATCACATGCTTTAAAATTCTCAAAGCATCAAACTCCAAAGCTTCAAAAGTGTTCACAAGAACTCTTGGATTTTATTCACTATTCAACATTTCAATTTGCCTTTTAATAGACTTAACTGCCCAGTTGGTACTTTCCACGTCATCAAACACAAAAGACGGGAAATCAATTGGACTAAGTGGTGGCAATTCTGGTAACTCTATTATTTTATCCTTAGCATTACAGTTTTTGAAATAATCAGAATAGTATGTGAATCTATAATAGTAAACATCAAAAACTGTGGCAGGTTGGATCCAAAATAATGTAGATGGGACATTAATTTTTTTGGCCACTAGACCAACCCATTCCATGATAATTGTATAGATGACATGTGAACAAGGGGTACCATTTTTTGCAATTGAAAATGAATTTTGTCCCGCGAGACTTTTAGAAGAATAGAACAAATGAAAGTCATCAACTGAACTTGACTGAAATTTTCCATCATAGCCATCAGAGAAAGGAGCAAAGCTTAATCCTTCAACGTTTGGATGTTATTTTATTTTGCTGAAAGCTGACAGGCTCGTGGTTAAAGTGACTTGGATGCCTAGATTGATTAATTGTTTGGAAAATTAAAGACATGAATTAATTTGACCTCTGGGAGTAGTGCTATAAGAACATGAGGCTTTTCATTTTTCATGTTTTGGGTGGTGAGAAGAGAAGTATTCATGAAGGAGAATGAGGGTTTTGGGCAGGAGAACTTTGTTTTTTGACCTGGCTTGGTTACAACAGATTAGGGTGACACATATTTATACTAGTAAATAGATGGTTCTAGATACAAAAAAAAAATCTAGAAAATTCATTATATTCTTTAAAGAATCACCTTAACTGTTAAGTTTTGATATTATATAAATATTTATTTAATAAAAAAGTATCAAAAGATATATTACTCAAACTTTCTAGAAGCTCCAAGAAGTATCTGAATTTATTGTTATTCTAATAATAAACTTAATTATTTAGCAAAAAATAAAATAGAAAATACATGAATACTTTTGAGTAAGTAACAAAACAATATAAGGATAGCAAGTAGTATGTTTCATTACCAAATATAATGTGTGCTGACGATTTAGAGATACAAAAGCATGATATTTTTATTTTTCCAAGAATCATCATTATTATTCAGTGAAAAAAATGCAAGAAATGCATGTGTACTTTAATCTAAGAAAAACAAACATAATGATAGCAAGTAATATGTTTTATTATCAGATATAATGTGTGCTAACAAATTAGAGATACATTGCATAACATATTTGTTGTTTCATGAATTATCATTATTATTCAGTAAAAAAACACAAGAAATGCATGAGTACTTTAGTCTAAGAAACGAAAAAATAATATAATGGTAGTATGTTTTATTATCAAATATATCGTGTGCTAACAAATTAAAGATACAAAAGCATGAAATTTTTTATTGTTCCAAGAATCATCTTTTTCATTCAGTAAAAAAATGACGCAAGAAATGCACGAATGTATAACGACCCGAACCATCGTTATTTAGGAAAATCAAAACGTCAGGAAAATACTGGGCCACTGTCCCATCAGAGTGGGCCAAATGCCGCTAGGGCAGCAGTGCTGCAACGGGATGTGGCGCACCAGAGCGGGAATGAAGGGACAAAACTTAAATAATGCAAAGTCTTATTTTCTCCTTTTTCCAAAAACACGAAAAAGAGGCGAGGACCACCCCAGAAACCCTCCAAAGACTGTTCTAAACTTGGGAAGGAAGAAGAAAGAGATTTCTAGCATAGGGATGTCGATAGATTGCAAATTTTGGTCAAAAATCACCGCCTCGTCATTCGGAAGCCTAGATTAGAGCTATAATCTCTCTACAACTGCTTGGCACCCAGGTAGGCTAGGGGTTATCAATTGAGTAGTTATAAATATGTGCTCACTACGTGGTATATTGTTAATCGATGGCAGAATTCATGTGTAGGCCTTTGTGCATCGAATAAGGGATTATTATACCTGTGATCCTAATTGTTATGTAGGATGTGTACTGTAGGGGGAAGCCCCACACTGTGAGTTAGGGTTAGGCTATGGTTGAGCCCTGTTTGTGTGATCTAAACTTGTTAATGGCTTCGTTATATGCATACATATATGGAATTGAGATTTATGAGTCGAGCCTAAGGAAAAGACTAAAATTTGTACAATTGCATGCCATGAACCTAATACTTGATTGTGTGATTATAAGTATGTTCGTTATAGATGTTATTGTGAATGTGATGGTTCTGATGAGATCAGGTGTCACGTACCAACACACTAACATGCATTGGATCGGGTGTCACATACCGACACACTAACATACATTAGATCGGGTGTCACGTACCGACACAGAAACATACATTGGATCGGGTGTCATGTACCGACACACATACTTACATTGGATTGGGTGTCATGCTCCGACACATTAACAATGTGGGTATGGGTTCCATGAGAGGATCGTTGTGATTGTTACATACACATGCGTTGAATTGTCGTATCTACTTGTTAATGAGAACGTGGAAAGATACGTTGCTCCTTAAATGATAATTGACTATGATATCCTATATACGATTATTCTACTATGTTGAGTAAACTGGTTATATCTCGTTGTTGAATGAACTGGGGAGAATCAAGCCCAAATCAGGATGTGATACGGTGAGTGGGGACCAATGGTCCAAAAGTTGCTATTGGTCAGGTAGAGGGCTGTCCGTGTTCTTAGAGGCTGAGAAGTGGGGGTAGTGTTTGTCATGTAAATAGCTAGGTAGATCCTACCTTGGGAAAAATATTAGTAATTAACTGCTAATAAGCCTTGATATAATGTACCATGGGTCAAGGGTTGAGTGGCATGTGGAAGAAGCAAGGGTATGTTTTGAGTGGTTAGTCGGAGTGCTTATAGTGGTATTCGGGGACTCTTCTTTGAGTTGGAGTGGCTAAACTATGATCAAGAACCAAGTGAGTAGGTTGATGGAGATGGAAGTTAGAGTTAAGGGTACTAGGTGATTTGAGGTGTACGGGAATGGTAAAGTTGGAGGAACAAACAATTTTATTGCATGTTCTTGCTAGTTGATTTCTTATATTATGCAGTAGGCATTGGGTTGACAGATGATGCCTACCAGTACGTGTGATTTGTATTGATACTACTCTTGCTATGCTTTTTGGCATAGTCTGGATGCAGGGTCGGTTATGTTTCATAGGTGAAGACGAAGATAATCTCCAGCAGCTTCTATTTTTCCTTCTGCATGATGGGAGTTGTGTCTTTTGTTATTGCGTTCATTTCTTGTAATCTTATATGTTCTTGTGCCTGTTTAGACTAGATCCCTGGGGTGTTAATTATTTTACAAGTCTTAACTTTGAAATGTATTCAGCAGTCCTTGCTTTATAAAATCTTGAAATTTCATTTATCACAGTTTTTCTTTAATCTTCCGCATGTTTTAAATCAATTGGGAATAGAGGGTTCTCCTACTTAGGTGTTAGAGTAGGTCCCCACATGGCCCGGTGGGTTGGGGTCATGACTGAATGTATAGTAATTTAGACTAAGAAACACAAAAAACACAATAATAATTATTATGTCTTATTATTAGATATATCGTATGCTATCAAATTAAAGATAAAAAAGCATGACATATGTACATATTCGATTATAAACTATATATTTTAAAAAAAAAGATAATTAGAAACATAATAACGTTATTTAAAATTATAATATAAATAGGTAAGCACATGACAAAAATATAAAAAATTCAACATATAATACATATATATTACCTATCTACATTATAATTTTTCTATAAAGAGTGTAATTTTTTTATTGCCTTTAAGGGTTCAACAATTTGAAATAATCAAACAAGGAAATGTCGGTACTATTCATTTTTCCTATGTAAAAAAAATTCAAGAGATGAGACATATTGATGTTTCACTAAACTTTTATATATATTCAAAAGTTTTAAAAATTTCTATAATTTCTTGGACTCTCATACGTTTGATTCTTTTCTTGTTCCAAATACATGAGATAATAATTTAGGGTGAGAGTACTCAAGCATAGTATTTTTGTCTGCTCTGATGTTAAAATATGTGAATGTATATCTCATCTAAATATATTAACTTTTAGAGAAGACACACTTTTATTTACTTAATTATAAGTTCTGATACTGCTTAGTTCGAGAAAAGAAAAGATATAAATACATTCAAAAAATATCTGTTGAATTAATTTCATTTGGCGAAATAGACATGAATGCTCTTATAGTTAGCATAACCTTTTCACCAACCTTAATAAATAACAAAAACAAAATCCTGTAAAAAAATAACCATTCCTAGCAAAATGACAACGTCCATTCACTTAGAATAATCAATCTTATTTTCCTTCTATCGTGTTAAATATATTTCCCATAGTTCATAGTAATTAAACTGTAAGGACTTGTTCCTGTCAATATGTAAAAGCCAATGAGGAAAGAATTTGGGCCAGAAAAACTTTTGAGTAGTGACTTGGGAATTCCTAGCCTAGTCCAGATTTAGACGAAATCTGAGTCATGTGAAATATAGGAAAATGTGGTAATGAATGAGAGATCTAATAATGAATTTGATTACATGAGTGGATATTCAAGACGTTAGGGAGCCCGTATGGCTTTATAGAATCGAATTTGGGCGAGAAGAACTCCCGAAACTAATCTTATCATGAACGGGTAGTTTTTGAACATCAATAGTTGAGGGTGTGTTGCGAAATGGGGGTTTTGAACTCAAATTCTGAGATTTTGTCTCCGTGCAAGCCGCCAGGGCAGGATTAATCTCACTAGGGCTGGGCTGCTATGGTGGGATGGGGTCCGCCGTAGCGGCCCATTTGCGAATTAAGTCGAGATCAAAACCCAAAAATTTTATTTTTCTGCAAGTTTCGTTCTTGAGACCTAAGAGACGACCTAGGGTTATTTCTTGAAGGTTTTCCACCTCTTCCAACACCAAAGGTAAGGTTTTTACTCCCCGAATCCATTTTTCAATCCGTAGTACGTAGAATCTTTGGTAATTATCCTTGGAGGAAGGTTTTGATTTGTAATTAATGGTGGAAAAAGCCCTAAGTTGGGTGTTGGGATGATGGGTTTTTCCTAGGGTTGATAATGTTGATTGTAATTTGGGTGATTAGGACTCGTTTATTGATCCTTGCATTAAATTGTTTTTTCTAGACCACGAACAAGAGGAAAGAATCCAGAAAGGGAAGATTCAAGTGCCTTAAGTGGATTCAAGCTTGGTTTCAAGGTAGGTGTTGGTTTGATTTCATGTTTGTGTGATGTATTAGTAATTGCTTCATTGTAATGCATGTATGTATGTGAATGAAGAACTATTGATCAAACCTAATATATATGAGTATGAATGAACCATTGTATGCCATGAATCAACACTTGATTGTATGATTATGAGAATGTACATTATGAGTGTGATTGTGATTGTGATTATGTTGATTGGATCGGGTGTCACGTTTCGACACATACATTGGATCACGTGTCATGTTCCGATACACTAATTGAGATCGGGTGTCACGTTTTGACACATATATTGGATCGAGTGTGACGTTTCGACACACTAATTGGGATCGGGTGTCACGTTCTGACACACTAAAAGTTTGGGTATGGGTTCCATGAGAGGACTATTGTGTTGTCATATCTAATTGTTATTAAGAATGTTGAATTGTACATTGCTCCTAAAATGATATATATATATATATGTATATATATATTTTTTTTGTATATGCGTGTTTACTATGTTGTGACTGCTTATATATATTTTGCTTACTGAAATAGCCGTGCAATTCTACCAGTACACTGTGGTTGTCTACTGATACTGCACTTGCTCATTCTTGGTTGAGTAGAAAGCATCTTCAAGCGGCTATTGATAGACCTCCGCTAGGAGATCAATGATCGAGACCGGATTTAAAGGGTGAGCTAGTTCTTTCAGGCTGCCATGGAGTCCTTCATTTTGCTTATATATTCTTTTCAAACTTAGAAATGCTTTAGTAGTTTACTTATGTTTGGTTGGGGTTGTACCCCTTTTCCTTAGACTTGTTGAACTTTAGATGTTTTGGAACAATGACTTTCAGGTTCTAGGGGTTGTTTTTCGTAATAGTTCATTAGTTGTTTGTTATGACTTTTGAAGTTTATGGGAAATCCGTATTAATTATTTAGTTATTTAAACCTGCTTCCCTAGCTTTAAATATTTAGTTTTGGTTAAGTGACTCAGTTGGATTATAGTTATGGTTCTCCCACTAGAGGGTTAGTGTGGGTGCCACTCACGATGGTCTGGGTGGTCACAAAGTTCGTATCAGAGACCTAGGTTCGTTGATCTCATTGTACCAAATTGAGTTTAGTAGAGTCTTGCGGAATGGTATGAAGACATCTGTACTTTTCTTCGAAAGGCAATAGGAATTTAGGAAATCTCTCTGTCTTATTCTATTTTTGTGCTATGACTTGATACTAATTGGTATCTGGTGATCCTAATCGGTATCTTTCCTCCTTTATTCTTCATGGGTACTGAATCTGAAGATTCTTATGATTTTTTTGTTTATTGTCATGAGCTACTTCATTAGATCGATAAGGTAGAGTGATTTGGTGTTGAGTTTATGATATACCAGTTCAAAGGAGACGCCAAGATGTGGTGGTGGTCTCATGTTGAGTGCTGACTAGTAAATGCACTACTCATGACTTGGGAAATATTTTATAGCATTTTTATGGAGAAGTATATACCCTGAACTTTGAAAAATAGGAGACCTCAATACAGAGCAACACAATAGATTTGGTGCAGCCTATAAGGCCAAATTTCATATTTTATTCCAAATATGGTACTCCACCTTGCTTCAGTCTAAAAGAGCAAATTCATTGCTATGTGAAGGGATTAAGGTCAGATTTGCAGATTCAAGCTTATAGGTGACAACATTCAAGAAGTTTTGTAAGGGATGGCTAGATAATGAACACCATTACTTTGGAAAATGCATTAAGTATTGTTTTCATAACATGTGTGGGTCGCTTAGTAAATGATGGAATTATGTTACGACGATTGAGGTTAGAATCTCTACTACTATTTCCTAGATTGAGTGTATATCAAAGAGGGTCATGATACAACTGCTCTAATAGCAGCGATGCTTACTTGGTTAAGTTATTAAGTGTGTTACAATGGTGGAGATCCTGGAGATCTGAGGAGAGATTGTCCACAACCGCGTATGTTGGAACCCGCGCAACATCAAACTAGAGTAGTGGTACTCGCGGGCAATGATAATAATGGTAGAGGACGTCTACAATATGGGCGAGGAGGGAATCAGCAAGGCCGTGTAGGTCGGGGAAATGGTAATGCAGGTAGAGGGGCAGTGCATCTAGGAAAGGAGATTGTCCGTTAAGATAACAAGGCTCATTTTTATGCCTTCTGGGGTAGACCGAGGTGGAGACATTTGATGCAGTGATCACATGTACTATTCTTGTCTATGATCGAATGGCAAATGTGTTGTTTGATCCGGGTTCTACTTTTTCATATGTGTTAGTTTAGTTTGCCTTGGGATTTGATGCGGTTTGTGATGTACTTGATGCCCCTATCCATGTTTTAGTTGGAGAGTCAGTCCTAGTCACCCATGTATATCATGCTTGTCCTATTATGTTTATGGGTTTTCAGACTTGGGCTGATTTGGTTATTGTGGATATGACTGACTTTGATATAATCTTAGGCATGACTTGGTTGTCTCCCTATTATGTTATGCTTAATTGTGATGCTAAGTCAGTAACTCTTGAGATCCCGGGTAGGGAAAGGTTAGAGTGGGAACGGGTGTACAAGCCTAAGCTATCTAAGGTCATATCTTTCGTGCGGGCTAGGAAAATGGTGGGGCAAGGGTGTTTAGCGTATTTGGTTCATATTCGGGATGTTGAGGTTAAGTCTTTCTCTATTGAGTCTATTCCTATAGTATGTGAATCAAGAAAGTATTTCCTACCGATTTTCCTAGTATGCCTCTGGATATAGATATAAATTTCTGCATTGACCTGGAACTCACCCCATCTCCATTCCTCCTTATCACATGACTCCGATAGAATTGAGAGAGCTTAAAGCTCAAATCCAGGAGTTCTTGATAAATGTTTCATCCGTCCCAATGCCTCCCTGTGGGTTGCTCCTGTCTTGTTTGTTAAGAAGAAGGATGGTAGTATGAGGACTGGTGATTTTATCTTAAGCCATAAAAGAGTGGATTGATATCAGCATGACAAACTTATGGATAAAGGAAGTCTCATTGAGTAAACTTGGGTGAAGGTAATTGAAGATTCTAGTAAGAAAGTGAGTATAAAATTGATTTTGTCCTTTGAATTTGATGGGTATACCTGAGTTTGAGGTGTCATGTCAATGAAAAGGATGACTTTGTAGTGATATCCAAGGCTAACTGAGCATAATGGTAATAAGAGTTTGTGATGGGATGAAACTATATAATAAGATTATTGGTTAAGCAAATTTTGTATAGTAATTATGGCTTGCGAGTATCTATGGTTGTGGTTCTAATATTTGGTAAGTAACGTGGTTGTATGGACAATTTTAATAGATTGTGGGACACTACTCGAATAGAATTTAAAAGAGCTAGAGTCATAATGAAGAAAACAAATAGTGGGATGTAGTAAAGCCTTTAGTGAGAGGCGAGAGAAGATAATTAATTTGATTGCAAAGGCTAAGGAGCTACCTTTCGAATGGAATGAAAAATGCGAGGAGAGCTTTCAACAGCTCAAGATCTTTTAACCATAGTACCTATTTTAGCACTACCAATGGAAGGTAAAGATTTCATTGTTTATTGTGATGCTTCACATCCGGGTTTGGGTGCTGTGTTGATGCATGATAAGAATGTCATAACTTATGCATCACAACAGTTGAAGGTGCATGAGCGAAATTACCCGACGCATGATTTGGAGTTGGCAGCGGTAGTGTTTGCTCTTAAGATCTGGAGGCATTACCTTTATGGTGTCAAGTGTGATGATAAGTGCTTTGTTTTTGAGTTTTGTAATGCGTATGATTGAATTTTAGGAAAAGATATTGTAAGATCGATGGAGATGTGATCAATGATAAGCAAAGATCCATGAATTCATAAAAATCTCCTAAGTACAAGCTAATGTTGATAGATAAGGGGATTGTGTTATACAGTTGAATTTACAATTCAAAATTTTCATTGTAAGTCTACATTCGTGGTGATATATTTTTAGCCAAGGTATGAATTTCCAAGGTGATAAATGATCAACTGTATAAGGTATTGAGCATGTGAAAGGACTTACACCTGGTTTGAGTTGTAAAGTTGATTACTTTTGATTGTTAAAGTACCTAAGAAAGGTATTCATTTAAAAGTGTTGGTTTAGAGTAAGGTAAATGGTAGGAGTGTTTATAATGGTTGTTAGTATTGAGAGTGTGGGCTTCAGTAGAGTGATGTGAAGAGTATGTGGAGTCAACTGAATGGAAATGGCTAGTATCGGCTCTTCGAAGGAAAACCTTTAGTGTTATTCGATAAATTCTTATGTGACCATCTATTTCATTTTGTACATGGTTGTGAGTATGATGCACTAGATATGCTCACGTGTATTTTCACTTTTGTGGGTAGATCCCTTGTAGTGGATCATGTGTATCGATCCTGCAATGTTCTCTTGGTTGAGTGGGATGATTGGAAAGATTTGGTTAATTCAGATGACATATTTGGTGTTGTCTTGGAAGTTGTTAAAGTATTCCAGTGGTTCTACATGTACCACCTTGCTTATGAGAATTTATAGAAGAGCTACCATGCGTAATTATGGTTGTCCGACAATCTTAATATTCATCTAGTCATCGATCATGTATCAATTATGTGTGGTTTAATGTGGGGATCATTGGGTCCAATTCTACTGTTCTTAAGGGTAATCTACCATCACATATACTAATCTAGCATTTTGATAGTGTTGTTAGAGGGTTTGTATGCTTAGACATATCCCTCGATGAGTATCTCATGCCTAAAGATCAAATTTTTATAACTTAAGCTCATGGAAATTTATGTTGTGAGATGGAGACGTTGATAAGAACTATGATTGTCTGGGTATTATGAGTTTTGTTGAATGGCTCAGGTTCACTTCTAATTGTAGCGAGTATTGATTTAGGATTTATCATGGTTATGTGAGAAAGGATTCGTCCTGATAATTGTGTCAAGGTCATTGACAACATGTTGCAGACGTTTGTACGATCAACTTTGGTGGTTATTGGGAATATCTTTTGTTGTTAGTTAAGTTTACATACAACAATATTTGTCACTCGAGTATTGAGATGACCTCATTTGAGGCATTGTATGGGAAGATGTGTAGCTATTAAATTGGTTGGTTTAAGGCTGGAGGTATGAAACCTTTGGGGGTTGATTTGGTGAAAGATGCTCATAATAAGGTGATAAACATCCAAGCTAAGCTTCTAGCAGTCCAGAGTTCACGAAAAAAGTATGCAGACTGTAAGGTAAAGGACATGAGAGACAATTATCCCAGTTATTCGACAATTCATGTGCTACACTACCCTTACTTTAGCAAGTTTTCCTAGTTTGATCACTCGGAATGAGTGGTGGGAAAATTGGTATCTATTGTAACGACTTGTTTCCGTTGTTATGGAAAAGCCAATGGGGAAATAAATTGGGCCAGAAAACTTTTGAATAGTAACTTGGGAATTCCTAGCCTAGTCTAGATTTGGATGAAATCTGAGTCAGTTGAGGTCTAGAGAAATCTGGTAATGAGTGAGAGATCTAATAATGAATTTGAATACATGAGTGGATAGCTAAGATGTTAGGGAGCCCGTACAGCTTTACAAAATCGAATTAGGGCAAGTAGAACTCTCGAAACTGATCTTAGCGTGAATGGTTAGTTTTTGAACATCAATGATTGAGGGGGTGTTGCGAAATGGGGTTTGGAACTCAAATTCTGAAGTTCTGTTTCCATGCAAGCTACCAGGGCAAGATTAATCTCGCCAAGGCGGGGATGCTGTGGTGGGATGGGGTCCGCCGTAGTGGCCCAGTCGCGAATTAAGTCGGAACTAAAAACCAAAAAATGTTATTTTTCTTCAAGTTTCGTTCTTGAGAGCTAACAGACGACCCATGATTATTTCTTGAAGGTTTTCCAATTCTTCCAGCACTAAAGGTAAGGTTTTTACTCCCCTAATCCATTTTTCGATCCGTAGAACGTAGATTCTCGGATAATTATCCTTGGGAGAAGGTTCTGATCTGTAATTAATGGTGGAAAAAGCCCTAAGTTGGGTGTTGGGATCATGGGTTTGGCCTAGGGTTGATAATATTGATTGTAATTTAGGTAATTAGGACTCGTTTATTAATCCTTGCATTAAATTGTTGTTTCTAGACCACGAACAAGCAGAAAGAATGCCTTAGGGGGATTCAAGCTTGGTTTTGAGGTAGGCGATGGTTTAATTTCATGTTTGTGTGATGTATATTAATAATTGCTTCATTGTAATGCATGTATGCATGTGAATGAAGTACTATTGATCAAACCTAATGTATATGAGTATGAATGAACCATTGTATGCCATGAATCAATACTTGATTGTATGATTATGAGAATATACATTATGATTGTGATTGTGGTTATGTTGATTGGATCGGGTGTCACGTTTCGACACATACATTGGATCATGTGTCACTTTCGGACACATTAATTGAGATCATGTGTCATGTTCCGACACATACATTGGATCGGGTGTGACATTTTGACACACTTATTGGGATTGGGTGTCATGTTCCGACACACTAAAAGTTTGGGTATGGGTTCCAAGAGAGAACTATTGTGTTGTCATATCTAATTGTTATTAAGAATGTTGAATTGTACATTGCTCCTGAAATGATAACTATATATATATATTTTGTATATGCGTGTTTACTATGTTGTGACTGCTTATATATATTTTTCTTATTGAAATAGCCGCGTGATCCTACCAGTACACTATAGTTGTCGACTGATACTTCACTTGCTCGTTATTGATTTATTACAAGGCATCTTCAAGTGGCTATTGATAGACCTCAGCTAGGAGATCAGTGATCAAGACCAGATATCAATAGTGAGCCAGTTCTTTCAGGCTTCCATGGAGATTTTCATTTTGCTTAGTCCATTTTGTTCGAACTTAGACATGTTTTAGTAGTTTACTTATGTTTGGTTGGGGTTGTACCCCTTTTCCTTAGACTTGTTGAACTTTAGATGTTTTGGAACAATGACTTTCAGGTTTTAGGGGTTGTTTTTCGCAATAGCTCATTAGTTGTTTGTTAAGACTTTCAGAACTTATGGGAACTCCATATTAGTTATTTAGTTATTTAAACCTGCTTCCGTAGCTTTAAATGTTTACTTTATGTTAAGTTGCTCAATTGGGTTATACTTATGGTTCTCCCAGCAGAGGGTTAGTGTGGGTGCCACTCACGACGGTATGGGTCATGACAAAGTTAAATCAAACCATATGTAAATGAGTATGAATGAACCATTGTATGCCATGAATTAACACTTGATTGTATGATTATGAGAATATACATTATGAGTGTGATAACGATTATGGTTATGTTGATTGGATCAGGTGTCATGGAATAGCAGCATGATCCAATCAGTACACTGTGGTTGTGTACTGATACTACATTTGCTTGTTCTTGGTTGAGTACAGAGCATCTTCAGGCAGCTATTGATAGACTTCATTTAGGAGATTAGTGATCGAGACCGAATTTCAAGGGTGAGCCAGTTCTTTCAGGCTATCATGGAATCATCATTTTGCTTAGTCCATTCTTTTTGGAGTTAGACATGTTTTAGTAGTTTGCTTATGTTTGGTTGGGGTTGTACCCCTTTTCCTTAGACTTGTTGAACTTTAGATGTTTTGGTACAATGACTTTTAGGTTCTAGGTGTTGTTTTCCACGATAGTTCATTAGTTGTTTGTTAAGACTTTTGGAGTTTATGGGAACTCCGTATTAATTATTTAGTTATTTAAACCTGCTTCCGTAGTTTTAAATGTTTAGTTTTGGTTAAGTTGCTCAGTTGGGTTATATTTATTGTTCTTCCACCGGAGGGTTAGTGTGGGTGCCACTCACGACGGTCGCGGTCATGACATAAAATTTCACCTCTTTACGCTCATTACAAATTTTTAATCCTTCAAACTCATTATTTAACATACACATACTTATGAAATGCAATGTAGTGTAGTTAAAAGGTACTTTCTTAATGGTTTTTGACAAATTATTTGTCCTAATACTCATGTCCTTCATGCCTCCAACCACCGCAAATCTCCACATAAATCTTACAACTTAACCTTATAACTTTTCGTTCTAGCCTATTATTTTCTTTTCTTTTTTACTACTCTATTCTACATATATACATACACTCTCTCATGTTCTTCCACTCTCTAATTGTTTGAGCTTGCTATTTCGAATAGCAAGTTAGCTATACCATCAACATTTCTTGATTATTGAAGCCTGAATTATTTTTGAGTTGATGGTTATGATTTATGCATATTGGGTTTTGGTTCAGGTATGAGGCGAAAAAGAATAAAACTCTACAATGTATTAATGCTAGTGTCACCACTCGAGAACCATTTTTGGTCCCCAAACAAACCCTCATCCTAGTTGACTACAAGCAGAAGACTAACTCAAGCATACAAAGCTTGAAACTGAATAAAATTCATTGAGCTCAATTACAAAATCTTTAACTCAAAAGATTAACTTTGAATAAAATAATCTATTCAACTGGCCAGAAATAGGAAACTCAAGTTTTTAAAACATTTAATAAAATAAATGAAACAAACTTCTTAAACTCTATTATCTATCTATGAAGACTCTACATAAAAAACATGGAAGTCTGGACAAAGCCCACGACATCCTGATGAAACTGAAAAGTAAGCAAGGAGGCTCACCATAGCTAACTGGAACTGCAAGTGGTATCAATGAAACGCCTGTTGATTATCCTGAATACCTATATCTGCATCATGAAACGTTGTAGGCAAAATGGCTCAATAAGTGGAATGTAAGAGCATGTAAGGGGAATTCTAAAGCATAAACATAAGCTTGAACTTAATAAAAAGGAAACATACTTACCTCTTCTCAACTCACTCAACTAAACTCAACTCAACTCAACTCAAATCAATGAAACATAGTTCAACTCGATAACAAGAAACTTAACTATGATAAAATAGGGGTCAACTCAACAATAAGATACTCAACTCTGGATACTCAACTCAAGATAAAGCAACAATAAAAGATGCAATATATGGAAAGCTTTTAAAACAGTAGATAGCAACTCAATGTATTGAAAAATATAGCAACAACTCAATTTGTATATAAAAATATAATATAACTCTGTGGGAGATTCTCTAACCGACAACCATCACTATGAGCTATGTGATGATACAACATCTCGCCCACGCTGCCAGAACTGTCCTATACTTTGCCGGGGTATAAACCTCTCTACTAAGTGGATCCACTAGTATATGCTAAAAAACATTTAGGAATCATCTAAAAAGTATGTTTCTTTCTACCCACGTTGACTACATGGCTTATGGGGGCTGTGAGTTGTTTGGACTCTCCCCCATATCGGTGCTCAATACTACTCCCAAAATATAACTAGCTCATATGTTTAAAAACATAACTCTTTCTATGTTTTGAGATTATTACTCAAAATTCTTTCTCCCAAGTTGGACTTATTCCTTACTTCTTAGTTTTTCTTCTTACACAAATGGATTTAAAGAGACAAGAAAAATTATTTTTAAAATTTCTATTGAACTTAGTATTTCAAGAGGAATGCAACTACTTATGTCAAGATTTCAGGGTAGTATTGGTTCCAATTTTTTTTAGAGAAAGAATTCATAGAGTGAATTATTTTTCCGGTTATCTATGGTAATTTTCAGATTCTTTATTTTTTTTGGTTACTTTTTCGTTCATTTTTTTCCTCCCGTAAATGGAACAATTTTTGAAACATCTATTTTCTTCTACAATTTTTTTTGGGCATTGTTGGGTTTCCAACTATTTTTGTGAAGTTTTGGATACGGCAATTTTTTACAAATTTTAATGATGATATCGTGTCAATCCTTTTTTTTTCTTTCAAGATTTGTATTTTTTAAATATAATTTGTGCCATTATTTTATTTATGTTTCAAGTTCTTAAGTAAATAAATTAAAAATAATATGTTGCCAAAGTAACCTCTATTGCATAAATTTTATTTACTTTGAACATGTAAACGTGTTTTATTTATGCGAAATAGTTATCCCAAAGGAAGATTATTTTGGTCAGATTATTGATAGTCATGAATATGTGATACATTTAGTAATGCATGCTAATAATGTGTCGGTCCAAAGAAAAGACTAAATGATAGTGTTGTGCAAGGTATCTTGAGATGGACCCACTTTTGTGTATACATCTGTGCCTTTGATAAATGTATTTTAAATTATTTGTTATTGTTACTTCAGTTTATTTAATTTACTTCTTTTTACATATACATGATTTAATTTGATTGATTAATTGTGAGCATTACTTGTTTTATCATATAGTATCTTCTATATCTGCCAATATGAACAACATTCCTATGCTTAACGGCACAAACTTCAAGAAATGGAAAGAGCACATTGTGGTTGTGCTTGGTTGTATGGATCTTGATTATTTATTAAGATTTGATCCTCCCGCGAACTTGAACGAAACTAGCAGTAATGAACAAAAGTTTGCATATGAAAATTGGGAGAGATCGAATCACATGAGGTTAATGATGATGCAACATTCAATTCTGGAATCCTTTAGGGGCGATATAACAGGGAATAGAGATGCCAAAGGTTTCTTAAAGGAAATTGCAGACCGATTTGCTGCTAACAAGAAGGTTGAAACAAGTACTATACTTAATAAGATTATTTCAATGCCATATAAGGGTAAATGAAATATAAGGGAGTACATTTATGGAGATGTCTAATCTTATGACAAAACTCAGGGCCTTTAAGCTTGAGTTGTCAGATGACATTTTTGTGCACCTAATTTTGATCTCTCTTCCATCACAATTTAGTCAATATAAAGTTTTATATAATCAAAAGGATGAATGGACATTAAATAAACTTATAGCTCAATATGTTCAAGAGGAGGATACACTCAAACAAGAGAGGATTGAAAGTGCTCATTTGACATCTACCTCTGGAACTAATGTCGTTTCACATAAGCAGAAAAATAGCAAGATTAAAGAAATTGCAGACAAAGGAACAGTGGAGCCTAAGGATCAAAAGCCCTATTTATACTGTAAGAAACTCGATTACATGAAGAAAGAGTGTCCCAAGTACGCTGCTTGGCGTGAAAAGAAAGGATTGCCTAAGGAGTCGAGTGCTAATTGATGTTGAAAGATACATCTATGTGGGCAATGGAAATAAGGCAGCTATGGAGGCTATTGGTGTCTTCGGAATTTTATTAGATACTGATTTTTATTTGCAATTAGAGAAAATTTTTGTTGTACCATTATTTAGACGGAACTTAATTTTATTTCATGTTTGGACAAATCTGGATATACTTATTCTATTCGAAATGAAAGTTGTAGCATTTCTCTAGATTGAAATTGAATTTCTACTTGTGAAATGAAGAGTTCAGTGTCGTCTTATGTTAATCGATCATATTAGTACAAATTCAATGAGTACGGATCTAATCACGAAAGGTTTACCTCCTAAAGTGTTTCATGGGCATGTGACTCATATGGGTGTTGTTAGATTTGATGATGAGTCGCTTTAGTGGAAGTTTGTCATTTTATTTATGATTTTTTCATGTTAAAGTTTTTTTTTTTTGTACAAATTAAAATTTTATGAAATTTATGATTTTCATGTATTTATTGATAACTCTAGAAAATAAAGGTATAAACTTTCTATTGTGTTTAATACATAAGGTATAAGAAAGTGTGTTTGGACTGTTAAAGTCATAAAAGGACTAGTTAGAAATAGACATGATTTAGATCATTTTACATGTAATTTCTGTATTTGATCTATGTCATTGATATTGCTGATATTTATGACCATTGATGGGTTTAGTTACGAATATATGTTACAAAAATCTCTTTGATCCAATATTGATATTATCAATGAAGCAAATTATTTTGAGATATTTAAGTTAAAATAGCAAAAGTTTGTGCATAATAAAGTTTCATCTATGTATGATTCTTTATAAATGTATGTAGTCCAAGTGGGAGATCGTTAGAAATTTCTATTTCGTGGACTCACATATTACTATATTATACTTAGATATGTTATCATTAAAGTAACCCATTATATGATCTAATAAAGTATTAAAATTTTGGGCCTTAAAAGTAAATATCTATTAATATGAGTTTAATTTAGTTAACTTGAAACCCATAGACCTTTTCATAAGTATGATGGAAACTTATTGAAAAGGTACCATTTAAACTTGAAAAGGTACATCTAAAAGTTGAAGTGTGTGTTTCCAAAAGCAACGGGAAAAAGAAAACTCCAAGCATTTGAATTGAAGCTTGTGTTTCCAAAAGTTGAAGAAAAAGGAAAGCGCCCCAAGTCTTTATTATATGAATTGAAACCCATTGAAGTGCAAATTTTTGTCATAGACATGTCCATTTTTTCATAGATATATCATAGTTAACTTTAATTTCCACATAATTATGAAAGATTTTCTTTGATCTCTCAAGATATTAATAGTTGTAGAAGAACTAGGTGCAATCTTCCTTATCTCTGTTCTTCTTTTCTCAAAAATAGATAAGGAAAAAGAGTAATTCCACATACAAACAACAATGTCCAATAGGACATTGCCTTAATAAATGTAGATTACAAGGGAATTATCTTTCCAACGAAATCGAGTTTGCTAAGTTTCGAGTTTGGATGAGTGAGATATGCCTTTTTGAAATTAGGCTATCGAGTTAAGGAAAGTTACCCGAAAATAGTAAGGGGTATTTTGGTTTTTTCCTTACCCAATCAGATTTAATTCATTTTTAGTAATGTTTTAGGGGTCTAATCCTATTAAGTTCAGTTTTACAATCCTAATATACGCTTAGGGTTCTAGTTGTCAATTCAAGAAGAGAAAAGAAGAGAAAAGAGGAGAAAAGAGGAGAGGATCAAAGCGTTCGTCGAGAGTCTTGCATTTTGTTGTGGATTTTCACCATGGGTTTAATCCCTAAGAGGTATGTAATCTTCCATAGTTTTAGGTTAGTTTACCCACACGCCAATCATGTTATTTTCAGCGAAATTTCATTCTTGAAGTTGAAAGATTAAAGTTCTTGATAGGTGTTCTTGAAGTTCTTTCTAAATCTTTTTGTGTTGGGGTTTTGATGATTTCTTGAGATGAAATTTAGTGATTTGAGTATTTTTTTTGAGTAGATTAGAGTGTAATTGTGTTAAGTAATCGAATCCAAGTGATTGGGGAAGAAACCGTTCGATTCTAGGCGAGTTAGGGTGAGAAAATGAACAAAGAAAGTCATTGAAGTTTTCTTGGTTGGGGCTTCTCTGAAGTTTAGGGGCTGGTGCCCAGCGCCACTCAAAGCGCCAGGGTCGCCTACTCCCACCCGTTCTTCATCATTTCATCTGTTTGAGTTCTTTCAAAGGGTACCTTTACTCCCCGTTGATTCTAAACACTTTAATCTACTTCTAAACACCTAGAAATAATTCATAACATGATCATAACCTTGAATTCATAATTCAAATTCAAGGTAGAGTTAAGTGTTAAGTTTTTGAGAATTGTTTCAAACTCTCTAAGAAATTCCCTTTGAGTCCTTTTGTGGAGTCTTCTACAACTTCTAGCAACTTGTTTCAAGACTCGAGCAAGTGAGTATGAAAATTATGAGAATGTATTCATGAGTCTACTTTGTCATCACGAGATCCTTCATATCATGAACCATAACTCTTGAATTCATAATTCACATTCAAGAGAGAGTTAAGAGTAAAGTTCAAGAAAGTCTTTGAGCTCAATTGTGAATCCTTTGAAATCAACTATTGATTTGAACTATGTTTTGAGGAAGTAATTATGAGAATGAGAAGAGTTGTATACATGAGTTCCTTTTGATATTTTGACCCTTGAGTCGAGTTGTCCATGCCCATAACTTCCGCATGAACTCCATTAGTTGAGTACCTTTGAGAGGAGTAGTATGTTCTAAGTCTTTAGTTTTGAGTTCCTAATCCCCTGTGAGATTATAGTTCTAATCATGGAACTATTATATGTTACCCATGAAGTCCTTGAGTTGAATTTTTCAGGCCCATAATTCTGCATGAACCCTATAAGTCGACCAGTCTTGAGATGAGAAGTATCTTCAGTCCTTGAGTTGAGTAGTTCATGCTCATAATTCTGCATGAACCCTCTGAGTTGAGTATTTTGGAAATGAGTAGTATCATTGACTCCTTAAGTTATGGAGTTGTTGAGTTCCAAGTATTGAGTTCAATGCATAGTTATTGAAAACCTTGAATTGAGTCGTTCACATCCATAATTTGGCATGAACCCTATTTTAAGAAGTCTTTTTATAAATTGTTTTAAAACTTGTTTTATTAAAGACTTGAGCACTTAGTTGAGAAAGAGTTGAGTTGAGTTCATTTTCTTTAAAATAATATCTGGGAACTAAGTATTCCCAAGAGTAAATATTTTTATATTTAAGATGAGAGGAGACTGAGATTTCCAAAAGAGTTATGAGCAGTTTGAGTACTACCTCTTTTAAGAAAAAGATGAGTTTTGAGAAGAGTTTCTAAAACATGATTAGTATGACAATCGAGTATGTCATCAATGTTTAAGAAGTATGGTATCTAGATATACCATCAATGTTTATGCAGTATGACTTCCTGGTCATCAATGGTCATATTAAAATATGATGTTGATATGTTTTTGGGAAAGAGTTTTCAAGAGATTTTACCTCTTTTAAGAGGGTAGTTTGAGCAATTATCTCAAACCAGAGAAAGAGTTATATTTTAAAACATATGAGCTGAGTATATTTTGGGAGTAGTATTGAGCACCGATATGGGGACACGAGTTCATTATAACTCAAGTCTCCATAAGCCATGTAGCCATCATGGGTAGAAATAATCATACTTTTTAGATGACTCCTTAGTGCTTTTTAGCATAGACTAGAGGATCCACTTTGTTAAGGCGTCCTATATGAGTAAAAAGTATAGGACAGTTCTGGCAGCATGTGCAAGATGTTGTATCATCACTTAGGCTCATAGTGGTGACTGTCGGTTAGAGAAACTCCCACAGAGTTAAAATATATTTTAGTATATAAATTGAGTTGTTATTGTACTCTTCAATACACTGAGTTGTTTTCTATTGTTTTAAAAGCTTTATATATATTACATCTTTTGCTATTGGTTTATCCTTGAGTATCTTAAGTCGATCTGTGCTTCATTGTATCGAGTACCTTATTGTTGAATTTCACTGAGTTAAAAACCTTATTGCTGAATTGAGTATCGTTTCCTTGTGTACTTCTGAGTTGAGTAAGTTTGAGTAGTTTTGAGTATCCTTGAGTATTCCTTGAGTTAAGTATGTTTGCGAAGAGGTAAGTATGTTTCCCTTTTTATCAAGTTTCAAGCTTATGTTATGCTGTAGAATTTTCCTTGCATGCTCGTACATTCCACCTACTGAGCCATTTGGCCTGCATCCTTTCATAATGCAAATTCAGGAATTCAGGATCATCAACATGAGCTTTGTTGATAACATATGGAGTTTGGGTCAACTATGGTGAGCCTCCTTACTTTCGGAGGATTTCATTTACTTTCAGTTTTGTCAGGATGTCATGGGTTTTGTCCCGACTTATACCTTCGTTAGTTAGAGGCTTCATAGATAGACAATAGAGTTTCAAAAGTCTGTTTATTTATCTTGTTAAATGTTTTAAAGACTTGAGTTGCCTAGTTTTTGGCTAGTTGAATATACAATTATATTCTGAGTTAATTATTTGAGTTTCAATGAGTTTTATTCTTTTTTATAAGATTCGTATGCTTAAGTTAGTCTTTCGCTTGTAGTCAGCAAGGATGAGGATTCGCTTGGGGACCAACAATGGTTCTCGAGTGCCGGCCATGTCCAGGGTTTAGGCTCAGGTCGTGACAAACATGGTATCAGAGCATAGAGTTCAAGTGTCCTACGGTGTCTATGAAGCCGTGTCAATAGGTTCTCATTTATGGTTGTGAAGGCCCCACTTCTATAAATGAGGGACTATAGACATTTAAGAAAAAATTCCCTTTTTTCGTACTCTTAATCGTGCAATAGAGCTATGTCATAATGAGCTTATTCAAACTCGTATGTTTCTTATATCCATTCGATTACCCATCATACTAGATGTGGTTGAAAATTAAAGTGTAAAGATCCTTATGGATGATCTGTTCTTAGCAAGAGTCTTGAGAAAGTCATGAGACTCCAGATGGGCTTGAGAGAAGCCCAAGAGTAAGATAAGTGTTCAGTTTCACAGGAATGCACCCATAATTATATGAATCGTGCATTTGAGCTAAAAGCAAGTTGTACTCTCTTCTCTAAGCCTTGTTTTAGCTGAGATCCTTATGAGAAAGTATGTTTAGAGTTTGGGTAGTATTTTCACCCGAAAATGTAGAATGAGCTACTAGATTATGAGCAATAGTAGTAAAGAGTGCCCCTTAGTTTAAGAGAATAGTATGCAGAGGTATAGAGATCTATGAAAGGAGATAGTGATGGGACAGATTATGTTATTGCAATCATGCACCCCAGTCATTTAAAAGTGATGAGTTCCTTCATGAGTGGAATAAGGAATAATATGGTTGTAGGGTGTTCTTGATAGAAGGAAGAGGAATAGTTACTAGTCAAGATAAGCTAGAGTCTATTGTTATCCAGAATAGAGTTGATGTCGATGTGTCATCTTGTTAGAGGAGACTAAATTTATGTGTGGAATCACAGAGTAGAGTATTTATGAAGTGATAGATCTAAGTTAGGCTTATGATTTGTTTGATAGGCTCATGATGTTCATAAGGTTATAGAACTGATCAAGTAATGAGGTATAGTATAGTAGGTGAGCAATCGTATTGATATTCGAGTTTAGTAATGAACATTAAGCTTGAATTTAAGATGAGCGTCATGATCCAAAAAATGGAAACATGAGGGTGATGATGTTGTCTTGAGATTTGAACTAGAAGACCTGACATAGAGTAGGTGAGGAATTGAGGTGATTAGCTGCAATAAATATGAGTGGTACAAGTGAGATACCGTAAACCTCTTTATAAAGGCAGTGAAGTGTGGCTAAGTCACAAGAGTAAAAAGAGCATTACGAGGTGTATCGAAAGGGTATGTAATCAGAAGAGGTTAATAGAAACACCTTAGAAAGAGGTCTTAGTAACTTCTTATGGAGAGTTCGATAGTCATGACATAAACTTTTCCCAAGTGATAGTGTAAAAGAAGATGTAGACCAGTTAGAGATAATGGAATAGGTCTATAGCTTTCAAGTGTCAGCTTTAGACCTAAGGGGGAGATGACGAGATGAGAAATCAAGTCAAGTGTTTGAGAGTAAGATAGTAATGAGTTCCAAAGAGTATGGGAGATATCCTTTCGGAGGTCCTTTTAGTAATGGAGTGATGTTAGAAAGAGGAGGATGAGGTTTTAGTATGAGAAATAGTTAAATGAGAGCCCTTAGTTGGTTCCGAAGGAGTTAGTTAGTAGGAGTCTATGGAGTTGTTAGAGTACTAAGCTTGAATGTGGTGTTGTTAAACATTAGGTTCTTCTTGATATGAGCCCAATATGGTGCTAAAGAGTAATAGTCTTGGGATGAGACTACCCTATAGAGACGTATAGAACCCGAACCTAAGGATTTAGGTTAAGCTTGAATATAGTAAGATAATACCATTAGACTCAGACCTTAGTAAGAGTAACCCCATTCCATACACAGTTCAGTCATCATTCGAGGATGAATGATCCCAAGGGGGAGATATTGTAACCCTAGAAAATTTTTGTGCTAAAACTTGAAACGTTCTTCGTAGTGAGTGAGATTTTACCAAGGAATTAAAAATTTCTTGAGTGTTAAGGTCACTAGATTTAACACCTTGAGTTCAAAAAAAGAACTAAATTGGAAATAGCAAAATATGAAATTTTGCAAGTTATGCGTAAGTTAGGAGTTTTGGGTCAACTTCAAACAACCATAACTCTCAGTACAAGATGAGTTAGGTGGACTACAAGGTATCCAATTAAAGGTCTTTGAATTATATTCCCAAATCCATCGAGTTTTCTAAGTTTTGAGTTCTGATGAGTGAGATATGCCCTTTTGAAGTCAGGCTATCCAGTTAAGGAAAGTTACCCAAAAATAGTAAGGGGTATTTTGGTCTTTTTCTTACCCAATCATATTTAATTCATTTTTAGTAATGTTTTAGGGGTCTTATACTATTACGTTCAGTTTTACAATCCTAATATATACCTAGGGTTTTAGTTGAGAGTTCAAGAAGAGAAAATAAGAGAAAAGAGGAGAAAAGAGGATAGGATCAAATAGTTCGTCGAGAGTCTTGCGTTTTGTTACGGATTTTTGCCATGGGTTTAATTCCTAAGAGGTATGTAAGCTTCCATAGTGTTGGGTTAGTTCAGCCATAAGCCAATCATACTATTTTTAGCAAAATTTCATTCTTGAAGTTGAAAGATTAGAGTTCTTGATTAGTGTTGATAGGTTTTCTTGAAGTTCTTTCTAAATCTTGTGTTGTTGGGCTTTTGATGATTTATTGATATGAAATTTATTGATTTGAGTGTTGTTTTGAGTAGATTAGAGTGTAATTATGTTAAGTAATCGAATCTAAGTGATTGGAGAAGAAACCATTCGATTCTAGGCGACTTAAGGTGAGAAAACGAGCAAAGAAATTCATCGAAGTTTTCTGGGTTGGGGCCTAGTAGCCCATGCAAGCCAAAGAGCCCCAACCACTTCTCTGAAGTTTAGGGGCTGGTTCCCCGCGCCACTCAGAGTGCCATGGGTCGCCTGGCCCCATCCGTGCTTCATCGTTTCGTCCGTTTGAGTTCTTTCAAAGGGTACCTTTACTCCTCTTTGATTCTACACACTCTAAGCTACTTCTAAGCACCTAGAAATCATTCATCACATGATCATAACCTTGAATTCATAATTCAAATTCAAGGTAGATTTAAGAGTTAAGTTTTTGAGAATTCTTTTGAACACTCTAAGAAAGTCCCTTTGAGTCCTTTTGTGGAGTCTTCTACAACTTCTAGTAACTTGTTTCAAGACTCGAGCAAGTTAGTATGATAATGATGAGAATATATTCATGAGTCTAGTTTGTCATCACGAGATCCTTCATTTCATGTACCATAACACTTGAATTCATAATTCACATTCAAGAAAGAGTTAAGAGTAGACTTCAAGAAAGCCTTTGAGCTGAATTGTGATTCCTTTGAGATCAACAATTGATTTGAACTATGTTTTGAGGAAGTAAGTATGAGAATGAGAAGAGTCATATACATGAGTTCCTTATTGATATTTTGACCCTTGAGTCGAGTCACTCATGCCCATAACTTCCACATGAACTCCATCAGTTGAGTACCTTTGAGAGCAGTAGTATCTTCAAGTTCTAAGTATTGAGTTTTGAGTTCCTAATCCCCTGTGAGATTATAGTTCTAATCGGATAGTCTTGAGATGAAAAGTATCTTAAAGTCCTTGAGTTGAGTAGCTCATGCTCATAATTCCGCATGAGCCCTCTAAGTTGAGTATTTTGGAAATAAGTAGTATCATTGACTCCTTGAGTTATGGAGTTGTTGAGTTCAAAGTATTGAGTTCAATGCATAGTTATTGAAAACCTTAAATTGAGTTGTTCACAACCATAATTTGGCATGAACCCTATTTTAAGAAGTCTTTTTATAAATTGTTTTAAAACTTGTTTTATTAAAGACTTGAGCACTTAGTTGAGAAGGAGTTGAGTTGAGTTCATTTTCTTTAAAATAATATCTGGGAACTAAGTATTCCCAAGAGTAAATGTTTTTATATTTAAGATGAGAGGAAACTAAGATTTCCGAAAGAGTTTTGAGCAGTTTGAGTACTACCTCTTTTAAGAAAAAGATGAGTTTTGAGAAGAGTTTCTAAAACATGATTAGTATGACAATCGAGTATGTAATCAATGTTTAAGCAGTATGGTATCTAGATATACGATCAATGTTTATGCAATATGACTTCTCGAGTCATCAATGATCATATTAAAATATGATTTTGATATGTTTTTGGGAAAGAGTTTTCAAGAGCAGTTACCTCTTTTAAGAGGATAGTTTGAGCAATTATCTCAAACTAGAGAAAGAGTTATGTTTTAAAACATATGAGCTGAGTATATTTTTGGAGTAGTATTGAGCACCGATATGGGGATGCGATTTCATATTTACTCTAGTCTCCATAAACTATGTAGTCATCATGGGTAGAAAGGATAATACTTTTTAGATGACTCCTTAGTGCTTTTTAGCATAGACTAGTGGATCCACTTTGTTAAGGCGTCCTATATGATGACAAAGTATAGGACAGTTCTGGCAGCGTGGGTAAGACATTGTATCATCACTTAGGCTTATAGTGGTGGTTGTCGGTTAGAGAAAATCCCATAGAGTTAAATTATATTTTATTATATCTAAATTGAGTTGTTATTGTACTCTTCAATACACTGAGTTGTTTTCTATTGTTTTAAAGGCTTTCTATATATTGCTTCTTTTACTATTGCTTTATCATTGATTATCATGAGTTGAGTATCTTAAGTCGATCTGTACTTCATTGTGTCGAGTACCTTATTGTTGAGTTTCACTGCGTTGAAAACTTTATTGCTTAATTGAGTATCGTATCCTTGAGTACTTCTAAGTTGATTAAGTTTGAGTAGTTTTGAGTATCCTTGAGTATTCACTGAGTTGAGTAAGTTTGAGAAGAGGTAAGTATGTTTCCCTATTTATCAAGTTTCAATCTTATGTTATGCTTTAGAATTCTCCTTGTATGCTCGTATATTCCACGTACTGAGCCATTTGGCCTGCATCCTTTCATGATGCATATTTAGGTATTTGGGATCGTCAATAAAAGCTTCGTTGATACCACATGGAGTTCGAGTTAGCTATGGTGAGCCTCCTTGCTTCCAGAGGATTTCATTTACTTTTCAGTTTTGTCAGGATGTCATGGGTTTTGTCCCAACTACCATCCTTGTCATTTAGAGGCTTCATAGATAGACAATAGAGTTTCAGAAGTTTGTTAATTTATCTTATTAAATGTTTTAAAGACTTAAGTTGCCTAGTTTTTGGCTAGCCGAATATACGATTATATTCTGAGTTAATTATTTGAGTTTCAATGAATTTTATTCTATTTTAAGCTTTGTATGCTTAAGTTAGTCTTTCTCTTTTAGTCAGCCAGGATAAGGGTTCACTTGGGAACCAATAATGGTTCTCGAGTGCCGGCCACGTCCAGGGTGTAGGCTTGGGTCGTGACATCTTTGGCCTTCCCTCTCTTGTTGATGGGCCCCCCAGTTTGATCAAGCAACTTACAAAAATCGCCAGAGCCTCTACCTTTCTAAGTAGAGTGATGGTAGCTATCCAACTACTCTTGTTGTAGCTAATTGTGAAGTTGTAAAACCTAGGGTTGCAGCAACACAACACATATCTTAGTTCAATGAAGAAGAACATTTGGCTTTTTGAAAGAACTTTAAACTCTTAGTCATCTTGGTGAGGTGATTCAAAATAGGGAACTATCTCTGGATTGCAAAATAGTGGTCCCACACATTGACAGTCCTAATGTTTCTTGTTTGGGATATTGAGTCTCAGCCTAATCATCATGCTACTATGAGATTAGATAATTCACGGCCAGAGTTGATACCCATCAGTACATACTTACGGTACCAGCGAGGTTCCCAAATCAACCATTTATGGGTATCCCCATACCTGGCAACGCACCCGAACCAACCATTAGTATATACCAGACGTGGTATCCGAACCAAACCTAGGGATATCCTATACCAGATGTGTACCCGAACTAACCATCAAAAGGTAACAGTCATGCACAATCACAAACAAAATGAAGAATAACACTTGTAATCAGAAGTCACATAACCGATCATTGCATGAGATTATCAATATGTTGTCATTACATATGCTTTCCTATGGTTTCCTAAATATACATATGCAAAATTTAATGTTGTAAACGGTTCTTACCACTCAATTAAAGGAAACCTAACGTACCTAGGTGCAAAGAATTAGTTGATGAACCTTGCCCAAGAAATTTTGACTACGCAGAAACAACCTATGATGAACGAGCACTTGAATACCATAGGCTTTCAGCTTACTTGCATCGTAATTCTTTTCCATCATTGCCCCCTTGGGCCGAATGCCTTTAGAGGGTTTATGGATCATCCCTAATCTGTTTTCTCCTTTCAAAAGTTGGAGGAAAGTAAAAGAAAATGCATTTGTTAGGTTGGAGAATTATCGCCAGCCCGCTATGCCTCCATAGAGGGAAGTATCTCGCCATGGCAAAGAAAATCGGTTTTTTACAGTGTCGATGAGTGAGAACCTAGGCAAAGAAAATTGATGAATCCAATTTTGACCAAACTCATTTTCATCTCTTTGAAAGAAAGGCTCGGTATAGATTTAAAGTACTATGGCCCAACCTTGGTGTCAAATTTTGTACACTCATCACAAAATTGTTGTAAATAGTGGACAATAAAAGTATGTGACACTACAATAAAAAAAATTGTTGTAATTATTTAGCAGCAATAATATAATTGTCTTTGTATTATATATATAGTGTTAAAAAGAAATATGAGTATTTATCAAAAACACTATATATAAATACCGCTAACGACTTTAGCGACTCTGAATCTAATGACATTAGCTCAATTGCCGCTAAATATTCTTTCTGTAAAAAAGTCCTATTTCCATCAAATGTATCTTTTGTTATAGTGTGATTAAGGGGTTAATCCTTAATAATGGTTTGTATCTGATTTACAAACCCTTGTTATCATCTCCTACAATATCCTTTGTATTAGATTCTTTTCACATCAAGTTCTGACTAATGATTTTAGACCACTAAGTAATATAAGCCTTTTTTAGTTGAGAAAGATATGGAACAGTGTTGTCAGTTCCATGAAAAAAAGAAATCTACTTACATTAGTAGCTTTCTAATATCAATGTTACTATTAAGTGAAAAAAAAAAATTCAATGGTTGATTGACCAAATAAATAAATTAATGAAAAGTCAACACCAAAAAATCTAATAAGCTATAAGCAACAATGATAAAAAGTATATTTTTTCATGGAAATATGCAAAAAAAAAAAAAAAAACAAAACAAAAAAAGGAAAGGTCAAACAATATTTTCATAAAGATGTGGGGGGTAAATCTCTCCCTTAGATATGCAATGATTTTTCTATTATTCGATAAAAAGAAAAATTATAATGGCTCTTTGCAAAATGCATAAGGTGGAACTGTTTCAACAGTAGTTAAACACGTTAAAATCATCTGAGCTTCTGCCGCCTTCATTCTTGTTGTATTCTTGGTTCATTTTGTGAAAGGGGATAAACTAGACTTTCAATGTAGATTTCCACCGTATACCAAATTGAGGAGACTTGAAAATTCTAATCTAATTATCCTCTAGAATGTATATCATGAAAGTTGATTCAAATATAACAAAAAATTCACTACTCTTTTGACAAACAAAATGATTGAGAAAGAAAATAATCCATTGATTCTGGAGTATGATTGATGCTAAACATTTTTGTTCAAGATTCTTTATTCCCATATCTTTCATAGACCACACATCTACTTGAGCAATCAAATTATGACAAAGCATAGAAAGATTACATCACAATGCTCCTAATAGAATAATATCATCCCTCTCAAAATAGCAAGGTTGTTCCACCTTTATCCATTTCTCATCATCCAAATCAAAAGTGGTTATGCTCTACCCCCTTTATTAACCAAGACTAGAAGTAGTAGCCCATCAAAGCTTTCCATTCACAAACTTACGTGATGGCCAATATTAATAAAAATACACACTACTTTATAATCATCATGAATCTCATCATATCCAAAACTATATAAGAAATGGAAAACATTGCTCACTTTAGGTTTAAAATCATGTAATTTCCTATGCTTTCTTATTGTTGGGTTCCATAGAAATAATTCATTTGTAATATTTGCAAGACAAATCAATCCATTTACAGAACTCCTAGATAAAGAATAACTACTGGAGTTTTTCAAGGGAAAATCCATATCAGATTCATCAATAATAGACTCATAAAGTAAAGTCTTAAGATAACAATTCTTAAGATTATTTTCTGGATGGGTAGTACTTAACATAAGCCTATGATTGGTGTAGTCTTTTGTGACGCCCCGAGCTTACACCCTCGGTGGGACTAGCACTCGAGAACCAACGTTGGCCCCAAGAGAACCCCTGGCCTAGCTAGACTCTAGCGGAAGACTTTAAGCATTAAGAAGAGAATTCAAATGCAAGATGACTCAAATGTCTCAACTAAACTCATAATGTTTTAGAAATAAACATTTAACTTAGCCAAAGTTGCAACTCAAGTCTTAAAATAAGCCAATAACAAGATAATGACAAATGAACTAACTAACCATCTATGAAGCCTCTAACAACTGAGATGGACATTGGGACAAGACCCACGACATCCTAATAAGCTAACTAATCAAAGCAATAAAAAGGGAATCCTCTAGAAAGCAAGGAGGCTCACCAACTGACTCTGAGTGCTCAACTGGATTGACAAGGCACTGGATGCTGATCCTGGTTACCTGTATCTGCATCATAAAAAGTTGCAGGCTAAATGGCCTCTATACATTGAATGTACAAGCATGCGAGGGGAATTCTAAATAATACATAAGCTTGAACTAGAATTTGAAAGAAACACTTACCTTAATTTTACTCAAACTCATGGATCCTCAACTCAAATGCAGAATTCAACAACATTAAAGATGCAATTTATATGAAGCATTTAAAATAGTAAGAAACAACTCAATATACATATATATAATAAAGTAATATAACATTGTGAGAGTTTCTCTAACCGACAACCATCACTCTGAGCTATGTGATGATACAACGTCTTGCCCACGTTGCTAGAACTGTCCTATAACTTGTCAGGATAAAGAAAGCCTCAACTAAGTGGATTCACTAGTCTATGTTAAAAAGCACTAAGGAATCATCTAACAAGTATGACCCTTTTCTACCTACGTTGGCTACATGGTTTATGGAGACTTTGAGTTGTTATGAACTTGTCCCCACATCAGTGCTCAATGCTACTCTAAAAATACTCAACTCATATGCTTAAAAACAAAAACTCTTTCTGCGGTTTGAGATAATTACTCAAAAACTAGCTCAAAATCTCTCTTAGAAATCTATGTTTCCTCTCTTTGTTTAAAATGTGAAAACATTTACTCATTTGGGAATACTAAGTCCCCATATACTCTTTTGAAGAAAATAACTTCATTTGTTACTCTTACTCAACTCAAACTCAAGTCTTAAACCAAGTTTAAAACATTTGCAAAAGACTTCTTGAAAAGACTTTATGAACTTTCTAGACTTGGCTCTTAACTTTTCTTGAATTTGAATTTATGGATTCAAGGTTAGGGTTCATGTTTATGGATGTTTTTTAGATGTTTAGAAGTCATTTAGAGTAGTGAGAATCAAAACGAAGTGTTAGTACACGTTAAAAGGACTAAGATGGGATAAACGACGAAAAATGGGTGGGGGCAGACGACCCGTGCGCGTTCCTGATGCGCCGAGTTTGCCCCAAAGCTACTAGGGCTCATTTCTGGCACACTGCTGGTGCGTCGCCCTAGCCTTCTTGGTGCAATAGGGGTGCGTCGTGCCAGCATTGCCCCAGGCAAAACTAACAAACTTTTCCTCTTGTTTTCTAACCTTAATGTGATTATTTTCGATTCTTTTTCTCAATATCTCTTTAGACTTAGGTACCCAAAACATATACACAAGAGTCTACCTCAAAGTAACTCTAATAATAGACATTAAACTCTCAAGAACTCCTCAATCTCAACCCAAATTCAAGAATGAAAGCAATTCAAGAACACCCATCAGGAACATTCAAACATCCAATCTTTTTAGGACGAATTCACGTTGAAATAAACATGTTTGGAACGTGGGTGAATGAACCCAATGCTATGAAAGTCTCACATACCTTGTAGGATCAAATCCTTGATGAAATCCGCAATCAATTCGTTACGAAGACGACGAATCTTGATTTTTCTCTTCTCTTCTCTCTTGAATTCTTTTCTCTAAATCCCTTGCATGAATTTTCAATTGTGCAAACTAAACCAATTCAGATTTGACCCTAATTAATTCACTAAAAGCGAATTAAATCAAGTGGGTATGGAAAAGACCAAAATACCCCTTAAAATCCGGTTTTGACTTTCCTTATCTAGACAACCCGACTTCCAATGGGCATATCTTTGTCATACGAACTCGTAATTGAACAAACTCAGCGGTGTTGGAAAGATAATACAAAGATATTTCCTTCAGTATCTTTTAGCACACCTAACTCATCCTGAGCTAGGAGTTATGATTGTTTGAAGTTGATCCAAAACTCATACTTAACATAACTTAAACAAATTTCCAGATTTTTCATTCTTTCCAAAAATGACTCTTTCTAATTTGACCTCCTTCACTTAGAAAGGTGTTACAATATCTCCCCCTTGGGAACATTCTTCCTCGAATGAGATCACTCTAAGTTGACTAAGGCTATGACTTCTAACATCTAGCTCAAACACCAAACAACTAAAATGTAACTACAACATGCCAACATAAAATAAAAGCCAAGAAAAGGATTAGTACCTTAATTTTGGAACTTCTCTGGATTTGAAGAGATGTGGGTATCTCTTTGTCAAATCTTCCTCAGTTTCCCAAGTAGCTTCCTCAACAAACTGATTTCTCCACAGAATTTTGACGGATGCTACCTCTATAGTTCTCAACTTGTGAACTTGGCGATCTAGAATCTGAAAAGGAATATCCTCATAAGATAAGCTATCCTTGATACCAATATCTTTAGTAGGTATGATAAGTGAAGGATCTCCTATGCACTTCTTCAACATGTAAATATGAAATACCGGATTGACCATTGCTAACTCTTGTGGTAGCTCTAAATCATATGCTACATTGCCAATCCTCTTGGATATTCCGTAAGGATGAATATACCGGGGACTAAGCTTCCCCTTTTACCAAATCTCATAACACCTTTCATGAGTGAAACCTTCAAGTATACCTAATCATCTACTTCAAACTATAACTCTCTTCTCCTAACACCAGTGTAGGATTTCTGACAAGTATGCGTTGTTTTCAACTTCTCTTGAATAACTTTCACTTTCTCCATAGGTCTGGTCCTATCAACCCAGCTTCACCAACCTCAAACCATCCAATAGGAGATCTGCATCTTCTCCCATAAAGAGTTTCATAAGGAGCCATCTGAATGCTAGAATGGTAACTGTTGTTATAAGCAAACTCAATGAGAGGTAGTTGATCATCCCAGTTACCCTTGAAATCAATCACACAAGCCCTCAACATATCTTCTAAAGTATGAATAGTGTGCTTTGCTTGACCATCTGTCTGAGGATGAAAAGCAGTACTTAAGTTCACCTTTGAACCTAAGCCTTTTTGAAAAGATTTCCAGAACTGTGCAGTAAATTGTGCACCTCTATATGATATGATCGAAAAAGGGACTCCATGAAGTCTTACTACCTGTTGAATGTATAACTTGGCATAATCCTCTACTAAATGGGTAGTCTTTACCGATAAAAAGTGGGTTGATTTGGTCATTCGATCCACAATCACCCAAATAGAATCCTGTTTCTCGTGAGACCTTGGTAAACTTGTGATGAAATCCATATTGATCGTCTCCCACTTCCATTCCAGAGGTTCTATATTCTGAGCCATACCATCGGGCCTTTGGTGCTCTACTTTAACTCGTTGACGATTCGGGAATTTAGTAACGAACTTAGCAATACTTTTCTTCATAGTATTCCACCAATATACTTCTCTCAAGTCACGATACATCTTTGTGGAACCTGGATGAATGGACTATCTAGAGCTATGAGCTTCCTCCATGATCCTCTCTTGGAGTTCATCCACCCTTGGTACACAGAACCTACTTTGATATCTCAATACACCATCTCCCCCTTGTTCAAAAGCCATTACTTTTTGCTTATGAACATTTGCCTTCAATTCAAGCAAAATAGGATCTTGGTCTTGTTTCTCTTTAAATTCAGACACTAATGATTATTTAGCCCCATTTATCACCACCACTCCTCCTTCTGCGGAATCCATTAGTCGAACTCCTAATTGTGCAAGTCTGTGCACATTTTTCGCTAACTCTCTCTTTTGTTCCTCAACATGGGTGGTAATACGCATAGACAACCTACTGAAGGCATCAACAACAACATTAGCCCTACCTGGGTGATAGAGGATACTAATGTCATAATCCTTGAGTAACTCTAACCACCTCCTCTGTCTGAGATTAAGCTCTTTCTGATTGAATACATACTGTAGACTCTTGTAATCGGTGAACACTTCCACATGAACACCATAAAGATAATGACGCCATATTTTAAAAGCAAATACTACGACAGCCAACTCTAGATCATGGGTTGGGTAATTCTTCTCGTGAACTTCAGTTGTCTGGAGGCAGAAGCTATAACTTTACTATTCTGCATTAACAGACAACCCCAACCAACTCCGAACGCATCACAATACACCACAAAACCTTGAGTACCTTCTGGTAAGGTCAATACCGGGGCAGTAGTCAACTAGTTTTTCAATTCCTAAAGCTTCTCTCACAAGCTTCAGACCATTAAAACCTAACTTTTTTCTGAGTCAACTTGGTCAAAGGGGACGAAGTAGATGAGAACCCCTCTACGGACTTTCTATAATATCCAGCAAACCCCAAGAAACTCCTAATATTAGTTGGAGATGTGGGCCTAGGGCAATTCTACACTACCTCTATTTGCTATGTATTAACTCTAATTCCATCACCGAAAATAGTGTTTTCTAAGAATGTCACAGACTTAAGCCAAAACTCATATTTCGAGAACTTAGCATACAACTCTCTATCTTTTATAGTTTGGAGAACTATTTTGAGATGGATAGCATGATTTTCCTCATTCCTCGAATAGATTAGAATGTCATGAATGAACAAGATAACAAACATATCTAAATAAGGCTTGAATACTCTGTTCATAAGGTCCATGAACGTTGCAGTTGCATTAGTTAAATCGAACTACATGACCTAAAATTCATAATGACCATAACGGGTCTGGAATGTTGGCTTTGGAATATCACATTCTCTTACTCTTAACTAATGTTAGCTAGATCTGAGGTCTATCTTAGAGAAATAAGTGGCACCCTAAATCTGATCGAAAAGATCAACAATTCTCGGAAGAGTATACTTATTCTTGATAATAACCTTGTTCAACTAACGGTAGTCTATACACATTCTAAGAGAACCATCCTTTTTCCTTACAAATAAGATCGAAGCGCCCCAAGGTGAGACACTTGGTTGAATAAAGACTTTTTGAAGGAGATCTTTCAATTGCTCTTTTAACTCTTACAACTCTGCTGGAGCCATTCTATATGGCAGAATAGATATAGGATGAGTATCAGAAAGAATATCTATACCGAAGTCTATTTCTCTCTCAGGAGGGACTCCAGCTAGACCATCTAGAAAGACCTATGGAATCTCACTCACAATAGGAACTGACTCAATAGGAGGTGTCTCAACACTAGAATCATTAACTTGAACTAAGTGATAGGCACACCCCTTGGAAACCAACTTTCTCGCTTTTAGGTACCAAATAAAACGATCCTTAGGCACTGCTGAACTACTCCTCCACTCAGCAACTGGCTCATTAGGAAACTGGAACTTAACAACTCGAGTTCTACAATCAGTGGAGGCATAACAGGCATAAAGCCAGTTCATACCTAGAATAACATCAAAATCTACCATGTCTAACTCAACTAAATCAGTCATGGTGCTTTTTTGATTAATGGAAATAGTACAATCACGATAGACTCTTTCAACTAGAATGGAATCCCCAATAGGTGTAGAAACACTAAACAAAGTTGCTCAGAAAGAATATCAAAATTCATAGCAACATATGGGGTCACAAAAGATAAACTCGCTCCTAGGTCTAGCAAAGCATAAATATCAAAAGTAAAGACTTTGATCATACACATCTGGAGAATTCTCCTACTCTTGACGACTAGTGATCCTTTTGCTTGCACTTGAAACATCTAGTAGAACGATCGTGACAAGCACCTGGTGGTTCCTACAACACTTAGCACATGTAGGAGCCCAATTACCTCTTTGTGCCATACTACCCTGAGACTGAGCAGGTCTAGCTCAAGCATGTTCCGAATTTTGACTATTATACTCACTTTTGTTCATTGGTGCAGGTGCACTAGAAGATAATGGAGCAGGTCTTATTTTCTTATGTTGAAAGGAAGAGCTGTTCACATTACTCCTCTACTGCCCGGACTCATTCCCTATCTTAGCTTTCTTGTTATCGAATTCTTTTATATCCCTCAGCTTCTCTTCCTTAACCTGATGCACATAAACCATAAGTCTCTCTATGTCTATGTCCCCTATTAGCATTGCTACCTTGCCCTTCATACTTCACAGATGAGACAGCCCAGCAACAAATTGACTCATCTTGCTTCTCATATCCGTAACCATCTTCGGAGCATATCAGAAAAGTTGGGTGAACTTCAAACTGTACTCATGAACACTCAATAAAATGAATTCTCGTACCTTGGCTTCTCTCAGGTCACGGGGAAAGAAATGCCCAAAAAAAGCCTCCTCAAACATATCCCAAGTCAAAATTTGTGCACCCTCAGCTCTACCCTTCTTCCACTAGTCAAACCAAGTCCTAGAAACACTCTTTAGTTGATACACAACTAGTTATACTAGCTCAGCCTCGAGAACGTGCATAACCTCATACACCTTCTGCAGTTCCTCAACAAAATTTTTCAGATCCTCAGTAGTGCTTGAACCAGTGAAGCTTGGAGGATTCATCCTTAGAATCTCACAGATTCTTAAAGTATCATTCACTTCCGATCGGTTCTCTCTTTGACCAGCTTTATTGGTCACCGCTTGACTTAACATTCTTATCGCTTCCCTGAACTTAACATTGGTGACCTTTCCTTGGGGTTGCACTTCAGGTACATTAGGTACCTGATAAGTATGAGATTTGGACTCATTTAGGGTTTTATTTGTATAGGTTTAGTGTCCTTAAATGCTTATTTTGTGCCAATAGCTGATTAAAACCCTTGTTTTCTAGGTATTTATATTGAGGAACAAAGAAAGGACACTGATTTGTAAAAAGGAACGAAGCGAGCTGAAAGAATAAAGAAAAGTAAGCCTGGTGATCGCCAAGTCCATTTGGTGAGTCGCCGAACTGCTTCTTGACCGCCTAAAGTTCCAGTGTGCCAGGCTCTACACTTGGTGAGTCGCCGAATGGCTTCTTGACTGCCTAAAGTTCCAGTGTGCTAGGCTCTAAAGGAAAGAACCAAGTCGGCGAGAGAAAGGATCAGTCGGTGGATCACCGAGTGGTTCCGCAATGTAGTGTTGGATCGCCCAAAGTTATAAACCTTGAGGATGTTGAAGGCCAAGGAAAAAGAGCGATGGAATTGACCACTGAGTGGATCGACGAGCCCGACTTACTTCGCTAAGTGACTCTTCGCAGCACACTTTTGGTGAAAATAAATGCGTTTTTGAACATTTAATTTAGTATCTTTTAACAATTATTATCATATTTTCATTACATATAATTTTCAGTTTGGAATTGTAATTATTTTGAGTATTGAGACAAGTTTTCCTTAGCTTTTGAAGAATTGTTGTTTGTCAATTTGGAGAAATTGAAAGTGGGTCTTTGAGATTCTTCAATTTGGACCTTTGTAAGGATGAAATCAATCTTACCTAGTTGATGGAAACTCAATTTGGTAACTATTTTTATCTTTTTAAGATGTCTAGCTAAAACCCCAATTCTTTGGGTGTGATTATGTGATTATGGGCTGATTTAGTTTATGGGTATTGCTAATTGTTAGTCTAAATGGTAGTTAGAAGTGATTTCAATCACTAATTTCGTTTAATTTAAGAATTGTAGTTGCAAATGCAATTTTACCCTTATGTTTTTGGCTTGCTCGAAAGAGAGGTTTTAAAACTAAGATTATTGATTGATGGTCTGTGGGTATTGGGTTGTCATGGGTTCAGCTCAAGAGAGTGAATGGACTAAGGTGTAGGCTGTTCTTATTTTGCATGCTTGTCGATGTTCGGGAGAAATCGACTTGATTTGGGGTAAATTATTCGAGAGAAAGTTTACCTCCTCTATAGTCTAGCATAATCACTAATATCTAGCTATTTTCTAATTGTTGCATTTACCCATTTGTCCACATTAGCCTATAATCAAATCACATCCCAAGAACCCGTCTCATTATTGTCATTTTTGTGTTAATTGTTGCTGTTGTAGTTGATAATTAAAACCAAAACCCCCTTATTTGACATTCGTGTCACCCCCTAATTTGAATTATGTTTTTATTCGATAATGTCTATTCCTATGTCTGATTTGAACATGTTTACACTTTGTTATTGAATCTTAAACACGTACCACTCCATGTGGGATTCGACCCTAACTCATTTAGTTGAGTTTTATGTTGATTAACGATCGTTGGCACTTAGAATTGGATGAAGTGTCTTTGAAATGTTATTAGTCAAAATGGCCACTGCTGGGGAGTGGTGTTGGTTAAGATTCTTTGGTTAAGTTGAATTTTGTTCTTGTTAGTCATAGTTGAATCTACTTACTTTTAGTTTTGGTTTGTGTGTTGCTGTTTTGAACAGAGGAAATAAGTGTGAACGAAAGCAGTAGTCGCCAAGTGGGCCACCAAGATGACATCGGTAACCTCAACGATGTCAATGAGCCTAATGTTAATGACCCTCATCTAATAGGTTGAATTGGTGCCATTTGCTTGCCTCTGGCTAAAGGGAACGCTGTGTTCCATATTACAAGTACCATGTTGCAGCTCTTGCAATTGAAATGGTTCTTTGGTGGGTTGGCCCATGAGGATCCCCATTAGTATATTAGAAACTTTGTTGATGTTTGCAGGCCAATCACCTTCAAGAACATAGCCCAAGAGTCGGTTTGATTGAGGTTGTTCCCAGTTTCTTTAATGGGAGAAGCATGTAAGTGGTTGGCTGAATTGCCATGTGACTCTATCACTTCGTGGGAAGAGCTTGTCACCACATTTCAAGTGCGATTTTTCCCTCCTTCGAAGATGATGACACTTGAGGATAGTATCCAAAGCTTCAAGCCCTCGGAGGTGAGCCAATTCATGAGACTTGGCTACAATTCAAGCAGTTGGTGCTGCAATGCCCAACTCATTGTTTGCCCGACAATGTTTTGCTGCATTATTTTTACCGAAGCCTTGATTCGGTGAACAAGGGCCTAGCTGACCAATTTTCTTTGGGAGGATTGATGCAACAACCTTACATTATAGAAGCCCAACTTTTGGATGGTATGACCACAATTAATCGGGCTTGGTACACCCGTGAAGATCAGGTCTTCCTTCTCACATTTAAATTAACCAAGGAGCAGCTTGAGAAAGACCAAGAGAGGGATAAGAACATGGCAAAGATCATGACCCAACTTGACATTTTGTCCAAATATGTCATGGGAGATGGAGCAAGAAATGTCAATGTTATGGGTGCCGGGTGTGTAAACCCTGAAGAGGCCATGTTTGAAGTGTTGTACGACAAGGAGGTGAATTTCCTAGCCAACCAAAGAGGTAGTTATCATGCAAACTACCCGAGGCAAGTGGTAACGAAGGTTGGAACAGGGATGAAGGTTGGAGAGATCGTAATAGAGAGTGGAGGAATCGTAACCCCATTTGGAAGGAAAGGGATGGGGAGAAGGACATGTACATTCCTCCCCACGAGCGTCAAAAGCAAAAAGATTTTGAGGGTGGTCGTTCTGAGGACATGCTCTAAGGTTGAGGGGTCCGATAAAATCTTTAAAGTGATGAAGGACGATGTATCGACCCTTAACCAGACGGTCACCTCTCACTCTGTATCTATCAAACAGTTGGAGACCCAAATGGGTCAGATTTCGTCTCATTTTAACCCGAGACAACAAGAGGGTTGCCTAGTGACACTATGGCCAACCTAAGAATGAGGTTTGAGCGATGACTTGCATCGTACCACAATGTTAACTAAGGCACTGCTTGGAAGGCAACCCAAGTTTTATTTGCTTTTTTTTCTTTAGAAATAATCGCATGTTGATTATAAAGGTTAAAGTGTGGAATGTGTTTGAAAAGTGTAGATTGACGAGCAAAATGCCCAGTCAGTGACTCAACGAAGAGGTCAGCCTAGACTGCCATTGGGCTCAAGTAATTTTGAAATTGGAGTTTGTAAAACTCCGCGAGCCCAGGAGCAAATCAGCGTGTCGTCGAACAGGTCAGTGATCACGACTTTGTCCGCTGTTTGGACCCCCACACTAACTGGAGGTCCGTAAAACTCGGCGAGGTAAGTGCCAACTCAGTGTGTTGCTGAGTGTGTCGGCGAGCACAATTAATGTCGTCGAAAGGGCAAGAACTAGACGGTTTTTAAAGGCAAAAGGTTTAAAATTTCAAACTCTTTCACATTCCCTCAGTTTTTAACTTCCCAAAATCATACCTGAACTATATTTTCCCATATTTTCATATTTTGACCTCTTCTTAGTCGTCAATTATGTGTTCAGAGTTGGAATTCTTTGCTGACTAGCTTTTCAAAGTATATATTCGGCATAAAAGGTTGGTTTACCGAACCCTAAACTTGTAATTGGCAATTAATCTCAGTTACAATTATTTTGATCTCTGTGATGTGTGCTAGGCCTCTCTGAATCCATGTTTGTGTGTTTGTTTCCCGATTTTAATTTGAATATCATGCCTAAAATGCCTATATTTGTGATTTCCCAAATTTTCGTGCTTTAAAATTGATCTAAATTGTTGGGTTGTGTGAAAATGTTGTTGGGTCTAGTCGGGTGAAGTCTAAGTAACCCGTAATTGTGCTAAATGACATAATTTTTCTGATGATGGAGTGTTTGACATCATTCTTGGTCTTAAGTCATCAAATGTCCAATTTTGGCCAAATCGGGAGAACTCTAAGTATCCTCGGGGTATGGGTCTTATGGGTATAAATCTAGTTGAGTTTGTGTATGCTCTAATTTTGTTTTTGGGGTCTGCGGGGTTGATTTCGGATGTCGGGGTAGAAAGTAGGCACGTTGAGCAGTTTGGTGAGTTGGGTCGAGCTCGCTAAACCTCTTAGCGGTTCACCAAATTTCCCTTGATCACCTTTAATTTCATGCTAATATTGAGTTTTGGTTCTGTAACTTTTGGTGAGTAACTTGAGTTCACCGAATGCACTCGGCGACTTGCTGAATGTCTTCTTTCATCGCCCTTTCTGCGCCCCTAACCCTTAAAATACACTGTAACTTTCGGTGGGTTTGTCTTTCCTCACCGAATGCTATTAGCGATTCACTGAAAGGCCCCTCCCAATGCCGACATGCCATTTTTTCTGGGTATTTTTGAGCCTATCCTTTCGGTGATCTCGATTTTGCTCACCAAAGTGATTCAGTAACTCACCGATCGATTCGGTGAGTTTGTCTGCACTTTTTTTTGACTGTTCTTAACTTTCTATGTTGTTTTTTTCTTGCTGACTTGGCTAGAATAAACCTCGATATGCCACCCCGTAAAAGAGCACAGAGCATTGTGATGAATGAAGGGGCAACCAATCCTCCCAAAAAGGGAGGGAAAGAGCCTCCAAAAGGAGGCAAAGGCAAGGGCAAGAAGCCCATATCTGAGGTTTCGGAGCACAACTCTGGCAGCGAGGGAGAGTCATTTGACTCCCAAGTTGCATTATCTGAGCTGAAGGATGACCAACCGCTACAATCCCGGCGGTGGGATATTCGAGCTAGGTCTCGCCTAGATCTATCGAGTGTCCCAGAGGCCACCCCTCCTATAGCAGATACAGTGCTAGCTCTGGCATCAACTATGGCCCAGTGCCCCCAGTGAAGGTCCCTCCTCCCAGGCTACTCAATAGATTAAAACTTGATGGGTTGCGGACTATTCTTGAGGAGAAGTTGTTGTCCATAGAGGGCTTAAAGGGTAAGTACACTCTATTATTGGAAACACTCAGGTGGCATAGGTTCGATATCTTCACCAGGCATCGAGGCCCGTATATCCCCACTTGGGTCCTTTAGTTCTATTCTACTTACGGTGATCTTGTTCCTCAAGGGAAGAAGAATGTCAGTGCCTTCAGATAGGTGAAGTTTTTCATGGTTCGAGGAAAAGAAGTTAGGTGTAGCAGCGATCACATAAATGCTGTCTTTGAGAGAGACACAGGGTTTGAGCAGGAATATAAGGGCTTGGTAACTGATAAGTCCCTAGATGACCTAAAAGGCAAGCTTTCCCCCCTTATCTTTGATACCACCCTGAGGTGGATTGATGCGGGAGTCTAGATAGAGAAGAAGGATTTGAATGTAGCTGCACGGTACTGGTTCAGATTCATTAGCAGCTCCATTATGCCTACACAGAATGAGTCCATTCTCTGCCATACAAATGCAGCCTATCAAGGGTCGATCATAGAAAAGAAGCGGCTCAACTTGGGATTGATTATTGAGCAGGAGATGGCCATGAGGGCCAAACAACGTCAGACATCCCTTCCCTTCCCGATCTTGATTACAGAGCTGTGCATGTGGGCTGGAGTTCCTCATGATGAGATGAGAGATATTGAGGTCACTCCCACATCCTCCACAGACATCTGGTGTATATTGGTCGAGTACACACGGGAGAAGGCAGATAGGAGGAGAGCAACTCTAGTGGACACATCCCCGGAGATTAATATTGAGACGATTCATGTAGAGGAACCTTTGCCTACTCTGGCCTCTAGGCGTTCAGGTACACCTCCTCCCATTTCTTCCTCCCAGACTCCTAGTACTGCTGCAACTTCCCAGCCTGCCAAGGTTACTCCGGCTATGATCCTGAAGATGGGGCATTTAGCCCATTCTACAGATGTGAGGGCTACTTGATTGGAGGTTGCGGTACCATGGATGATCGAGAGTGCTATCCTAGTTGAACGGGCTCTCCTACAAGCATCTATTGACACTCTCACAGCGAGAGTTGAAACTTGTGAGAGTAGACAAGGGGAGACTTCAGAGGTGACGACTTTAAAAGCTGAGGTAGTTGATTTGAAAAAGGGTATAGACTACTTAAAGTCCATAGATTTCACTTCACTATTGGAGGCAGTTGATGATGTGGATGACCCGACGACTTGTGAGATTCCTCCGGCCATCACCAAAAACGTACAAATGGATGACATAGCAGTTGATGAATCAGAGGCAGAGACCGACGAGGAACATGTAGAGGTGCCGGAGGAGACCATTTATGGAGACCTGCCTGACCTTGAGGAGATAATTGTATAGCCAGTGATTCAGACATCACTGACAGAGACATCCATGACAGGCCCTAGTGGATGGAGAGCTGTTGATGCTACATTGAGCACTGATGCCCCGACAGATGGAGCGACTGCGTAGACATGACTTTTCTTTACCTCCCTCTCTATCACTTTTATTGACTTCTATTTTTTTTTTTGTTGCATTTGAGTACAAATTGCTTTTTGTTTATGGTGGGGGTGAGGTATTTCCATACCTACCTCTTGTGATTATTGTTTTTGGTTCATATACTGGTTTTTTTTTGTGTTTAACTTGTGTTATGGCACTATTTTGTGGATGTTTGAGCTTGTGGCTCCTTGTTTAGTTGCAAATGGTTTTTTGACCCTTCTAAAAATTTTTTTGTCCCTTTTGATTGTGTTTAATTTTGGTTTTTCTTATGCAAATATGAGTATTAGTTATGATCAATATCGATGACTTGAACAGTGCTCTTAATTGAACAAAAATAAATGTGCAACTACGATGAGGCCAAATGAAGTTGCATAGATAATATGTAAACTTTTTGCATCTCATTGTGACTAGCCGATTATTGAATGAGTCTCTTGTGATGAACATTACACACTAGCGAAAGTGTGGAGTCTTGTTTGATATTGGTCCCAATGCCTTATGTGATGAGCTTACCGTGAGCGTTGTGTGATGACACCTAGAATTTGTCCCGTTGGTCCAGTTGACTAAGTGATGCAACTCTTGAAATGATCTTAGGCAATAATTTTAAAGAGTGACACAATTTGACATTATACCTCTTTTGTGACCTACCTTGTGAGTGTGTGAATTTCGCTTGAACACCCTTTGAGCCTTACCCTTTTTCTTGGAAGAAACTTAATGCAATTGTGACCTTTCTTTATCCATTCACCCTTAATCCTCATGAAGTGTGGTTTTTTTAAATAGCCAACTTAGGCCAAAAGCCTAAGTTGGGGGTGCAGTGAAAAGAGAAGGTAAATCAAGAAGTCCCCCTTGATCCATGGTCTTGAGAAATATGGAACCCCTCCATACAAAATAAATAAAGAGAGAAAAAAAGAAAAGAAAAATGAAAAAGAAAGAGAATGAAAAAGTTATGGGATAAAGTTGTGACAGTTGTAAAACAGATGGGGTGTCCGGTATTCCATGGAAAGTGAATAGTGGGGTGACTTTTGAGCATGGGTGAAAATGTTGAAGAAAAGGAAATAAAGTGTTGTTCATACCAAATTTCATGAGGTTAGCAACCACTGAGCCTAAATGACCATACCTTTACACTCAACCCCGTTATAGGCCTTGAAAAGACCTTTTTGATCTTGAGTGAGCTAAAATGAATGTTGGTTGGAAAATAAGGGCAAACCTATGGGTGGAGTCATGCATGTGTTCATCTTGTGAGTGTGCAAGTTCTATGTGATTCTGGAGCTATAAATTGTTGAACAATTGTGTGAATATGGAATCAATTTTTGTGTGAGGGCATTTGAGTACCTTTGTTAAGCTTGAACTTGCATTTGAAGCAAGTATTGTGAACTTATGAATCTTTGATAAGGGTGAGCCGCAAATTGAATCTTTGAGTGTGCAATTGATCCTTGAATGAGTAAGTTGAGTCTTGTTCTGTTCATTCATGATTGAGTCTTGTGTAGCACTGTTTGAGGCATCCTTTTTGAACTGCTGAACTTGAGTTTTACTTGAGGACAGACAAAAATTTAAGTTGGGGGTATTGATGAGTCTGAGATTTGGACTTATTTAGGGCCTTATTTGTATAGGTTTAGTGTCCTCAAATGCTTATTTATTGCCAATAACAGATGTCAAACCCTTGATTTCCAGGTATTTAGATTGAGGAACAAAGCAAAAACACTAATTTGCAAAAAGTAATGAAGTGAACTGAAAGAATGAAGAAAAGTAAGCCTGGTGATCGCCAAGTCCACTTGGCGAGTCGCCGAATGACTTCTTGACCGCCTAAAGTTCTAGTGTGCTAGGCTCTAAAGGAAAGAACCAAGTCGGCCAAAGAAAGGAGCAGTCGGCGGATTGCTGAGTGGTTCCGCAATGCATTGTTGGATCGCCCAAAGGTACAAACCTTGAGGATGCTGAAAGCCAAGGCAGACGGGTGATAGAATTGACCAAATGGTGGATTGCCGAGTGGATCGACAAGCCTGACTTACTTCACCGAGTGACTCTTCGCAGCACATTTTTGGCTACTATAAATACGTTTTTAAACATTTAGTGTAGTATCTTTTATCAATTATTATCATATTTTCATTACATATAATTTTCAGTTTGGAATTGTAATTATTCTGAGTATTGAGACAAATTTTCCTTAGCTTTTTAATAATTGAAGTTTTTCACTTTGGAGAAATTGAAAGTGGGTCTTTGAGATTCTTCAATTTGAAACTTTGAAGAGACAAAATCATTCTTACCCAATTGATGGAAACTCAATTTGGTAACGATTTTTATCTTTTCATGATGTCTAGCTAAAACCCCAATTATTGGGGTGTGATTATGTGATTATGGGCTGATTTAGTTTATGGGTATTGCTAATTGTTAGTTTAAATTCTAGTTAGAAGTGATTTCAATAATTAATTGTGGTTTAATTAGTTGGAAATGCAGTTCTACCCTTGTGTTTTTGGCTTGCTCGAGAGAGAGGTTTTAAAAATAAGATTATTGATTGATGGTCTGTGGGTATTGGGTAGTCATGGGTTCCGCTTGAGAGAGTGAATCCTAAATCCTTTTCCACACATTCAGCTCGAGAGAGTGAATGGACTAAGGCGTATGTTGTTCTTATTTTGCATGCTTGTCGATGTTTGAGAGAAATCGACTTGATTAGGGGTAAATTGTTTGAGAGAAAATTTACCACCTCTATAGTCTAGTTTAATCACTAATATCTAGCTATTTTCTAATAGTTGCAATTACCCATTTTTCTACATTAGCCTATAATCGAATCACATCCCAAGAACTCGTCTCATTATTGTCATTCTTGTGTTAATTGTTGTTGTTGTAGTTGATAATTAAAACCAAAACCCCTTTATTTGACATTCGTGTCATCCCCTGATTTGAATTATGTTTTTATTCGATAATGTCTATTCCTATGGGATTCGACCCTAACTCATTTAGTTATGTTATATACTGATTAACGATCGTTGACACTTAGAATTGGATGAAGTCTCTTCGAAACATTATTAATCAGTACCCATTTTCCTTGACATTCCTCCTAGCAAGACGACCTTTGACAGCTCTTTGTGGAGGCATGATCAACTGAAAGACATGCGCAAGCACAAGTTAGAAAGAAACTTTATAGAGATTAACTCTATCGCACGACATGAATATGAGAAAAGTGAGATAGTTTCTAAATGTTACAGCCTCCTAATTATAGATGTAGCGCGCTTCACACTGATAACTAGGACTCTACAGACACGGATTCATAGACTCCCTAGGACTATTGAACTCTGTGCTCTGATACCAAGTTTTCCTGGCCCCGAGCCTACCCCCTAGGTGGGACGACACTCGAGAACCATTGCTGGCTCCAATCGAACCCTTGTTCTGGCTAGACTCTCAGCGGAGGACTTTAAGCATTAAGAAGATAATTCAAATGAAAGATAACTCAATGTCTCAACTAAACTCAGAAGGTTTTAGAAATATACATTTAACTTAGCCAAAGTGGCAACTCAAGTCTTAACATAAGCCAATAGCATGCTAATAACAAATGAACTAACTAAAAGTCTATGAAGCCTCTAACAACTGAGATGGATGTCGGGACAAGACCCACAACATCTTAATGAACTAACTAATCAGAGCAATAAAAAGGGAATCCTCTGGAAAGCAAGGATGCTCACCAAATGACCCTCAGTGCTCAATGAGGCACTGGATGCTGATCATGGTTACCTATATCTGGATCATAAAATGATGCAGGCCAAATGGCATCAGTACATTGAATGTATGAGCATGCGAGGGGAATTCTAAATAATACATAAGCTTGAACTGGAATCTAAAAGAAACACTTACCTTAACTTTACTCAAACTCATGGATACTCAACTCAAATTCAGAATTAAACAACATAAAAGATGCAGTTTATATGAAGCATTTAAAACATTAAGAAACAACCCAATATACATATATACAATAAAGTAATATAACTTTGTGGGAGTTTCTCTAACCGACAACCATCACTATGAGCTATGTGCTGATACAGTGTCTTGCCCACGCTGCCAGAACTGTCCTATAACTTGCCGGGATATAGAAGGCCTCAACTAAGTGGATCCACTAGTCTATGCTAAAAAGCACTAAGGAATCATCTAAAAAGTATGACCCTTTTCTACCCACGTTGGCTACATGGTTTATGGAGACTTTGAGTTGTTATGAACTCATCCCTACATCGGTGCTCAATACTACTCCCAAAATACTCATCTCATATGTTTAAAAACAAAAACTCTTTCTGTGGTTTGAGATAATTACTCAAAAACTAGCTTAAAAGCTCTCTTGGAAATCAGTGTTTCCTCTCTTGTTTAAAATGGGAAAACATTTACTCATTTGGGAATACTTAGTCCCATATACTCTTTTGAAGAAAATAACTTCATTTGTTACTCTTACTCAACCCAAAATCAAGTCTTAAAGCAAGTTTAAACCATTTGCAAAAGACTTCTTGAAAAGGCTTAATGAACTTTCTAGACTTGGCTCTTAACTTTCCTTAAATTTGAATTTATGGATTCAAGGTTAGTACACTTTAAAAGGATATAGATGGGATAAACGATGAAAAACGGGAGGGGGCAGATGACTTGGGCGCGTTCCCGGCGCGCTGCACCAGACCCTAATTTACTGGGGCTCATTTCTAGCACACTGTTGGTGCATCACCCCAGCCTTCCTAGCACAATGGGGGCACGTCATGCTAGCATTGCCCCAGGAAACTGATGAACTTTTCCCCTCGTTTTCTGACCTTAATTCTATTAATTTTTATTCTTCTTCTCAATATCTCTTTAGATTCAGGTACCCAAAACATAGACACATGAATATAACTCAAAGTATCTAATAATCGATATTAAACTTTCAAGAACTCCTCAATCTCAACCTAAATTTAACAACGGAAGCAATTTAATAACACATATCAAGAACATTCAAACTTCCAATCTTTTTAGGATGAATTCACGCTGAAATAAACATGTTTGACACGTGGGTGAACGAACCCAACGTTATGAAAGTCTCACAAACCTCGTAGGATCAAATTCTTCACGAAATCCACAATTAATTCCTTACAAAGATGACAAATCTTGATTTTCCTCTTCTCTTTTCACTTGAGTTCTTCTCTCTAAAGCCCTAGCGTGAATTTTCAATTGTGAAAACTGAACCAATTCAGTTTTGACCCTAATTAATAAACTAAAAATGAATTAAATAAAGTGGGTATGGAAAAGACCAAAATACCCTTTAAAATCCGGTTTTGACTTTCCTTATCTAGACATCCCGACTTCCAATGGTCATATCTTCCTCATACGAGCTCGAAATTGAGCAAACTCAGCAGTGTTGGAAAGATAATCCAAACATATTTCCTACGGTATCTTGTATCACATCTAACTCATCCTGAGTTAGGAGTTATGGTCATTTGAAGTTTACCCAAAACTCATACTTAACATAACTTAAACAAATTTCCAGATTTTTCATTCTTTACAAAAATAACTCTTTCTAATTTTAGCTCCTTCACTTAGCGAGGTTTTACATCTTTTTTATTTGCCGATAAACTCATATGAGACTTGATAAACTTAGAGCTACACATCAAAGCAACCAAGTTTTCGAAACAGACCTGAACTGTTAGAGAGATTTCACTGGTAACATTAAGAGGATTCAATAATGAGATCAAAGAAAACCAACATTTATTATTCATGAGATTCTGAATTTTCATGTTTGCCTTCACTATTCTCTCCATTTATCTCTTTACTGAGTAACATTTTGGATATGGTGATTCTTTATGAAAATGTTGAAGCTCATAAAGAAAGAAATAAAAAATAAATAAAATGTTGTAGCCAATAAAGAAAGATTTTAATTATATTACCAAAATGTATTAATTCACATTTGGAAAATAAGATAAAATTATATGTTATTATATTTTTCAAAATGGGTGACTAATTTTTATGTACTAAATGTGTATATCTTTTAATGCTATTAGATTATTATTAAATGTAAATTTATGATGAGACTATGGTGAAGTCAAGATGTAACTTGTGGTCAATGATGTTGGACTAAGCAATATTGAGACAAAATGTTCAAAGAGGCTAATAATGTTAAGAAATATTTTTTCATTGGTGAAAACATCAATGGATATATAGACTTATTGGGTACATGTATAAGTGGGAGTAGCAAATATACGGTGAATTAATTGAGGTGTGCTAAGTTTGTCTTGCAGACAACGTTATTAAAAAACATATGAAATGTTGGCACACCAAATATAATGCTAACGAAACTTTATAAACGTTATGAAATGTGAAGCATTAGATTCATTACCAAGGCTGCCATAAAATCACAGTTAGTAGTTTTATATTCCTATTCCATTTTATCTTTGATATATCCAGTGTTGGAGACATTCTTTGAAAATAAGAAAACACGTCTTCTTTTAAATTTATTTTGCTTGATATTTTTAATTATATTTAAATCATCATGTTGAGAATTTTTGTGAACATAAGCCACCAGTGCAAGAGTAAATAGAGCATGAAGATCCCTATTCCCTATACAAGCATAACACAATTTGATTCATTCTCACATTGAGTTCAACTTTGGTAATCACATGGTACCCACCATACATAAGTTGTATTGTCACCATTTTTCCATCAGCTCTCCATACGTGATTACCATTTCCCACTGAAACAATGGCCATTTTTATCATTTCATCCCAATCCACCCAACTCCCAGAATCCCTTATATACCTCCTTATATGATTATGATAGTGGAATTGATTAAAAATGGTGATGGTTGGTCGGATGGGGTCTCAAGTTTCTTGATAATAAAGGTATAGAATGAACAGAAAGTGTGAATTTTTACATAGATTTTCAATCACCACATTGCTTTCATGAATTGTGGGTATTGTTTTTTTGGTTCAAAATCAAGAATTATTTTGCATAGATTTATTTTGGATTAAGATATATAGATGGGTCAAACATGGATTTAAAATAGGAATGAGTCATTTTTAATAAATCCATTAATTTTTTGTTGATTTCGAGATTTCCATTCAAAATGGGATACAAATGATAACTTTATTAACAGCCGGGGTAACTTCATTTTAATAGTAAGACAATAAGAGTGAAGTCAAGAAATAAATAAAAGTTGTGAGGTATTTTTGACTCTTTTTCCCTTATAAAGAATATGGTGAAAATCACAAATAAAAACACACGTTTAGGGTGTAAAATGCAAAGAAGTCATTAATTTACTGTATACTTCCAGTGACACATAAACACAATAACTTTAATGGTATGTGAATCTAGGAAGAGTCGTGAGCTTATTCTCACTTCACTTCGAGTGACACGGGTACCCTCATTCAATTGATAATATAATTAAATTAGGGAAATGATGTATGCTCATTCTTACTTCACTTAAAGTAAAAAACATTCTTGGAAGCATTTTCAAATCTTGAACTTTCGTGGACTGGCAATGGCGACTTAGATCTTAACTTTAGAGCACCATTTCTGTCACAACCCGAGCCTGCACCCTAGACGTGGTCGGTACTCGAGAACCATTTTTGGTCCCCAAGCGAACCCTCATCCTAGCTGACTACTAGCGGAAGACTAACTCAAGCATACAAAGCTTATAACTTAACAAAAAATCATGAAAACTCAAATACAAAGCTTTAACTCAAATGAAAAACTCTGAATAAAAAGAGTATATTCAACTCGCCACAAAATAGGCAACTTAAGTCTTTAAAACATTCAACAAAATAAGTGAAAAAACTTTTGAAACTCTGTTGTCTATCTATGAAGCCTCTAACTGACAAAGACAGAAGTTAGGACAAAACCCACAACATCCTGACAAAACTGAAAAGTAAATGAAATCCTTTGGAAACAAGGAGGCTCACCATAGCTAACTGGAACTCCATGTGGTATCAACGAAGCTCCTGTTGATGATCTCGAATACATGTATCTGCATCATGAAACTCTTTGAAATCAGTGTTTCCTCTTTTGTTTAAATGTGAAAACATTTTTACTCTTACTCAACTCAATGCTCAAGTCTTAAAACAAGTTTAAAATATTGTAAATGACTTCTCGAAATAAAGTTCGTACCAAATTATGGACGTGAATGACTCAATTCAAGGTTTTCAATCACCATAACTAGAACTCAATACTCGAGACTCAACAACTCAAAACTCAAGAACTTCAATAATAATACTCGCTTCAAGAATTCTTGACTCAGAGGGTTCATGTGGAATTATGGGCATGAACTACTCAACTCAAGTACTCAAAGATACTTCTCATCTCAAGACTGCTCGACTTATAGGGTTCATGCGGAATTATAGGCATGAACTACCCAACTCAAAGGCTTCAAGGGTAACATGTATTAGTCCTGTGATTAGGAATAAAATCTCAAATAGGTTAGGAAGTCAATACTCAAAACTTAGAATTTGAAGGTACTACTCCTCTCAAAGATACTCAACTTATGGAGTTCACGCAGAATTTATGGGCATGAACGACTCAACCCGAGGGTCTACATAACAACATGGAACTCATGTATACAACTCTTCCCATTCTCATACTTAATTTCTCAAAACTTAGTTCAAATCGATAGTTGATCTCAAAGGATTCACAATTGAACTCAAAAGTTTTCTTAAACTCTACTCCTAACTCTCTCTTGAATGTGAATTATGAATTATGAATTCAAAAGTTGTGGTTCATGATATGAAGGATATTATGATGATAAAGTAGACTCATGAATACATTCTCCTCATCCTCATACTCAATTGCTTGAGTCTTGAAACAAGTAATTAGAAATTGTAGAAGACTCCTCAAAAAGACTCCAAGGGACTTTCTCAAAAATGTTCGAAAGAACTCTCAAGGCTTAACTCTTAACTCTACCTTGAATTTGAATTATGAATTCAAGGTTATGATAATGTTAGCAATGATTTCTAGGTGTTTAGAAGTAGTTTACAGTGTTTAGAATAGATAGGGCTTGAAGGTACCCTTTTGAAGGACTCAAACGGGAGAAACAACGGATAAGGGGTGGAGGCAGACGACTCTGGCATAGTGAGTGGTGCGGGGCGCCAGCCCTCTACCTTCAGATGAGTGGTTGGGGCATGCTATGGCTGGCGTGGGGCGCTAGGCCCCAACCTAGAAAACCCCAACGACTTTCTTTGCTCGTTTTTTCACCCTAACTCGCCTAGATTCGAACAATTTCTTCCCCAATTACTTGGATTCAATTTATCAATTACTTGGATTCAATTTCTCAACATAAGCACACACTAATCTACTCAATAAATCCCTCAAAACACTCGCTTTCATCTCAAGAAATCATCAAAACCCCAACAAAACAAGATTTAGAATGTAACTTCAAGAACACTTCCCAAGAACTTAAAACTTTCAATCTTTAAGGACGAATTCGAATATGAAAATCATGTTTGGCATGTGTGTGAATGAACCCAACACTATGGAAACTTACATACCTCTTAGTGATCAAACCCATGGAGAAAGTTAGCAACAAAACTCAAGAACCTCGATGAACGCCTTGATCCTTTCCTCTTTTCTCTTTTTTTCTCTTCTTGAACTCTCAACTAAAACCCTAGGCGTATATTAGGATTATAAAATGGAAACTAATAGGATTAGACCCTTAAAAACTTACTAAAAATGAATTAAATCTGATTGGGTAAGAGAAAGACCAAAATATCCCTCACTATTTGGGGGTAACTTTCCTTAACTGGACAGCCTGACTTCAAAAGAGCATATCTCACTCATCTAACCTCAAAACATAGCACTCGGTGGCGTTGGAAATATAATTAAAAGACCTTTAATTAGCAATCTTTTAGCCCACATAAATCATCCTGTACTAAGAGTTATGGTAGTTTGAAATTGACCCAGAACTCATAACTTAAGCATAACTTGCAAATTTCAGATTTTGCTATTTTCAATTTAGTTCTTTTTAGAACTCAAAGTGCTATATCTAGAGACCTTCACACTTAAGAAATTTTAAAGTAAAATCCTACTCACAACGAAGGATGGTTTGAGTCTTAGCTCAAAATTTTTTTGGTGTGTTACAATTTCTCAAATGTTTAGGATAAATGGCTGGAGGGTATTACCCTGAAATAGTCCACCTTTTTTATAGAAAAGTTTTTGATAGTTGACAATGGTTATGTAAGCAAAGAGCATGATTTTTTTAATTTCGTGGAACATCTTATTAAAGTCCCCATTTTTTCTTTCTATGACTAGGAAGTCGTAGGTTCAAGCCATTGGAACAACCTCTATAACGGATTCCGCATTGTCCGACTCTTCATTCCTCTTTGTGCACAGCGAGATTTTAGTGCATTGAACTGTATTCAATGTTTAATCGGTATTCACTGAGACCTAAAGTGGCAAGGAGAATCAGTGAAGTTAATTTCTATCCTGGATTTAGTTTTACTGTTGAAATGTCTCTTATTGCTTTTGGTAGGTTGAGACCTTTTTGTTTAGGTAAACGAAACAGAGGACCAAAAAGCAACAGGAAATTGAAAACTTCAAGCATTTAAATTGAAGTGTGTTTTTCTAAAAGATGAAGAAAAAGGAAAGTTTCCCAAGTCTGAATTATATGAATTGAAGCCCATTAAAGTGAAAATTCTTTTAATGGATATTTCAATTTTTTGTCATAGATTTATCAGAGTTTAACTTTAATTTCCACATAATTGTGATAGATTTTCTGTGATCTTTCAAGATATTAATAGTTGTAGAAAAACTAGGCGCAATAATCACGTTCTTCCTTATCTTTTTTCTTCTTTTCTTAAAAATATATTAGGAAAAAGAGTAATTATACACTTATGTAAAATTACGAGGCATGGGGAAAGGGTGGCGCTGCTCTCTAGTACCACAAAAGGTTATGCTAGTAATTTCTATTTTGTAGACTCACATATTAATATACTAGTCCTGGGAACGTGTGTTGCACGTTTATCCCCTAATTGACATTAGAAAAAGTTAATTTATATATTATCATAGTGGAGCATACATAAATTCATTGCTAAGTTCAAAGGTAAGTCGTTTTGTATGTAAGTTTGACATAAGAATATATTTCTTCACATAATATAACATGAAAATTTTGTGTCAGATGTTGGAGTTTTGATATTTTGAATGCTTCATGAAAAATAAACCTTTTATTATATCAGAGGAATTAATATATTTTAATTACTAAATGTAAAGTTTTAATAATCAAAAATGAAATTTGCTATTAAAAAGATACGTATAAAGAAAAATATTAAAAAATGTCTAGGTCATGTGACATTAAATTTATAGAAAAAATTACAAGTTCAAACGGAAAAGAAAGAAAAGTAAATAAAGACATGTCTTCCATAATAAAAGACATCACATTAAAATATATAGACAAAAATATTGTCATATTGATTGAATTACATTTAGTTAGAAGTTGACTTGCTATAGACAAAATGTTTCATATGTATAAAAAACTAAAATTATAAAAAAAAAAAAAAAAAAACAGAAAAGAAAGCATGAATATGTTAAAATACAGATACACTATATTTCTTGAACTATATATTAAAGGATTTGTATATAAAAAATTAAATATGAATTCTAATACAATAAAATTCAATGTAACATTTAGTCATCTTTTTACTTTACATTATTTTTTATTTTATTTATACTTTTGCACTAATTTTTGTACCTCTCTATAATAGTTAAGTACATGAATTTTCTAATAATTTGAGATTACATAAAAAAAGGAAAAAGTACAAACATGTTGTTTTAAAAAGATAAATGATTATCAAATAACAAAGAAGACATAACTATTAATGTTTATCAAAGTCTTTCTCTTTTACGGGTCTAGTTGTGAAAATATTCTATGGGATTTGACAAGCTTAACCTCAAAACAATTAATTATAAATATAAATTGGGATTAGCTTTATTATATTTATATCCTAAAGATAGAATAAAGGAAGAATACAAAAATATAGAAATCAATTACGAAGTTATATTTAAAAACTCAAAAATATGGAGATATGAAAAATAAAAATTCACTTACAACTTCACATTGGAGAATATTCATCTTGTAACTATGATAATTTACATATTTCTCAACAAAAAAGAAGATGAATATGCATGAAAATTTAAAGAATACTTGTAAATAAATTAGTAAGAATTCTTATAATTACTTGGTAATCAAGATTTTACAACTGATGTAGACTAACCTAATGTAGAATGCAAGATGAACACAAACTTGAATGAAAGAAGGGAATATAAATAATGTTGTGTGGTGTCTTTGATAGACTCTTCACTACCCCCACTTATCATACAAATTAAAATTCAAGGTTATTATACTCTTCATTATCCACATTTAATTTGTACATGAATATATGATTGCTTTAAGAACTTGTTTGATGCATGAATTTAAATATAACTATTACTTAATATTTAATTAATTAAATATATATTAATATTTAATTTATTTTATGAGTAAGATAAGGTCAAAATGGTAATCCAACTTTGATGTTAGGAGCTTCCCACTAATAATAATACTAGTCCTTATCCTTTATGTTCAACCAATCCATATAATTCTTCGAACTAATCTCAATCTTATTAGATTGAAAACTATTTTTATATAAAAAAAGATTAAAGGAATCGAAGGCCCAATTTTTACCATAGTCCCATGCTTTAAAATTCTCAAACTAAGAATCAAAATGTTCACAAGAACTTTTGGATCTTCTTCAATATTCAACATTTCAATTTATCTTTTAATAGACTTAACTGGCCAATTGTTAATCTCAATGTCATCAAACACAAATGAAGGAAAATCAACTGGACTAAGTGATGACAATCCTAGTAACTTTAATATTTTATCCTCAGCATCACAGTTTTTGAAATATTCAACATAATATGTGAATCTACAATAGTAAACATTAAAAACTGTGGTTGGTTGGATCCAAAATAATGTATATGGGATATTGATTTTTTTGGTGCCACTAAACCACTCTGCTCCATAATAATAGTGATGACATGTGAAAAAGGGGTTACTTTATTTACATTTGATTGGATTAACTTGAGTATAAATTCTGACTCACGTGACTTTATAAAAGAATTGAACAAATGGAACTCATCAATTGAACTTAATTAGAATCTTCATCTTAGCCACAAGAGAAAGGAAGAAAGCTTAATCCTTCAACATTTGAGAGATAACGTGTGCTAACAAATTAGAGTTACAAAAGCATGACATAAGCATAAGTACCCCTCATGAACTATGACCGAAATCTCAGTGATATGCCTTAATTTAAGTAGGGTCTTATTATCCCTCAAACTCAATTTTTCATATTCCTGCTCCTTTTGTGCTGATGTGACACCTTCAACCAAATAAGATTGTTATATTTGTACACACGTGCCTATAATTAAATGTTTTTATAGTTTTTTTTTTTTTAAAAATAATTCTTTGATATCTTTTTATTTTCTCTATCTTGTAATTAAATTAAGTTAATACACGTATGCTCTGTATTTTATACTTTTTTTAAAAAAAAATTACCTTCATTCATTGTTTTTTCTCTTTTATTTTTCTATTGATTTTATTAACTCTTTTTATTTTCTGTCGATTTGATTTTAAATTTAATTACTAAAGTCTTATATATAAAATAAGTTAATTTCAAATAGATATCAAAATGAGTAACTAAAATCAAATAAAACATATAAAAAAAACCCATTAAAATTTAAGGACACTTTTTATTTATATTTTTAAAAAAACAAAAATAATTCTCTAAAATAATTAAAAGTGAAAAGATAAGAAATTAACGAAAGAGAAAAATTAAAGTTTTAAGTGAGGAAGAAGTTAAAATAATTATTTCAGAAACTAAGAAAATTATTTCATTAAGAATAATTTCAAACAAATTCACTACTTTTTTCTGAAACAGAGAACAAGCTCTTAAAAAACTAATTGATTACTAGCTATTTTTATTAAAACTATCTATTCAGGAGTGATTTAGTACTCATTAAGACAAAGTAAAAACTCAATAGCAAAAGCCATGAGATTCACACTTGATGTACCATTTTCCTTCATACCTTTATTAGCTAACTCACTCCATTTCTTGACATTTCTTCTCAATTCTTCCCCTTCTTCGCCGCTTCCCATCGCGATCATGATACGTCTATTGAACTCATCTCTTTCCATGACACCACCTTCACTGGCATTAACTCTAACACCATTCTTTCAATATCTTGAATGAATTTTGCATTACAAAATTGATCGTTCCAGAGTGGGCATGCCATGATAGGTACCCCAGATGCTATGCTCTCCAAAGTTGAATTCCATCCACAATGGGTTAGAAAACAACCAACAGAAGGGTGTTTAAGAACTTCCACTTGCGAGCACCAATTCACTACCTTCCCCTGCTTTTCAAGTTCATCTTGGCAACTCAACTTGTCCTCCATCTTTCTGCATCCTGTCCTTCCCTAATCACGCACAAAAATGGCCTCCCACATTTCAGCAATCCGTTACCAATCTCCTCCATCAATTGACTTGATATTTCGGAGTAACTACTAAATGCCATGTAGATAACCGATCCCTTATCCTTTGATTTCAACCAATCCATATAATTCTTCGAACTAATCTCAACCATATCAGCTCGAAAAGTATCATCATCAAGAAATATTAAAGGAATTGAAGGTCCAATTCCCACCATAGTCACATGCTTTAAAATTCTCAAAGCATCAAACTCCAAACCTTCAAAAGCGTTCACAAGAACTCTTGGATTTTCTTCACTATTCAACATTTGAATTTTCCTTTTAATAGACTTAATTGCCCAATTAGTACATTCCACATCATCAAACACAAAAGACGGAAAATCAATTGGACTAAGTGGTGGAAATCCTGGTAACTCTATTATTTTATCCTTAGCATTACAGTTTTTGAAATAATCAGAATAGTTTGTGAATCTATAATAGTAAACATAAAAAACTGTGGCAGGTTGTATCCAAAATAATGTAGATGGGACATTAATTGTTTTTGCCACTAAACCAACCCATTCCATGATAATTCTATAGATCAAATGTGAAAAAGGGGTACCATTTTTTGCATTTGATTGGATCAAATTAAAAATGTGTCATGACTCAGACCGTTGTGATTGGCACCCACACTAACCCTCCGGTGGGAGAACCATTACTACAACCCAAAACTAACAACTTAATCGAATACTATGCATTTAAATATGCGGAAGCATGTTTAAATGACAATAAAAATGGAGTCCCCGCAAACTCCAAAGGTTTAAACAATTAACCAACCAAACTAATGCAGAAATTCAACCCCTAGAACCTAAAAGTCAATGTAGCAAAACATCTAAAGTTCAACAAGTCTAAACAAGAAAGGATACAACCCTAAATAATGAACTAATCAACTAACTAAAAAAGTGTAAGTCCGAAATGGTGGACATAGATGAAAAGACAACTTATGGTAGCCCGGAAGAATTAGCTCACCCTTGAATTCGAACGACAATAAATGATCTTTTAAGCGAGGTCTGTCAGTAGCCGCTTGAAGATGCGCTGTACTCAACAAAAATAGAGCAAGTGCAGTATCAGTACACAACCATAGTGTACTGGTAGGATCACGCGGCTATCCCATAAGTGTAACATAAGCAAGTCAATACAACAATATAATCACATGCATATATCAAACATATACAATATTATCAACATTTATGAACAACAAAGAACTTCACATTTCTCAAGATACACAAATATGACAAGTCATTGGTCCTCTCATGGAACCCATATCCAAACAGTTAGCATAATGAAATGTGGTACGCGATCCAATGTTTATGTCGAAACGTGGCAACCAATCCCATATTTATGCAGGAATGTGGCAACCGATCCCAATTAGTTATGCCGAAACGTGGCAACCGATCTATTCAACACACCACAATCACAATAACAAGTATCTTCTCAAGTTCTTACAAATAAGTCATGATTCATGGCATTCATCATTCATCTATCTCATTAACATCAAGTGTGCTCAATCATGCAACATTCACATACATGTAGGTATAATAATGAAGCAAGAACAAACATACATCACACAATCATAGAATCACAACCATCACCTACCTCAAAAAAAGCTTGAAACACTAAGAAATTTGATCCTTTCTTTTTCAGATTTGTTCAGCTTTTTCTTAGTCTACAAACAATCAATATAATACGGGAATCAATAAACAATCACTAATTATTCGGATTACTAACAATTGTAACAACCCTAGATCAAACTCATCATCCAAGTATCCAAAATAGGGTTGTTTCCACCATAGAATCTAGAACAAAACCCTTCTCCATCGATAATTTCCCATTCTATTATGTTGTATGATCAAAAAATGGATTCGGGGAGTGAAAAGCTTACCTTTAGCCTCAAGAATGGTGGAAAACTGTTAAGAGTCGCCTGGGGTTCGTTCCTTAGTTCTAAAAATCAAAAAGTGCAGAATGAGGTCGTTTAGGGGTTTATTTATGACCCTAAGTCGCATCGAACCCACCACAACGACCCTCACCACGCTGCAAAGGCCCCGCTAGAGCGACACAAATCCCGTTAAAGTGGCTTGCACGGAACCAATGAGCTATTTTAATAATTTCAAGACCCCCATTTCACAACACACCTCTAACAAACGACGCTCAACAAATACCCTTCACGCTAAGATCGATTTAGGGAGTTCTACTCACCCGAATTCAATTTCGTAAAGTTGTACGGATTCATTACCGAGTTATCCATCCACCTATATATTCATAATCATAAATAAATCACATGATTGTTACTAGATTTTCCTACACCTTAATGAGTCTGATTTCGTCCAAATCTGGACTAGGATTGGAAATTTCAAGTTACTACGAAAAAGTTTTCCGACCCAAAAATTTTCCCCGCTGGCTTTCCTATAACGATGGAACCTGGTCGTTACAATAGATACCAATTTACCCATCACTCATCCCCGAGTGAAAAAACTTAGGAAAAAAATAGGCTGAGGAAGGAATAAAGTAGTACCTGAATTGACGAACAATTTGGGATACTTGTCTCGCATGTCCCTTTCGGTTTCCCAAGTAGGTTCCTCAACCAGATGATGCTTCCATTGAACTTTCATGGACTAATCTCCTTTTTCCTCAACTTACCCACATCATGATGAAGAATTTCAATCGGTTCCTCCAAAATCGATCACACATGCCCTCAACATGTCTTCTAAAACTTGAATAGTCCTCTCTGACTGTCTGTCTGCCTGTGGATGGAAGGTTGTACTAAAAGTGAGTTGTGTGCCCAATTCATTATGTAATTTCCTCCAAAACTTGGATATGAATTGGGTACCACGGTTTGACATGATAGAGAGGGGCACCCCATGCAACCTCATTATCTCTTTCACATAAACTTTAGCCAATTGTTAAGCATTATAATCTATTCTACCGGAATAAAATGGGCTAACTTGGTCGATCAATCAACCACTACCCAAATAGAATCAAACTTCCCCAAAGTCTTGGGAAGACCAATCACGAAATCCATGTCTATCCTCTCCCACTTCCATTCCAGAATTGGCATTCTTTGAAGCAAACTTGCAGGCCTTTGGTGTTCATATTTCACTTGTTGACAATTTCAACACTTAGCCACAAACTCTGCTATATCCTTCTTCATGCCTGGCAACCAATAAATTTGCTTCAAATCTCGGTACATCTTGGTCACCCCGGATGAATAGAATATCGCGAACCATGCGACTCTATCAACAACTTTTGAATCAAATAATCAACTTGAGGAGCACAAATTCTTCCTTTAAAATTGATCACACCGTCCACATCAAGAGTGGTCTCTCGTGCCTTAACATTCGCAGTTTTCTTTCTAAGCTCTTCCAAATTCTCATCCTTAAATTGTTTGGCCTTGATCTCATCAATGAATATGGCCTTCACTTCAATGCTAGCTAACACCCCACCTCTTTTTGAGATGCACAATTGCATGAACTTAGACTCTAAGGTCTGATTTTCCTTAGACAAAGGTCGCTTGGATACACTCAAGCAAGCTAAACTACTCATACTTACTGCTTTTCGACTCAAAGCATTTGCCACCACGTTAGCCTTGCCCGGATGATATTGAATGGTGACATCATAATATTTAAGTAATTTCATCCACCTTCGTTGTCTCAAATTCAGATCCTTTTAAGTGAATACATGCTGTAAACTACGATGATCAGCAAACACTTCACACTTAACACCATAGAGGTAACGCTGCCAGATCTTAAGAGCACTACTGCTTCTAACTCTAAATCATGTGTTGGATAATTCCTCTCATACACCTTCAACTGACGCGAGGCATAAGCTATAACACTCTTATCCTGCATCAACGTAACACCCAAACAAGAATGTGAAGCATCACAATAAATAATAAAATCCTTACCTTCAACCGGTATTGCTAGAATGGGTGTGGTGGTCAAGAGAGTCTTGAGATTTTTAAAGCTCTCCTCACATTTTTCAGTCCATTCAAATGGTATCTCTTTTTTGGTTAAATTGGTGAGGTGAGTGGCAATAGAAGAAAAGTTCTTTACAAATCGACGATAGTAGCTAGCGAGCCCCATAAAACTCCTAACTTCCATCAAAGAGCTAGGATGAACTCAATTCTTAGCCACTTCAATCCTTTGGGATCTAGCGTTACCCTTTCTTTTGAAACTACATGCCCCAAAAATGCAACTGAAGTCAACCAAAATTCACACTTAGAAAATTTTGCATACAACCTTTGTTTCCCAAGAACACCCAAAACAATATGAAGATGGTCGGCATGCTCTTCCTCACTTTTTGAATAGACCAAAATATCATCAATAAAGACGACAAAAAAATATCAAGAAATGGCATGAAGACCCCATTCATTAGACTCATAAAAGTTACAGGCGCATTGGTCAAACAAAAAGACATAACCAAAAGCTCATAGTGCCCATAGCGAGTTCTAAACACTGTTTTAGGCATATCCTTAGGCCTAATTTTCAACCGATGGTAGCCAGACCTTAGATCAATCTTGGAGAAAATTGATGCACCTTGCAATTGGTCAAAAGGATTATCTATTCGAGGCAAGGGATACTTGTTTTGAAATGTGACCCTATTCAAATACTGGTAATCTATACACATTCTCATACTACCATCCTTCTTCTTAACAAACAAAACTGGAGCACCCCATGGGAAGCACTATGATGAATAAATCCCTTATCAAGAATCTCTTAGATTTGAGCCTTAAGCTCTCTTAATTCTACCAGAGCCATGTGATATGCAGGGATAGAAATAGGACGAGTACCAGGCTCCAAATTAATGCAAAAATCTATATCTCTATCCGGAGGCATACCATACAAGTCACTAGGAAACACTTCTCTAAATTCTGACACCACAAGAATAGACTCAATAGGTGGAGCCTCAATCTCAACATCCCTAATATGAGCCAAATAAGTCAAACAACCCTGTCCTATCAATTTCCTAGACCGAATGGAATCTTAGCTTGTTTAGGCTTGTACAGCCCTTCTAATTCTAATTTTTCCCTTCCCAGAATTTCTAGAGTTGCACACTTAGTATTACAATTAAGTACAGCATAATAGGGGGACAACTAAGTCATGCCTAAGATTATATCAAAGTTAGTAATATCCAAAATCACCAAATCAGCTCAAGTCTGAAAACCTATAAACAAAATAGGACCAGCGCGATAGACATGGGTGACTATCACTGACTCTCCAACTGCAGTAGAAACATGGATAGGGGCATCAAGTTTATCACAAATCATATCGAACTTTGAAACAAAACTCACAGATACATAAGAATAAGTAGAACCCGGATCAAATAAAACATTAGCCATCCAGACACAGACAAGAATAGTACATGTGATCACCGCGTCAAATGCCTCTACCTCATTCTTTTCCGGAAAGGCATAACACTGAGTCCTATCATATTGAAGAGCCACTTCCCTACCTTCTTGCACGTTACCCCTTCCTAGAGTACCATTTCCTCTACCTCCATGACCTCACTAATTACCTCCTCGCCCACTTTGTGGATGTCCTCAACCAAAATTACCATTCTCCGCAGGTACCACTGCTCTAGACTGTTGATGCGCGAAGTCTAACACATATGGGTGGGGATAATCTCTCCTCATATGCCCAGGTTGACCATAGTTGTAACATGTACAGTCAAAAGAGGGCCTGCTGCCCGTCGAAGGTGTGACTCCCTGGTTATCCTGAATTGAATTATAAGGTGGAGTTTCCGAGTAATTACTTCTAGAGGCGGGCATAGTGGACTAAATTGGCTTGGCTGCAAGCGTTGGCCTTATGGACCCCTTGGAGTAGGAACCTTGAAAGTTACCCGAGTTCTTGGCCCTTTTTTCCCATGCCTTAACTTGATCATCTCACCTCACCCCCTCCACTTTCCTAACATAGTATGTTACCTCATTGAAGCTCCTCCCTATAGAAGTCATATGAACAGATAACACTTGCAACTTAAAATTTAGTCCTCTAATAAATAACCGGATTCTCTCTTCCTCAGTAGTCACCAATTGAGTAGCGTATCTAGACAAAGCATGGATAAGCAGCCACAGTCATACCACCCTGCTCCAATGCCATAAATTCAACTTTCTTATGATCTCTCTAACTATTAGGCACATATTTTTCTAGAAACCGAGCATGAAATTGGGTCCAAGTAAGTGCGGGTAAAGTAGAAGATCTGCATTCCATATAAGCTGTCCACCATTGCTTAGCCTCACCTTGAAGTTAAAAAGACACAAACTCAACCCCATGCTGATGGACAATTCCCAACTTATGAAACCTCTCATAGCAATCTCAGATGAACTCATATGCATCCTCACTCTCAGATCTAAGAAACACAGGAGGCTTTACCTTTAAAAACTTAGTAAACATTTCATGCTTATTACCAGTCAGAACAAAACAGAACAAAGGACGGAAAAAAACATCATTACCTCCCGTTCCACCTGTCTTGGGCGCAGTGCTAGCAACATGAGGATTAGCGGGAGCTTGAGGCTCTTGAACAGAAAAAAGCACTCCAGGACCAACCAACCCATTCAAGAATGACATGATTTGTCGAGCTAACAATGGGTCTATAGGGGAACATCGGTAGTCTCAGCTTACACCTCTTCCTCTTGTCCCACATCCTCAATATTCTCAACATCAACATTCTCCTCTTCAATCTCTTCATGAAGTGTAGAAGGGTTCTCATTCACAAAAGTGTTCTCAACAGGAGCTCTATTCCTAGCGTGCGCTACTCTTCTACGGCCTCTACCCTTAGCTCTTCATCTACCCCTGCCTCGACCGTGACCTCTCACTACAGATTCCTTAGCTGGAGAATTAACGGGAGCTACGGGCTTGATGCCATTGAATCTAGTGTTAACCATCTGTGGACAGAAGAGTGAAAGAGGTTAGATACCAATTTGAATTGCCAGATACCAATTGGAATCAAGTGATCGCACGAAAGGATACAAGAGAAAATAGAGAGATTTTCTAAAGTCTGATAGCCTTCGAAGAAAAGTAAACGCGTCCCCGTACCGTTCCGTAAGACTCTACTAGACTTATTTTGGTACATCAAAGTCAACGAACCTAGGCTCTAATACGCAATTTGTCATGACTCAGACTATCATGATTGAAACCCACACTAACTCTCCGGTGGGAGCATCATTACTACAACCCAAATATAACAACTTAATAGAATATTATGCATTTAAAGATACGGAAGCAGGTTTAAATGACAATTACAATGGAGTCCCCATAAACTCCAAAGGTTTAAACAATTAACCAACCAAACTAATGTGGAAATTCAACCCCTAGAACCTGAAAGTCAATGTACCAAAACATCTAAAGTTCAACAAGTCTAAACCAAAATGGATACAACCCCAACTAATGAACTAATCAACTAACTAGAAAAGTGTAAGTCCAAAATGGTGAACATAGATGAAAAAAGAACTCATGGAAGCTCAGAAGAATTAGCTCCCCCTTGAATTCGAAGGACGATCACTGATCTTCTAAGTGAGTTCTGTCAGTAGCCGCTTGAAGATGCCCTATACTCAACAAAAATAAGAGTAAACGCAGTATTAGTACACAACCACAGTGTACTGGTAGGATCATGCAGCTATCCCATAAGTGTAACATAAACAAGTCAATACAACAATATAATCATATGCATATATCAAACCTATACAATATTATCAACATTTACAAACAACGAACAACTTCATATTTCTCAAGATACACAAATATGACAAGTCATTGGTCCTCTCATGGAACCCAAACCCAAAAGGTTAGCATACCAAAATGTGGTACCCGATCTAATATTTATGTCAAAATGTGGCAGCCGATCCCATATTATGTCGAAATGTGGCAACCGATCTCATTTTATGTCGAAACGTGGCAACCGATCCCCATTAAATATGCCAGAACGTGGTAACCAATCCATTCAATACACCACAATCACAATCACAATCACAAGTATTTTCTCAAGTTCTTACAAATAAGTCATGATTCATGGCATTCATCATTCATCTATCTCATTTACAACAAGTGTGATCAATCATGCAACATTCGCATACATGCAAGTATCCTAATGAAGCAAGAAGAAACATACATCACACAATCATAGAATCACAACCAACACCTACCTTGAAACAAGCTTGAAACCCTAAAAACTTGATCCTTCCCTTTCCGGATTCAGTTCGCTTGTTCTTGGTCTACAAACAATCAATATAATACGGGAATCAATAAGCAATCACTAATTCCCAGATTACTAACAATTCTAACAACCCTACATCAAACCCATGATCCTAAGTATCTGAAATAGGGTTGTTTCCACCATAGAATTTAGATAAAAACCCTTTCGTCCAACGATAATTACCCATTCTATTAAGTTCTATGGATCAAAAAATAGATTCGAGGAGTGAAAAGCTTACCTTTAGCCTCAAGAATGGTGGACAACTGTTTAGAATTACCTATGGTTCGTTCCTTAGCTTTAAAAATCAAAAAGTGCAAAATGAGGTTGTTTAGGGGTTTATTTACGACCTTAAGTCTCATCGAACCTGCCACGCCGGCCCTCACCTAGCTGCAGCGGCCCTACCAGAGCGACACAAATCCTGCTAAAGCGGCTTTGTACGGAACCAGTGAGCTATTTTAATAATTCCAAAACCCGCATTTCACAACACACCTCTAACTGACGACGCTCAACAAATACCTTTCATGTTAAGATCGATTTCGGGAGTTCATCTCGCCCGAATTTAGTTAAGTAAAGTCATACGGATTCCTCAATATGTTATTTATCCACCCATATAGTCATAATCACAAATAAATCACCCGATTGTTACCATAATTCCATACACCTTAATGAATTTGATTTCATCCAAATCTGGACTAGGATCGAAAATTTCAAGTTACGACGAAGAAGTTTTCTGACATAAAAATTTTCCCCGTTGGCTTTTCTATAATGACGGAAGCTGGTCTTTACAATAGATACCAATTTACCCATCATTTGTCCCCAAGTGACAAACTTAGGGAAAAAAAAGGCAAAGGAAGGAATGAAGTAGTACCTGAATCGACGAACAATTGGGGATACTTGTTTCGCATATCCCTCTCAATTTCACAAGTAGCTTCCTCAACCGGATGATGCTTCCATTGAACTTTCATGGACTTAATCGCCTTAGTTATTAACTTACACACATCACGATCAAGAATTTGAATCGGTTCCTCCAAAATCAATCACACACGCCCTCAACATGTCTTCTAAAACTTGAATAGTCCTCTCTGACTGTCTATCTATCTGTGGATGGAAGGTTGTACTAAAAGTGAGTTGTGTGACTAATTCATCATATAATTTCCTCCAAAACTTGGATCTGAAATGGGTACCACGGTCTGAGATGATAGAGAGGGGCACCCCATGCAACTTCACTATCTCTTTCACATAAACTTCAGCCAATTGTTCAACATTATAATCTATCCTTACCGGAATAAAATGGGCTGACTTGGTCAATCTGTCAACCACTGCCCAAATAGAATCAAACTTCCCCAATGTCTTGAGAAGACCAACCACGAAATCTATGGTTATCCTCTCCCACTTTCATTCCAGAACTGACATTCTCTGAAGCAAACCTGTAGGACTTTGGTGTTCATATTTCACTTGTTGACAATTTTGACACTTAACCATAAACTCTGCTATATCCTTCTTCATGCCCGGCCACCAATAAACTCGCTTCAAATCTCGGTACATCTTGGTCACCACGAATGAATAGAATATCGCGAACCATGGGACTATATCAACAACTTTTGAATCAAATCATCAACTTGAGGAACACAAATTCTTCCTTTAAAATTGAGCACACCATCCGCATCAAGAGTGGTCTCTTGTACCTTACCATTCACAGTCTTCTTTCTAGGCTCCTCCAAATTCTCATCCTGAAATTTTTTGGCCTTGATCTCATCAATGAATGTGGCCTTCACTTTAATGCTACTTAACACCTCCACCTCTTTCTGAGATGCCCAACTGCATGAACTTAGACTCTAAGGTCTGAATTTTCTTAGCCAAAGGTCACTTGGGTACACTCAAGCAAGCTAAACTACCCATACTCACCGCTTTTCGACTCAAAACATCTGCCACCATATTAGCCTTGCCCGGATGGTATTGAATGGTGACATCATAATCTTTAAGTAACTCCATCCACCTTTGTTATCTCAAATCTGATCCTTTTGAGTGAATATATGCTGCAAACTACGATGATCAATAAACACTTCAAACTTAACACCATAGAGGTAATGCCGCCAGATCTTAATAGCAAACACTACCGCTGTCAACTCTAAATCATGTGTTAGATAATTTCTCTCATGCACCTTCAATTGATGCAAGACATAAGCTATAACATTCGTATCCTGCATCAACACAACACCCAAACCAGAATGTGAAGCATCACAATAAATAATAAAATCCTTAGCTTCAACCGGTAATACTAGAATGGGTGTGGTGGTCAAGAGAGTCTTGAGCTTTTGAATGCTCTCCTCACATTTTTCAGTCCATTCAAATGGTATCTCCTTTTTGGACAAATTGGTCAAGTGAGTGGCAATAGAAGTAAAGTTCTTTACACATCGACGATAGTAGCAACGAGCCCCACAAAACTCCTAACTTTCTTCACAGAGCTAGGTAGAACCCAATTATTAACCACTTCAATCTTTTAGGGATCTACCATTACCCCTTCTTTTGAAACTACTTGTCCCAAAAATGCAACCGAAGTCAACCAAAATTCACATTTAGAAAATTTTGCATACAACCTTTGTTTCCCAAGAACACCCAAAACAATACGAAAATGGTCGGCATGCTCTTCCTTACTTTTCGAATAGACCAAACTATCATCAAAAAAGACTATAACGAAAGAATCAAGAAATGGCTTGAACACCCCATTCATTAAACTCATAAAAGTTGTAGCCGCATTGGTTAAACTAACAGACATAACAAAAAACTCATAGTGCCCAGAGCGAGTTCTAAATGCCGTTTTGGGCACATCCTCAGGCCTAATTTTCAACTAATGGTTGCCAGACCTTAGATCGATCTTGGAGAAAACTGATGCACCTTGCAATCGATCAAAAAGATCATCTATTCGAGGGAAGGGATAGTTGTTTCGAATAGTGACCCAATTCAATTTCCGGTAATCTATAGACATTCTCATACTACCATCCTTCTTCTTAACAAATAAAATTGGAGCACCCCATGGAGAAGCACTAGGATGAATAAATTCCTTATCAAGAAGCTCTTGGATTTATGCCTTAAGCTCTATTAATTCTGTCGGAGCCATGCAATATGGAGGGATAGAAATGGGATGAGTACCATGCTCCAAATCAATGGAGAAATCTATATCTCTATCCGGAGGAATACCATGCAAGTCACTAGGAAACACTTCTCTAAATTATGACACTAAAGGAATAAACTCAATAGATGGAGTATCAATCTCAACATCCCTAATATGAGCCAAAGAAACCAAATAACCCTGTCCTATCAATTTCCTAGCTCGAATGGAGGATATGATCTTAGCTTGTTTAGGCTTGTACACCCCTTCCCACTCTAATTTTTCCCTTCCCAGAATTTCTAGGGGGACAACCAAGTCATGCCTATGATTATATCAAAGTTAGTTGCATCCAAAATCTCCAAATCAGCCCAAGTCTGAAAACCCATATGCAAAATAGGACAAGCACGATAGACATGGGTGACTATGACTGACTCTTCAACTAGGGTAGAAACATGGATAGGGCCATCAAGTATATCACAAATCATATCAAACTTTAAGACAAATCTCACGTATACATAAGAATAAGTAGAACCTGGATCAAATAACACATTAGCCATCTGATCACAGACAAGAATAGTACATGTGATCACCACGTTAGATGCCTCTGCCTCATTCTTGCCTAGAAAGGCATAACACTAAGTCCTATCATCTTGACGAGCCACTTCCTTTCCTTGTTGCACATTACCCCTACCTGCATTACCATTTTCTTTACCTCCACAGCCTTACTGATTACCTTCTCACCCACCTTATAGATGTCCTCGACCATTATTACCATTCCCCGCGGGTACCACTACTCTAGATTGTTGCTGCGTGGAGTCTAACACACATGGGTGGGGACAATCTCTCCTCATATGCCTAGGTTCACCACAGTTGTAACATGTACGATCAAAACCTAAATTGAATTATAAGGTGGAGTTCCCGAGTAATTACTTCTAGAGGCGGGCATAGCGGACTGAATTGGCTTGGCTGCAAGCGTTGGCCTTATGGACCCCTTGGAGTAGGAACCTTGAAAGTTACCCAAGTTCTTGACCCTTTTTGCCCATGCCTTAGCTTGACCGTCTCGCCTCACCCCCTCTACTTTCTTAACATAGTCTGTTACCTCATTGAAGCTCCTCCCTATAGAAGTCATATGAATAGATAACACATGCAACTCAAAATTTAGTTTCCTAATAAATAACCGGATTCTCTCTTCCTCAGTAGTCACCAATTGAGTAGCGTATTTAGACAAAGCATGGAACATAGCCTCATAAGCAGCCACAATTATACCACCCTTCTCTAAAGCCATAAATTCATCTTTCTTACGATCTCTCAAAGTCCTAGGCATATACTTTTCTAGAAACAGAGCATAAAATTTGGTCCAAGTAAGTGGAGGTAAAGTAGAAGATCTGTATTCCATATAAGCTCTCCATTACTGGTTAGCCTCACCTTGAAGTTAAAAAGACAAAAACTCAACCCCAAGCTGATAGATAATTTCCAACTTATGAAGCCTCTCGTAGCAATCTAAGATGAAATCATAAGCATCCTCACACTTAGATCCAAGAAAAATAGGAGGCTTTAGCTTTAAAAACTTAGTCAACATTTCATGCTCATTACCAGTAATAACATAACCCAACAAATGACAGAAGAAAGCATCATTACCTCTCGTTCAACCCGACTTGGGCACAATGCTAGCAACAGGAGGATTAATGGGAGCTTGAGTTGCTTGAACAGAAAAAAGCACTCCAGGACCAACTAACCCTTTTAAGAATGATATGATCTATCGAGCTAACACTGGGTCTATGGGGGGAACATCAGTAGTCTCATCCTACAGCTCTTCCTCTTGTCCCACATCCTCAACATTCTCAACATCAACATTCTTATCTTCAATCTCTTCATGACGCATAGGAGGGTTCTCATTCACAGAAGCATTCTCAACAGGAGCTCCAATCTCAGTAGGTGCTACTCTTCTACGGCCTCTACTCCCAGCTCTTCCTCTACCCCTTCCTCGACCGCGACCTCTCGCTGCAGGTTCCTCAGCTGGAGAATTAATTGGAGCGACGAGCCTGACGCTGTTGAATCTAGTGTTAACCATCTGCGGATAGAAGAGTGAAGGAGGTTTGATAACAATTTGAATCGCAAGATACCAATTGGAATCAAGTCTTACCATGAAAGGAGATGAGAAAACAGACAGATTTCCTAAAGTCCAATAACCTGTCAACGAAAAGTAAAGGTGTCCACGTACTATTCCGCAAGACTCTACTAGACTTGTTTTGGTACATCGAGATCAATGAACCTAGGCTCTAATACCAACTTTGTCACGACTCAGACCGTTGTGATTGGCACCCACACTAACCCTCCTGTGGGAGAACCATTACTACAACCCAAATCTAGCAACTTAATTGAATACTATGCATTTAACTATATAGAAGTAGGTTTAAATGACAATTAAAATGGAGTCCCCATAAACTCTAACAGTTAAACAATTAATCTACCAAACTAATACGGAAATTCAACCCCTAGAACCTGAAAGTCAATGTACCAAAACATCTAAAGTTCAATAAGTCTAAACAAGAAAGGGTACAACCCCAACTAATGAACTAATCAACTAACTAGAAAGTGTAAGTCCAAAATGGTGGACATAGACGAAAAGAGAACTCTTGGTAGCTCGGATAAATTGGCTCCCCTTGAATTCGAACGACGATCACAGATCTTCTAAGCGAGGTTTGTCAGTAACCGCTTGAAGATGCCATGTACTCAACAAAAATAAGATCAAATGTAGTATCAATACACAAACAAAGTGTACTAGTAGGATCACGCGGCTATCCCATAAGTGTAACATAAAAATGTCAATACAACAATATAATCACATGCATATATCAAACATATACAATATTATTAACATTTACGAACAATGAACAACTTCACATTTCTCAAGATACACAAATATGACAAGTAATTGGTCCTCTCATCGAACCCAAACCCAAACAGTTAGCATACCGCAATGTGGTACCCGATCCAATGTTTATGCTGGAACGTGGCATCCAATCCCATAGTTATGCCAAAATATTGCAACTAATCCCAATTAGTTAATCCGGATTGTGGCAACCGATCCCATATTTATGCCGAAATGTGGCATTGATCCCAATTAGTTATACCGAAACGTGGCAACTGATCCATTCAACACACCACAATCATAATCACAAGTATTTTCTCAAGTTCTTACAAATAAGTCATTATTCATGGCATTCATCATTCATCTATGTCATTCACAACAAGTGTAATCAATCATGCAACATTCGCATACATGCAAGTATTATAATGAAGCAAGAACAAACATACATCACACAATCATAGAATCATAACCATCACCTACCTCAAAACAATCTTGAAACCCTAAGAAACTTGATCCTTCCCTTTCCAGATTCATTCCGCTTGTTCTTGGTCTACAAACAATCAATCTAATACGGGAATCAATAAACAATCACTAATTACCCAGATTACTAACAATTCTAACAACCCTAGATCAAACCTATGATCCTAAGTATCCAAAATAGAGTTGTTTCCATGATAGAATCTAGATCAAAACCCTTCCCCATCGATAATTACCCATTCTATTACGTTCTACGGATCGAAAAACGGATTTGAGGAGTGAAAAACTTACCTTTTGCCTCAAGAATGGTGGAAAACTATTAAGAGTTGCCTGGGGTTCGTTCCTTAGCTCTAAAAATTGAAAAGTGCATAATGAGGTCGTTTAGGGGTTTATTTACGATCTTAAGTCACGTTGAACCCGTCAGAGCGGCCCTCACCCCGCTGCAGCGGCCCTACTAGAGCGACACATATCCCGCTAAAGTGGTTAGAACGGAACCAGTGAGCTATTTTAATAATTCAAGACCCCCATTTCACAACACACCTCTAACCAACGACGCTCAGCAAATACCCTTCACGCTAAGATCAATTTGGGGAGTTCTACTCGCCCGAATTTAATTTCATAAAGTCGTACAGATTCCTTAACGAATTATGTATCCACCCATATAATCATAATCACAAATAAATCACCATATTGATACAAGAATTCCCTACACCTTAATGATTTCATCCAAATCTAGACTATGTTGGAAAATTTCAAGTTACTACGAAAAAGTTTTCCGACCCAAAAATTTTCCCCTCTGGCTTTTCTATAATGACGGAACCTGGTTGTTACAAAATGAATTTTGACCCATGATAATTTACAGAAGAATAGAACAAATGAAAGTCATCAACTGAACTCAACAGGAATTTGCCATCATAGCCATCAGAGAAAGGAGCAAAGCTTAATCCCTCAACGTTTGGAAGTTTTTTTATTTTATTGAAAATTGATAGGCTTGTGGTTAAAGTCACTTCAATGCCTAGATTGATTAATTGTTTGGAAAATTGAAGACATGGATTAATTTGTCCTTGGCCTGGGAATAGTGGTATAAGAACATGAGGCTTTTCATTCTTCAAAATTTTCATGTTTTGGGTGGTGAGAAGAGAAGTATTCATGAAGGAGAATGAGGGTTTTGGGCAGGAGAACTTTGTTTTTTGACGTGGCTTGGTTACAACTGATTAGGGTGACACATATTTATACTAGTACATAGATGGTTCTAGATACAGAAAAAAAAATCTAGAAAATTCATTATATTCTTTAAATATTCACCTTAACTGTTAAGTTTTGATATTATATAAATAACAGATATTTAATTAAAAATTATCGAAAGATATTTTACTCAAACTAGAAGCTCCAAGAAGTATCTGAATTTATTTTTATTCTAAAAATAAACTTTATTATTTAGTAAAAAATAAAACAGAAAATACATGAATACTTTTGAGTAAGTAACAAAAAAAATATAATGATAGCAAGTAGTATGTTTTACTATCAAATACAATGTGTGTTGACAATTTAGAGGTACAAAAGCATGATATTTTTATTTTTCCAAGAATCTTATTATTATTCAATGAAAAAATGCGAGAAATGCATATGTACTTTAATCTAAGAAAAAAAACATAATGATAGAAAGTACTAAGTTTTATTATTAGATATAATGTGTGCTAATAAATTAGAGATACAATGCATAACATATTTGTTGTTTCATGAATTATCATTATTATTCAGTAAAAAAACACAATAAATGCATGAGTACTTTAGTCTAATAAACGAAAAAAATATATAATAGTAGTATATTTAATTATCAAATATATCATGTGCTAACAAAATAGAGATACAAAAGCATGAAATTTTTTGTTGTTCCAATGCCGCTAGGGCAGCAGTGCTCCAGCGGGATGGGGTGCACCAGAGCAGAAATGACGGGACAAAACTTAAATAACGCGAAGTCTTATTTTCTCTTTTTTCCAAAAACACCAAAAAGAAGCAAGGATCACCCCCAGAAACCCTTCAAAGACTATTATGAACTTGGGAAGGAAGGAGAAAGAGATTTCTAGCGTAAAGATATCGATAGATTGTGGATTTAGGTCAAAAATCACCGCCTCGTCGTTCGAAAGCCTAGATTGGAGCTATAATCTCTCTACAACTGCTAAGCGCCCAGGTAAGCTAGGTTTTATTAATTGAGTAGTTATATATCTGTGCTCACTACGTGGTATATTGTTAATCGATGGTAGAATTCATGTGTAGGCCTTCGTGCATCGAATAAGGGATGATTATACATGTGGTCCTAATTGTTTGTAAGATGTGTACCATAGGGGGAAGCCCCGCCTTGTGACTTAGGGTTAGGCAATGGTTGAGCCCTGTTTTTGTGATCTAAAATTGTTAATGGCTACGTTATATGCATGTATGAAATTGAGATTTATGAGTCGAGCCTAAGGAAAAGACTAAATTTTGTACAATTGCATGCCATGAACATAATACTTGATTGTTTGATTATAAGTATGTTCGTTATGAATGTGATTGTGAATGTTATTGCGTTGATGGGATCGGGTGTCACATACCAACACACTAACATGCATTAAATCAGGTGTCACTTACCGACACACTAATATGCATTGGATCAGGTGTGACGTACTGACACGTATACATACATTGGATTGGGTTTCACGTACTGACACACATATATATATTAGATCTGGTGTCACGTACCAACACACATACTTGCATTGGATCAGGTGTCATGTTCTGACACACTAACAGTTTGGGTATGGATTCCATGAGAGGACCATTATGATTGTTACATACACGTGTATTGAATTGTCGTATCTACTTGTTAATGAGAATGTGGAATGCTACATTGCTTCTAAAATGAAAATTGATTATGATATCCTATATATGATTGTTCTACAATATATTTTGAGTAAACTGGTTGTATCTCATTGTTGAATGAACCGGGGAGAGTCAAGCCCAAATCGGGATGTGATACAGTGAGTGGGGACCAAGGGTCCAAGAGTTGCTATTGGTCAGGTAGAGGGTTGCCCATGTTATTAGAGGTTGAGAAGTGGGGGTAGTGCTCGTGATGTAAATAACTAGGTAGATCCTACCTTGGGAAAGGGATTAGTAATGAACTATTAATAAGCCTTGATTATAATGTACTATGGGTCAAGGGTTGAGTAGCATCTGGAAGAAGCAAGGGTATGTTGTAAGTGGTTAGTCAGAGTACTTCTAGTGGTATTCGGGGACTCTTTTATGAGTTGGAGTGGTTAAACTATGATCAAGAACCAAGTGAGTAGGTTGATGGAGACGGAAGTTAGAGTTGAGGGTACTAGGTGATTTGAGGTGTCTGGGAATTGTAAAAGTGGAGGAACGAACAATTTTATTACATGTTCTTGCTAGTTGATTTCATATATTATGCGGTGGGCGTCTGGTTGACTGATGATGTCTACCAGTATGTGTGGTTTGTACTGATACTACTCTTGTTATGCCTTTTTGGCATAGTCTGGATGCAGGGTCGGTGATGTTTCATAGGTGAAGACGAAGATAATCTCCAGCAGCTTCTATTTTTCCTTCCGCATGATGGGAGTTGTGTCTTTTGTTATTGCATTCATATCTTGTAATCTTAGAAGCACTTGTGCCTATTTAGACTAGATCCCTGGGGTGTTAATTACTTTACAAGTCATAACTTTGAAATGTATTTAGCAGTCCTTGCTTTATAAAATCTTGAAATTTCATTTATCACAGTTTTTCTTTAATCCTCCCCATATTTTAAATCATTGGGAATCAAGGGTTCTCCTACTTAGGTGTTAAAGTAGGTGCCCGCACGGCCCGGTGGGTTGGGGTCGTGACAGAATGTATAGTAATTTAGACTAAGAAACACAAAAAACACAATAATAATTAGTATGTCTTATTATCATATATATCGTGTGCTATCAAATTAAAGATAAAAAAGCATGACATACGTATATATTCGATTATAAATTATTATTTTTAAAACAAAGATAATCAGAAACATAATAACGTGATTTAAAATTACACTATAAAGAATTAAGCACATGAAAAAAAATATATAAAAAATTCCACATATAATATATATATATATATATATATATATTACCATTCTAATTTTTCTACAAAGAGTGTAATTTATTTTATTGCCTTTAAGGGTTCAACAATTTGAAATAATCAAACAAGGAAATGTTGGTACTATTCATTTTTCCTATGCAACCTAAGGAATCAAAAAATTTCAAGCAATGAGTCATATTGATGTTTCACTAAACTTTTATATATATTCAAAAGTTTTAAAAATTTCTATACTTTCTTGGACTCTCATATGTTTGATTCTTTTTCTTGTTACATATAAATGAAATTATAATTTAGGGTGAGAGTACTCAAGCATAGTATTTTTGTCTGCTCTAATGTTAAAATATGTGACAGTATCTCTCATCTAAAAATATTAACTTTTAGAGAAGACACTTTTATTTACTTAATTATATGTTCTAATATTGCTTAGTTCAAGAAAAGAAAAGATATAAATACATTCAAAAAATATCTGTTGAATTAATTTCATTTGTCGAAATAGACATGAATGCTCTTATAAATAGCATAACCTTTTCACCAACCTTAATAAATAACAAGAACAAAATCCTATAAAAAAGAATAACCATTCGTAGTAAAATGACAATGTCTATTCACTTTGAATAATCAATCTTACTTTCCTTGTATCGTTTAAAAGATATTTCCCACTGTTCATGATAATTAAAATGTAATGACATGTTCCCTTCATTATGGAAAAGCCAATGGGGAAAGAATTTGGGCAAGAAAACTTTTCAGTAGTGACTTGAGAATTCCTAGCCTGGTCCAGATTTGGATGAAATCTGAGTCAGGTGAGGTCTAGAGATGTTTGGTAATGAATGAGAGATCTAATAATGAAATTGATTACTTGAGTGGATATCCAAGATGTTAGGGAGCCCGTACGGCTTTACGAAATCGAATTCGGGCGAGAAGAACTCGCGAAACTGATCTTAGCATGAACAGGTAGTTTTTGAATGTCAATGGTTGAGGGTGTGTTGTGAAATGGGGGTTTGGAAATCAAATTTCTAGGTTATGTCTTCGTGCAAGCCACAAAGGTGGGGCCGCTGTGGCGGGATGGGGTCCGCCATACCGGCCCAATTGCGAATTAAGTCTAGATTAAAACCCAAAAATGTTATTTTTCTACAGGTTTCATTCTTGAGAGCTAAGAGATGACCCAGGCTTATTTCTTGAAGGTTTTCCACATCTTCCAGCACTAAAGGTAAGATATTTATTCCCCTAATCCATTTTTCAATCTGTAAAACGTAGATTCTTGGGTAATTATCCTTGGGGGGAAGTTTTGATCTATAATGAATCGTGGAAAAATACATATGTTGGGTGTTGGGATCATGGGTTTTGCCTAGGGTTGATAATGTTGATTGTAATTTGGGTAATTAGGACTCGTTTATTGATCCTTGCATTAAATTAATGTTTCTAGACCACGAATAAGCGGAAAGAATCTGGAAAGGGAAGATTCAAGTGCCTCAAGGGGATTCAAGATTTGTTTGGAGGTAGGTGATGGTTTGATTTCATGTTTGTTTGATGTATATTAGTAATTGCTTCATTGTAATGCATGTATGTATGTAAATGAAGCACTATTGATCAAACCTAATGTAAATGAGTATGAATGAACCATTGTATGCCATGAATCAATACTTGATTGTATGATTATGAGAATGTACATTATGAGTGTGATTGTGATTGTGGTTATGTTGATTGGATCAGGTGTCACGTTCCGACACATACATTGGACTAGGTGTCACGTTCCAATACAATAATCGGGATCGAGTGTCACGTTCTGAATCATATATTAAATCAAGTGTCACGTTCTAACACACTAATTGGGATCAGGTGTCACTTTTCGACACTCTAACAGTTTGGGTATGGGTTCCATGAGAGGACAAATGTGTTGTCATATCTAATTATTTTTTATAATGTGGAATTGTACATTGCTCCTCAAATGATAGTTGTATATATATTATGTATATGCGTCTTTACTGTGTTGTGTCTGCTTATATATATTGTGCTCAATGGAATAGCTACGTGATCCTACAAGTACACTATGGTTGTGTACTGATACTTTACTTGCTTGTTCTTGGTTGAGTATAGGGCATCTTCAGGCGGCTATTGATAGACCTCAGCTAGGATATTAGTGATCCAGACCGTATTTCAAGGGTGAGCTAGTTTTTTCAGGCTATCATGGAGTCCTTCATTTTGATTAGTCTATTTTTTTTCGGACTTAGACATGTTTTAGTAGTTTGCTTATGTTTGGTTGGGGTTGTACCCCTTTTCCTTATACTTGTTGAACTTCAGATGTTTTGGTACAATGACTTTCAGGTTTTAGGGGTTGTTTTCCTCAATAGTTAATTAGTTATTTGTTAAGACTTTCGAAGTTTATGGGAACTTCGTATTAATTATTTAGTTATTTAAACATGCTTCCCTAGCTTTAAATGTTTAGTTTTAGTTAAGTTGCTCAATTAGGTTATAGTTATGGTTCTCCCACCGGAGGGTCAGTGTGGGTGCCATTCACGATAGTCTGGGTCGTGAAAAAGTTGGTATCAGAGCCCTAGGTTTGTTGATCTCATTGTACCAAAACGAGTCTAGTAGAGTCTTGCGGAATGGTATGGAGACATCTATACTTTTCTTCGAGAGGCTATAGGACCTTAGGAAATCTCTCTATCTTCTTCTCTCTTTATGCGATGACTTGATTCGAATTGGTATCTGGTGATCCCAATTGGTATCTTTCCTCCTTCATTCTTCATGGGTACTGAATATAAAGATTCTTATAATTTTTTGTTGATTGTGATGAGCTACTTCATAAGATGGATAAGGTAGAGTGATTTGGTGTTGAGTTTATGATATACCAGTTCAAGAGAGACGCCAAAATGTAGTGGTGGTCTCATGTTGAGAGCCGACTAGTAAATGCACTACTCATGACTTGGGAAATATTTTATAGCTTTCTTTATGGAGAAGTATATACCCTAAACTTTGAAAAATAGGAGAGATAAGTTCTTGAATACAGAGCAACATATAGATTTGGTGCAGCCTATAAGGCCAAATTTCATGTTTTATTCCAAATATGGTACTCCACCTTGCTTCAGTCTAAAAGAGATAATTTGTTGCTTTGTGAAGGGATTAAAGTCAGATTTGCAAATTTAAGCTTATAGGTGACAACATTTAAGAAGTTTTTTAATGGATGGCTAGATCATGAACACCATTACTTTGGAAAATGCATTAAGTGTTATTGTCATAACATGTATGGGTCGTATAGTAAATGATGGAATTATGTTGTGAGGATTGAGGCTAGAATCTCTACTGCAATTTCCTAGATTGAGTGTACATCAAAGAATACGACTGCTCCAATAGCAGCGATGCTTACTTGGTTAAGTTATAAAGTATGTTACAATGGTGGAGATCCTGGACATATGAGGAAAGACTGCCCACAGCTGTGTATGTTGAACTCCGCACATCAGTAGACTAGAGAAGTGGTACTTGCGTGCAACGGTAATAATGGTAGAGGACATCCACATGGTGGGGGAGAAGGGAATCAGCGAGGCCATGGAGGTCGGGGAAATGGTAATGCAAATAGAGGGGCAGTGTAACCAAGCAAGGAGATTGTCCATTAAGATGACATGGCTCAGTTTTATGCCTTCCGAGCAAGACTGAGGCGGAGACATCTGATGCAGTGATCATATGGATTACTCTTGTCTGTGATCGAATAACTAATGTGTTGTTTAATCTGGGTTCTACTTTTTCACACATATCAGTTCCATTTGCCTTGGGATTGATGCGGTTTGTGATATACTTAATGCCCCTATCTATGTTTCTACCCCAATTGGAGAGTCAGTCATAGTCACCCAAGTATATTATGCTTGTCCTGTTATGTTTATGGGTTTTCAAACTTGGGCTGATTTGGTTATTGTGGATATGACTGACTTTGATATAATCTTAGGCATGACTTGGTTGTCCCCCTATTATGGTGTGCTTAATTGTGATGCTAAGTCAGTAACTCTTGAGATCCCAAGTAGGGAAAGGTTGGAGGGGGAAGGGGTGTACTAGCCTAACCTAGCTAAGGTCATATCGTTCATGCGGGCTAGGAAACTGGTGGGGCAGGGGTGCTTAGCGTATTTGGCTCATATTCGAGATGTTGAGGTTTAGTCTCCCTTTATTGAGTCTATTCCTATAGTGTCTGAATTCAAGGAAGTATTTCCAACTGATTTGCCCGGTATGCCTCTGGATAGAGATATAAATTTCTACATTGACTTGGAACCTGGCACTCGCCCCATCTCCATTCCTTTTTATCGCATGGCTCTGGTAGAAATGAGAGAGCTTAAATCTCAATTCCAGGATATTTTTGATAAAAGTTTCATCCGTCGTAGTGCCTCCCAGTGGGGTGCTCCTATCTTGTTTGTTAAGAAGAAGGATAGTAGTATGAGGACTGGTGATTTTATCTTAAGCCATTAAGGAGTGGATTGATATCGGAATGACAAGCTTATGGATAAAGAAAGTCCCATTGAGTATACTTGGGTGAAGGTAGTTGAATATTTTAGTAAGAAAGTGCATATAAAATTAGGTTAGTCCTTTGAATTTGATGGGTATACCTGAGTTTGAGGTGTCATGTCAATGAAAAGGATGACTTCGTAGTGAGAGCCAAGGCTAGCTAAGCATAATGGTAATAAGAGTTCGTGATGGGTTATGATGGGATGAAACTATATAATAAGATTGTTGGTTAAGTGAATTTTGTATAGTAATTACGGCTTGGGAGTATCTAAGGTTGTGATTTTCTAATATTTTATAAGTAGCATGGTTGTATGGAAAATTTTAAGAGATGGTGGGACACCACTCAAATAGAATTTAAAAGAGCTAGAGTCATAATGAAGAAAAAAATAGTGGGATGTAGTAAACCCTTTAGAGAGAGGCAAGAGCAAAAATAATTAATTTGATTGCAAAGGCTAAGGACCTACTTCCGAATGGACAAAAAAAAGTGAGGAGAGCTTTCAAGAGCTCAAGTCTCTTCTAACCACAGTACCTATTTTGGCACTACTGGTGGAAGGTAAAGATTTCATTGTTTATTGTGATGCTTCACATCCAAGTTTGGGTGTTATGTTGATGCAGGATAAGAATGTAATAATTTATGCATCACGACAGTTGAAGGTGCATGAAAAAAATTACCCGACACATGATATGGAGTTGGCAGCAATAGTGTTTGCTCTTAAGATCTGGCGGCATTATCTTTATGGTGTCAAGTATGATGATAAGTTCTTTGTTTTTGTTTTTGAGTTTGGTAATGAGTACGATTGAATTTTTAGCGAAATATATTGTAAGATCGATGGAGATGCAATCAATGATAAGAGAAGATCTATGAATTCATAAAAATCTTCAAAGTACAAGTTAATGTTGATAGATAAGGAGATTGTGTTATACAGTTGAACTTACAATTCAGATTTTTCATTGTAAGTCTACATTTGTGGTGATATATTTTTCCAACATATGAATTTGCAAGGTGAGATATGATCAATTGTATCAAGTATTGAGCATGTGAAAGGACTTACACCTGGTTTGAGTCGTAAAGTGTATTACTTTTGATTGTTAAAGCACCTAAGAAAGATTTTCATTTAAAAGTGTTGGTTTAGAGTAAGGTAAATGGTAGAGTGTTTATGATGGCTATTAGTATTGGGAGTGTAGGCTTCAGTGGAGTGATGTGAAGAGTATGTAGAGTCAACTGAATGGAAATTGTTGGTATCGGCTCTCTGGAGGAAAACCTTTAGTGTTATTCGATAAATTTTTATGTGACCATCTATTTCATCTTGTACATGGTTGTGAGTATGATGCATCAGCTAAGCTCACGTGTATTTCACTTTTGTGGGTGTATCCTTAGTGGTGAATCAAGTGTATCGATCCTGCAATGTTCTCTTGGTTGAGTGGGATGATTGGGAAGACTTGGTTAATTCAGATGGCATATTTGGTGTTGTCTTGGAAGTTGTTAAAGTATTTCAGTGGTTCTACATGTACCACCTTGCTTATGAGAATTTATAGAAGAGCTACCATGCATAATTATGGTTGTCCGACAATCTTAATATTCATCTAGTCATCCAGGTCATGTATCGATTATGTGTGGTTTAATGTGGGGATCCTTGGGTCCAATTCTATTGTTCATAAGGGTAATCTACCATCACAATTACTAATCTAGCATTTCAATAGTGTTGTTAGAGGGTTTGTATGCTTGGACATATCCCTTGATGAGTATCTGATGTCTAAAGATCAAATTTTTATAACTTAAGCTCGTGGAAATTTATGTTGTGAGATGGAGATGTTTATAAGAACTATGATTGTCTGGGTATTATGAGTTTTGTTGGTTGGTTCAGGTTTAATTCTAATTGTAGCGAGTATTGATTTAGGATTTTATCAAGTTATGTGAGAAATGATTCGTCCTAATGATTGTGTCAAGGTCCTTGATAACATTTTGCAGACATGTGTACGATCAACTTTGATGATTATTGGGATTATCTTTCTCTGTTAGTTAAGTTTACATACAACAATATTTGTCACTCGAGTATTGAGATGACCTCATTTGAGACATTGTATGGGAGGATATGTAGGTATTAAATTGGTTTGTTTGAGGCTAGAGGTGTGAAACCGTTAAGGGTAGATTTGGTAAAAGATGCTCAGGATAAGGTGAGAAACATTCAAGCTAAGCTTCTAGCAATCCAGAGTTCACAAAAAAAGTATGTAGACTGTAAGGAAAAGGACATGCGGGACAAGTATCCCGAGTTATTCAATGATTCATGTGCTACTCTACCCTTACTTTAGCCAGTTTTTCCTAGTTTGATCATTCAGGAATGAGTGATGGGTAAATTGGTATCTATAGTAATGACCCGTTCCCATCGTTATGGAAAAGCCAATAGGGGAAGAAATTGGGCCACAAAACTTTTGAGTAGTGACTTGGGAATTCCTAGCCTAGTCCATATTTGGATGAAATTTGAGTCAGGTGAGGTCCAGGGAAATCTGGTAATGTATGATAGATCTAATAATGAATTTGATTACATGAGCTTATAGCCATGACGTTAGGGAGCCCGTATGACTTTACGAAATCAAATTAGGGCGAGTAGAACTCCCAAAACATATCTTAGCATGAACAAGTAGTTTTTGAACGTGGTGTGTTGTGAACTGGGGGTTGGGAACTCAAATTCTGAGGTTCTTTTTCCGTGCAAGCCTCTAGGGCAGGATTAATCCGCCAAGGAGGGGCTGCGGTGGCGGGATGGGGTTTGCCGTAGCGGCCCCGTCGCGAATGATGTCGGGATTAAAACCCAAAAACATTATTTTTCAACAAATTTTGTTCTTGAGAGCTAACAGACGACCTATGATTATTTCTTAAAGGTTTTCCACCTCTTCCAGCACTAAAGGTAAGGTTTTTACTACCCTAATCCATTTTTCGATTTGTAGAACGTAGATTCTTGGGTAATTATCCTTGGGGGAAGGTTTTCATCTGTAATTAATGGTGGAAAAAAAACCTAAGTTGGGTGTTGGGATCATGGATTTGGCCTAGAGTTGATAATGTTGATTGTAATCCAGGTTATTAGGACTCGTTTATTGATCCTTGCATTGAATTCTTGTTTCTAGACCATGAACAAGTGGAAAGAATCCACAAAGGGAAGATTCAAGTGCCTTAGGGGGATTCAATCTTGGTTTCGAGGTAGGTGATGGTTTGATTTCATGTTTGTGTGATATATATTAGTAATTGCTTCATTGTAATTCATATATGTATGTGAATGAAGCACTATTGATCAAACTTAATGTAAATGAGTATGAATGAATAATTGTATGCCATGATTTAACACTTGATTGTATGATTATAAGAATGTACATTATAAGTGTGACTCTGATTGTGGTTAAGTTGATTGGATCGGGTGTCACGTTTCGACACATATATTTGATCAAGTGTCACGTTCTGACACACTAATTAGGATCAGGTATCATATTTCGACACATTCATTAGATCGGGTGTCACGTTCTGACACACTAATTGGGATTATGTGTCACGTTCTGGTATACTAACAGTCTGGGTAAGGGTTGCATGAGAGGACCACTGTGTTATTATATCTAATTGTTATTGAGAATATAGAATTGTATATCGATGTGAAGCGCGCCACATCTATAATTAGGAGGGTGCAACATTTAGGAAATTATTTCACTTCTTTCTTACTCATTATGTGCGATAGAGTTCATCTTTATAAAGTTTCTTTCTAACTCGTTCTTGCGCGTAACCAATTGTGAGCTGGGCTATGTTTGAGAATGCTTTAATGGGGCATTTCTTTCCCTGTGAGCTAATAGAAGCAAAGAGATGGTTGCCGACATGAGGAGCATGATGAGTTTATTTTTTGTTGGGTTGCCTCGTCTGTTAGATAAGGAAAGTAAGGCAGCCATGCTAATTGGTGACATGGGCATAGCAAGGGTGATGATCCATGTGCAACAAGTTGAGGAGGACAAGCTAAGGGATACATAAGAGTTTAAGAATAAGAGGGCAAAGGCATCAGGGCAGCAAAAGAATAATGTGAACCGGTCTTCTTTCCAGCATAAGCAAAAAGGACCTGCTCCATCATTGCTAGTGCACCTGCACAAAGAAACAAATGTGAGTACAAGAGTCAGAGTTCCCTAAATTTCAGAGCTAGACCTGCACAGTCGCAAGGTAGTATGGCACAAGGGGTACTAAGATTCCTGCATGTGCAAAGTGTGGTAGGAACCACTCAAGAACTTGTCGTGATGGCTCCACTGGTTGTTTCACGTTTGGTCAGCATTTTATGCGAGAGTGTCCAAAGAACAAGAAGGGTAATGGTAATGGGGGGCAATAAAGCCCAATCTTCTTCAGTTGCTCTACCAGACAGAGCTGTATCTAGAGGAGCTACTACAGGGCAACTGGAGGATCAAGCTGTCTTTATGCGATCACTTGTCGCCAAGAGCAAGAGGACTCGCCAGATGTTGTCACTAGTATGATATAGGTCTTTAACTTTAATGTTTATGCTTTTCTAGACCCAGGAGTGAGTTATCTTTTGTACCTCCTTACGTTGCAATGAATTTTGATGTTATTCCTGAGCAACTTAGTGAACTATTCAGTGTTTCTACACCTGTTGGTGAGTGTATTCTAGAAGATAGAGTCTATCGTGATTGTCCCATTTTCGTCAATCACAAGAGTACCACGGCAGATTTAATGGAGTTAGACATGGTAGATTTTGATGTCATTCTTGGTATGGACTGGCTTCATGCCTGTTATGCCTCAGTTGATTGTAGAACTCGAGTTGTCAAGTCTCAGTTTCCTAATGAGCCAGTCTTAGAGTGGAAAAGCAGTTCAACAGTGCCTAAGGGTCATTTTATTTCGTACCTTAAGGCAAGAAAGTTAGTTTCTAAGGGGTGTGTCTAACACTTAGTCCGAGTTTATGACTCTAGTGTTGAGATACCTCATATTCAATCAGTTTTAGTAGTAAAAGAGTTTCCAGAAGTCTTTCTAGATGATATTCCTGAAGTCCCTCCTAAGAGAGAGATAGACTTTGGTATAGACATTCTTCCAGACACTCGTCCTATATCTATTCCGCCATACAGAATGGCACCAACAGAGTTATAAGAGTTAAAGGCGCAGTTGAAAGATCTCCTAGAGAAAGGTTTTATCTGGCCAAGTGTCTCACCTTGGGGCGCTCTGATCCTGTTTTTGAGGAAGAAGGATGGTTCCCTTAGGATGTGTATAGATTACCGTCAATTAAACAAGGTTACCATCAAGAAAAAATATCCTCTCCCAAGGATTGATGATCTTTTTGATCAGTTTCAAGATGCTACTTGTTTCTCTAAGATAGACCTCAGGTCAGGCTACCATCAGTTAAGAGTGAGGGAATGTGATATTCTAAAGACAACATTCAGGACCCGTTATGGTCATTATGAGTTTCTGGTCATGTCCTTTGGTTTGACCAATGCGCCTACAACATTCATGGACCTTATGAATAGAGTATTCAAGCCTTGTTTAGATATGTTTGTTACCGTGTTCATTGATGACATACTAATATATTCAAGGAATGAGGAAGATCATGCTAGTCATCTTAGAATAGTTCTCCAAACTCTAAAGGATAGGGAGTTGTATGCCAAGTTCTCTAAGTATGAGTTTTGTCTCGAGTCTGTGACACTCTTAGGCCACATTATTTTCGGTGAGGGGAATGAAAGTTGATACTCAGAAAAATTGAGGCAGTATAGAATTGGCCTAGACCCACATCTCCAACTGACATTAGGAGTTTCTTGGGTTTGGCTGGCTATTATAGAAGGTTTGTAGAGGGGTTCTCATCTATTTCATCCCCTTTGACCAAGTTAACTCAGAACTTGTGAGAAAAGCTTTCAGGAGTTGAAAAAGAGGTTGACTACTGCCCAGTGTTGACCTTACACGAAGGTACTCAAGGCTTTGTCATATATTGTGATGTGTCCAGAGTTGGTTTGGGTTGTATTTTAATGTAGAATAGTAAAGTTATGAGTTATGCCTCCAGATGGTTGGAAGTTCATGAGAAGAACTACCTAACCCATGATCTAGAGTTGGTTGTCGTAGTATTTGCCTTAAAAATATGGTGCCATTATCTTTATGGTGTTCATGTGGATGTGTTCACCTATCACAAGAGTCTTTAGTATGTATTTACTCAGAAAAAGCTTAATCTCAGACAAAGGAGGTGGTTAGAATTACTCGAGGATTATGACATGAGTATTCTTTATCACTCAGGTAAGGCTAATGTTGTTGCTGATGCCTTGACCAGGTTCTCTATGTGTAGTACCACCCATTTTGAGGAAGATAAGAAAGAGTTAGCAAAAGAGATGCATAAATTTGCACGACTAGAAGTTCGACTAATGGATTTCATAGAAGGAGGAGTAGTGGTGATGAATGGGGCTGAATCATCATTAGAGTCAGAAGTAAAAGAGAAGCAAGACCAAGATCCTTTATTTCTTGAATTAAAGGTAAGTGTTCATAAGCAAAAAGTGAAGGCTTTTGAACAAGGGGGAGATGGTGTTTTGAGGTATCAAGGTAGATTGTGTGATTGATTTCAAGGGTAATTAGGATGATCACCTATCTCTCATTTAGTTTGCTTACAACAATAGTTACCACGCTAGCATCCAAATGGCTCCATATGAAGCTCTTTATGGGAGAAGATGCAGATCTCCTATTGGATGGTTTGAAGTTTGTGAAGTAGGGTTTATAGGACCACACTTAGTTCATCAAGCTATGGAGAAAATGAAAGTCATTCAAGAGAGGTTGAACACGATGCCGAGTCGTCAGAAATCCTACAAGGGAGTTAGAGTTCGAAATAGATGATTGGGTTTACTTGAAAGTTTCACCCATGAAGGGTGTTATGAGATTTGGTAAGAAAGGGGAAGCTTATGCCTTGGTATATTAGCACATACAAAATATCTAAGAAGATTGGCAATGTAGTTTATGAGTTAGAACTACCCCAAAAGTTAGCAGCGGTTCATCCGGTATTTCACATTTCCATGTTAAGGAAGTGCATGAGAGATCCTTCACTTATCATACCAACTGAAGATATTGGTATCAAGGATAGCTTATCTTAGAAGGAGATTCTGGTTCAGATTTTAGATTGTCAAGTTTGCAAGTTAAGGACTAAGGAAGTAGCATCAGTCAAAGTTCTTTGGAGGAACCAGTTTGTTGAGAAAGCTACTTGGGAAGCTAAGGAGGATATGAAGAAGAGATATCCACATCTCTTTGAAACTGGAGAAATTCCAGATCAAAGTACTAATCATTTTCTTGGTATTTATCTATAAGTTGGCACGTTGTTTTTACATTGCTTGTTGGGTGTTTGATCCGAATGTTAGATTTTACACCTTAGCCTAGTAAGAGTAATATCATTCGAGGATGAATGTTCCCAAGGGGGAGATATTGTAACACCTCGCTTTTTGAAAGAACTAGAAAGAGCTAGAATTAGAAAGAGTTGTTTTTGGAAAGAATGAAAAATCTAGAAATTTGTCAAGCTATGTTAAGATTGGGTTTATGATCAACTTCAAACGACCATAACTCCTAGCTCAGGATGCGTTAGGTGTGCTTCCAGATGCTGTAGGAAATATCTTTCAACACCTCCGAGTTTGCGCGATTCTGAGTTCGTATTAGTGAGATATGCCCATTGGAAGTTGGGTTATTCAATTAAGGAAAGTCTAATTTGGATTTTAGAAGGGTACTTTGGTCTTTTCACTACCTTATTAATTAATTTCATTTTTGGTAATTAAGTTGGGTACGCTTTTACAATATTGAGTTAGGGTTTTAGAGAAGAGAAAAGAAGAGAAGAGAGGAGAAGAAGCAAGAATAGTCAAGATTTTCAAGAATCACTTGTGGATTTCATCAAGGTGTGATCCCTACGAGGTATGTGAGTTTACACAACATTGTGTTCGTTCACCCACGTGCCAAACATGTTTAATTCAGCATGAATTCGTCCTAAAAGTTTAAAGTTTGAATGTTCTTGATGTGTGTTCTTGAATTTACTTTCGTTCTTGAATTTGGGATGAGATTGAGGAGTTCTTGAGAGTTTATGGTCAATCTTAGAGTTGTGTTTGATTATATTCTTGTGTATGTATGTTGGGTATCTGAATCTAAAGAGAATTGGAGAAAAAGAATTGAATTTAGGTGATTTGAGGTTTGAAAACGAATAAGGAACAGGTCGGCAGAATCTGGGTACTAGGTCTGTGTCGCGAACCTGTTCCTTAGGATTGACAAAATTGCTCCGCGTCGCGGAGTGGTCACGGACCGTTTTGCCTCAAAATTTATTTCGCAACCAAATAATTAAATACATCTCTGTGTAGCAGACTTGTTTTCAAACAGTGATTTCTTGATCTTTTCTCATTTTAACTAACTAAAAACACTCCTAAACATCATGAGATCTTTCCTATCACAAATAACAATCCTTGAATCCATAATTCAATTCAAGGAAAGTTAAGAGTCAAGTAAAGAGAGGTTAAGAGTCAAGTCAAGAGAAGTTAAAAGGCAAGTCAAGAGAAGTTCATAGAGTCTTCCAAAAGTCTTTTACAAATGTTTTAACTTTGTTTTAAGACTTGAGTTTTGAGTTCAGTAAAGAGTAAAAAGTTTGACCTTCAGTTCTTCAAAAGAGTATATGGGGACTATGTATTCCCAAAGATTTAAAAATGTTTTCATATTTAAAGAGGAAAAGAAACCCTGATTTCCAAAAGAGCCTTTGAGCTAGTTTCAGTAAAGAGTAAAGGAAACTGAGATTTCCAAAGAGCTTTTCAGCTAGTTTTCAGTTAAAGAGTAAATGCTTTCACAATTAAGCAAGAGAGGAAACTTTAATTTCCAAGAGAAGTCTTTGAGCTAAGTTTTTGAGTAATTATCTCAAATCATAAAATGAAATATGTTTTTTTAAACATAAGAGCTAGTATCATATTTTGGGAGTAATATTGAACACCGATATGGGCAAGAGTTAAGACAACCCATAGCCCTCAGAAACCATGTAGCCATCATGGGTAGAAAAGGCTCATACTTATTAGATGATTCCTTAGTGCTTTTTAGCATAGACTAGTGGATCCACTTAGTAGTTTAGGTTTTATACTCATGGCAAGGTATAGGACGACCCTGACAGTGTGAGGCAAAATGTTGTATCATCACGATAGCTCTTAAGTGATGGTTGTCGGTTAGAGAAACTCCCACAACAATATTTTGTATTTTTATATACATCAGAATTATTCGTATTTTCATATACAAACAGAGTTCATATTGTATCTTTGCATACATACATAGTTATTATAGTATTTATAAATACTCAGAGTTGAAAACCATGTTTTAAAATTTTTCTTTATACTGCATTATTTATACTGCTTTATACTAAAATCAGTTGAGTTGAGTTTAGTTGAGCCATGTAAGTTCTTTAGTTCCTTTCAAGCTTATGTCTTGTTTTAGAATTCCCCTCACATACTCGTACATTCAATGTACTAATGCCATTTGGCCTGCATCTTCTTATGATGCAGACACTGGTAACTTAGATCATGATCTAGCACATCATTGATTCTAATTGAGCTCCAGAGTTTGTTTCTGAGCTTCCTTGCTTCCAGAGTTCGTTTGTGAGCTGCGAAGTTTGTTTGTGGATGTTGTCCCAACATCCATCTTAGTTATTAGATGCTTCATAGATAGACAGTTAGTTAGTTCATTTGTCTTTACTTTGTTATTTGCTTGTGTTCAAATTTGAGTTACCACTTTGGCTAAGTTAAATGTTTGTTTCTAAAACATTATGAGTTTAGTTTGAGATAGTTGAGTTATCTTGCATTTGAGTTCTTTTCTTAATGCTTAAAATCTTCTACTGAGTAAGTACGCTAGGCCAAGGGTTCGCTTGGGGCCAGCAATGGTTCTCGAGTGCCAGCCATGTCCGGGGTATAGGCTCGGGGTGTGACAACAAGACCCATGACATCCTGACCAAACTAAAAAGTAAATGAAATCCTCCGAAAGCAAGGAGGCTCACCATAGCTAAGTGGAACTGCAAGTGGTATCAACGAAACGCCTGTTGATGATCCTAAAAACTTGTATCTGCATCATGAAAGGATGCACGCCAAAATGGCTCAGTACGTGGAATGTACAAGCATGTAAGGGAAATTCTAAAGCATAAACATAAGCTTGAATTTGATAAAAAGAAAACATACTTACCTCTTCTCAACTCACTCAACTAAACTCAATGAAACATAGTTCAACTCGATAACAAGAGACTCAACTCTGATGAAATAGGGCTCAACTCAACAACAAGATACTTAATTAGTCCATGATTTGGACTCATTTAGGGCTTTATTTTAATAGATTTAGTATCCTTAAATGCATATTTTGTGCCAATAACAAATGTAAATCCTTGATTTTCAAGTATTTTGATTGAGGTACAAAGCATGGACACTAATGAGAAAAAAGGAACAAGGCAGCTGAAAGAACGAAGAAAAGAAGGCTTAATGATCGCCTAACCAATTGGGCGAGTTGCCGAATGGCCATGATCTCGCCTAAAGTTTCAGTGTGCCAAGTCTTGAAGGAGAAATAAAGTCGGCAATAGAAAGGAGCAGTCGACGAGTAGCCAACAGTTTCGTGACACGGTGCTAGAACGCCTAAAGTTACAGAACTTGAAGATGTTGAAGGCTAAAGCAAAAAGGCGATGGAATTGACCAAAGGGCGGATCGCCGAGTGGATCCACTTATTGTGCTGAATGGTCCTTCACAGCACATTTTTGGTGACTATAAATACATTTTTAAATTCTTAGAATAGTAGTTAATATCAGTTATTAGTTTTCATATTAGAATTTTTGAGTTTTGAACTGAGAGTTTGGAGACAATATTTTCCTTCTCTTTGATGATTTGAAGATTTGCATTTTTGAGAAATTGGAAGTGGGTCTTTGAGATTCTTCAACCTTGACCTTTGTAAAGATGAAATTAATCTTACCAGTTGATGGAAACACAATTTGGTAATGATTTTTATCTTTTTATGATGTTTAGTTAAAACCCCAATTCTTGGGGTGTGATTATGTGATTATGGGTTGATTTAGTTGCTGGGTATTGTTAATGGATAGTTTAAATACTTTTTAAAAGTGATACCAATCACTAATTGTGGTTTAATTTAAAGGGTTGTAATTTCAAATCCAACTCTACCTTCGTGTTTTTGGCTTGCTTGAGAGAGAGGTTTTAAAACCAAGATTACTGATTTGATGGTCTATGGGTATTGGGTTGTCATGGGTTCAGCTCGAGAGCGTGAATCCTAAACCCTTTTTCACACATTCAGCTCGAGAGAGTGAATGGACTAAAGCGTATGCTGTTCTTAATTGTTTCTTATTGGTATTCGAGAGAAACCAATTTGATTCGGGGTAAATTGTTTCAAAGAAATTTTATCCCCACTAAAGTTTAGCTTATTCACTGATTTACAGCTATTTACTATCGGTTGCAATTATGCGTTTTTCTACCTTAGCCTATAATCCAATCACATTACAAGAACCCGTCTCCTTACTTGTTTTATTCGTGTTATTTGTTGCTATTGTTGTTGATAATTACAATCAAAACCCCCTATTATTTGACACTTGTGTCACCCCAAACTTGAACCATGCTTTTATTCATAAATGTTTTTACCTATGATTGACTTGAACATATTTGCACTTGACTCTTGAATCTTAAGCATGTTCCACTCCCCGTGGGATTTGACCCCAACTCACTTAGTTGGGTTATATTACTGACTAACGATCGTTGGCACTTAGAATTGGAAGAAGTGTCCTGATACGTGAAATTAATACTCAACTCTGGATACTCAACTCAAGATAAAGCAACAATACAAGATGCAATTTATGGAAAGCTTTTAAAACAGTAGATAGCAACTCAATAAATTGAAAAATACAATAACAACTCAATTTGTATATAAAAATATAATGTAACTCTATGGGAGATTCTCTAGCTGAAAACCATCACTATGAGCTATGTGATGATACAATGTCTCACCCATGCTGCCAGAACTGTCTTAGTAATTTGCCGGGCTATAGAACCTCTCAACTAAGTGGATCCACTAGTCTATGCGAAAAAACATTAAGTAATCATCTAAAAAGTATGACCCTTTCTACCCACATTGGCTACATGGTTTATGGGGGTTGTGAGTTGTCTGAACACTCCCACATATCGTTGCTCAATACTACTCCCAAAATATAACTAGCTTATATGTTTAAAACCATAACTCTTTCTTTGTTTTGAGATTATTACTCAAAATTCTTTCTCCCAAGTTGGACTTATTTCTTACTTCTTATTTTTTCTTCTTACATCAATGGATTTAAAGAGACAAGAAAACTTATTTTTAAATTTTTTGTTGAACTCAGTTTTTCAACAGGAATGCGATTACTTATGTCAAGATTTTGGGGTAGTATTGCTTCCAAATTTTTATACAGAAATAATTCATAGAGTGAATTATTTTTCCGATTATCTATGGTAACTTTCAGATTCTTTATTTTTTTTGGTTACTTTTTCGTTCATTTTTTTTCCTCCCATAAATGGAACAATTTTTGAAACATCTATTTTCTTCTACAACTTTTTTTGGGCATTGTTGGTTTTCCAACTATTTTGGTGAAGTTTTGGATATGGCAATTTTTTACAAATTTTAATGATGATATCGTGTCATTCCTTTTTTTCTTTCAAGATTTCTATTTTTTTAAATATATGATGTGCCATTATTTTATTTATGTTTCAAGTTCTTGAGTAAATAAACTGAAAAACAATATGTTCCCAGAGTAACCTCTATTGCATAAATTTTATTTACTTTGAACATGTAAACATGTTTTACTTATGCGAAATAATTATCCTAAAGGAAGATTATTTTTGTCAGATTATTGATAGTCATGAATATGTGATACATTTAGTAATGCATGCTAATAATGTGTCGGTCTAAAGAAAGGCATATTGTTAGGCCGCTTTATTAATCAGTTTTTATGACTATTTATTAGAGTACCACTTACAAGTTATCATTTATATTCAAAGACTAAATGATAGTGTTGTGCAAGGTATTCTGAGATGGACCCACCTTTATGTATATATCTGTGCGTTTGATAAATGTATTTTAAATTATTTGTTATTGTTACTTCAGTTTATTTAATTTACTTCTTTTCACATATACATGATTTAATTTGATTGATTAATTGTGAGCATTACTTGTTTTATCATATAGTATCTTCTATATCTGCCAATATGAACAACATTCATGTGCTTAATGGCACAAACTTTAAGAAATGGAAAGAGCACATCGTGATGTGATTGGTTGCATGAATCTTGATTATTTATTAAGATTTGATCGTCCCGCGGACTTGAACAAAACTAGCACTAATGAACAAAAGTTTGCATATGAAAAGTGGGAGCGATTGAATAGCATGAGGTTAATGACGATGCACCAGTCAATTCTTGAATCCTTAAGGGGCGGTATAACAGGGAATAGAGATGCCAAAGGTTTCTTAAAGGAAATTCCAGACCGATTCGTTGCTAACAAGAAGGTTGAAACAAGTACTATTCTTAATAAGACAGTTTCAAACTTTCAATGCCATATAAGGGTAAAGGAAATATAAAGGAGTACATTTATGGAGTTGTCTAATTTTATGACAAAACTTAGGGCCTTTAAGCTTGAGTTGTGTGTTGACATTTTTGTGCACCTAATTTTAATCTCTCTTCCATCACAATTTAGTCAATATAAAGTTTTATATAATACGCAAAAGGATGAATGGACTTTAAAAAAACTTATAGCTCAATATGTTCAAGAGGATGATACACTCAAATAAGAGAGGATTGAAAGTGCTCATTTGACATCTACCTCTGGAACCACTGTCGTTTCACATAAGCGGAAAAATAGCAAGAATAAAGAAACTGCATACAAAGGAACATGGGAACCTAAGGATCAAAAGCCCTATTTCTTGTGTAAGAAACTTGGTTACATGAAGAAAGAGTGTTCCAAGTATGCTGCTTGGCGTGAAAAGAAAGGATTGCCTAAGGAGGCAAGTGCTAATTGATGTTGATAGATACATCTATGTGGGCAATGTAAATAAGGCAGCTATGGAGGCTATTGGTGTCTTTGGAATTTTATTAGATAATGATTTTTATTTGCAATTGGAGACAATTTTTGTTGTACCGTTATTTAGACAGAACTTAATTTCTATTTCATGTTTGGACAAATCTGGATATACTTATTCTATTCGAAATGAAAGTTGTAGTATTTCTCTAGATTAACATTGAATTTCTACTTGTGAAATGAAGAGTTCAGAGTTCTCTTATGTCAGTTGATCATAATAGTACAAATTCAATGATTACGGATCTACTCACGAAAGGTTTGCCTCCTAAAGTGTTTCATGGGCATGTGGCTCATATGGGTGTTGTTAGATTTGATGATGAGTCTCTTTAGTGGGAGTTTGTCATTTTATTTATGATTTTTTCATGTTAAAGTTTATTTTCTGTACAGATTAAAATTTTATGAAATTTATGAATTTCACGTGTTTATTGATAACTCTGGAAAATAAAGGTATAAACTTTCTATTGTGTTTAACACATAAGGTATAAGAAAGTGGTTTTGGACTATTAAAGTCACAAAGTAGGACTAGTTAGAAATAAACATGATTTAGATAATTTTACATGTAATTTCTGTATTTGATCTATGTCATTGATATTGCTAATATTTATGATCATTGATCGATTTAGTTACAAATATATGTTACAAAAATTGCTTTGATCAAATATTGATATAATCAATGAACCAAATTATTTTGAGATGTTTAAGTTAAAACATCAAAAGTTTGTGCATAATAAAGTTTCATCTATGTATGATTCTTCATAAATGTATGTAGTCCAAGTGGGAGATCGTTAGTAATTTCTATTTCGTGGACTCACATTTTAATATATTATACTTAGATATGTTATCATTAGAGTAAGCCGTTATATGATATAATAAAGTATTAAAATTTTGGGCCTTAAAAGTAAACATCTATTAGTATGAGTTTAATTTAGATAACTTGAAACCCATAGACCATTTCTTAAGTCTGATGGAAACTTATTGAAAAGGTACCATTTAAACCTAAAAGGCACATATAAAAGTTGAGTGTGTGTTTCCAAAAGCAATGGGAAAAAGAAAACTTCAAGCATTTGAATTGAAGCTAGTGTTTCCAAAAGTTGAAGAAAAAGGAAAGTGTCCCAAGTCTTTATTATATGAATTGAATCCCATAAGAGCAAATTTTTGTCATAGATATGTCAATTTTTTTTCATAGATATATCACAGTTAACTTTAATTTCCACATAATTATGAAAGATTTTCTTTGATCTCTCAAGATATTAGTAGTTCTAGAAGAACTAGGTGCAATGGTTACGTTCTTCCTTTGCTCTGTTCCTCTTTTCTAAAAAATAGATAAGGAAAAAGAGTAATTCCACATACAAAAAACAATGTCCAATAGGACACTGCTTTAATATATGTAGATTACAAGGCATGGGGAAAGGGTGAAGCTTCATGCCCGTACTAGAGAAGGTTATTCACTCGTATTATCAAAATGAGAGAATAAGGGATCGGATTGTAAGATGCTAACCACAAACTCCTTTGTCCTTGCCTTTCTTGTCGATGGGCCCCCCATTTTGATCAAGCAACTTACAAAAATCGCCAGGGCCTCTACCTTTCTAAGCAGAGTGATGGTAGCTATCCAACAACTCTTGTAGTAGCTAATTGTGAAGTTATAAAACCTAGGGTTGCAGCAACACAACACATATCTTAGTTCAATGAAGAAGCAAGTTTGGCTTTTGTTAAGAACTTCAAACTCTTAGTCATCTTGGTGAGGTGAATTGTAACACTCCGGACAATTTTTGAGCTAAGACTCGAACCATCCTTCATTGTGAGTAGGATTTTACCAAGGAATTTAAAATTTATTAAGTATTAAGGTCAGGTCACTAGATATAACAGCTTGAGTTCCAAAAAGAATTAAAGAGAGTTCATTCAAGTCATTCTTAAGTTCTTCTAAGTTTTGGGTCAACTTCAAATGACCATAACTTTGAGTACATGATGAGTTAGGTGGCCCATAAGATGTCAAATGAAAGGTCTTTGAATTAAATTCCCAAATCCACAAAGTTTTCTAAGTTTTGGACTTCGGATGAGTGAGATATGCCCTTTTGAAGTCAGGCTGTCCAGTTAAAGAAAGTTACCCAAAAATAGTGAGAGGTATTTTGGTCTTTTCCTTACCCAATCACATTTAATTAATTTTTAGTAAGGTTTTAGGGGTCTAATCTGATTAGGTTCAGTTTTATTATCCTAATATACTCCTGGGGTTTTAGTTGAGAGTTCAAGAAGAGAAGAGAAGAGAAAAGAGGAAAGGATCAAGGCGTTCGTCGAGGTTCTTGAGTTTTGTTGCGGATTTTCGCCATGGGTTTGATCCCTAAGAGTTATGTAAGTTTCCATAGTGTTGGGATCGTTCACCCACATACCAAAAATAATTTTCATATTGGAATTCATCCATAAAGAGTGAAAGATTTAAGTTCCTGATAACTGTTCTTGAAGTTTCATTCTAAATTTTGTTTTGTTAGGGCTTTGATGATTTCTTGAGATGAAAGTGAGTATTTTGAGGGATTAATTGAGTATATTTGTAAGTACTTATGTTGATAAATCGAATCCAAGTGATTGGGGAAGAAACTGTTCAAATCTAGGCGAACTAGGGTGAGAAAACGAGTAAAGAAAGTCGTCGAGGTTTTCTAGGTTGAGGCCTGGCGCCCTACGCCAGCCAATTTGCCCCAACCACACCCTTTTAGGTAGAGGGATGGAGCCCTGCGCCACTCAGTGCACCAGGATTGCCTGCCTCACCCCTTCTCCATCGTTTCGTCTGTCTGAGTTCTTTCGAAGGGTACCTTTACTCCCCTTTGATTCTAAATAGCTAGAAATCATTCCAAACATGAATCATAACCTTAAATTTATAATTCAAGTTCAAGGTAGAGTTAAAAGCCAAGTCTTGAGAGTTCTTTCAAGCATTTTTAGAAAGTCTCTTTAAGTCTTTTTTAGGAGTCTTGTGCAAATTAAAATAACTTACTTCAAGACTCGATCAAGTGAGTATAAGAATGAGGAGAATCTATTCATTAGTCTACTTTATTATCACGAGATCCTTTATATCATGACCCATAACTCTTGAAGTCATAATTCATATTCAAGGGAGAGTTAAGAGTAGAGTTCAATAATGTATTTGAGTTCAATTGTGGATCCTTTCCGATCAACTATTGATTTGAGCTATGTTTTGAGGAAGTAAGTATGAGAAAGAGAAGAGTCGTATACACAAGTCCCATATTGATTTGTAGACCCTTGAGTCGAGTCCTTCATGCCCATAAATTCTGCATGGACTCAATAAATTGAATATCTTTGAGAAGTGTAGTATCTTTAAGTTCTAAGTCTTAAATATTGACTTCCTAATCCCTTTTGAGATTTTATTCCAAATCATGGGCCTATTACATATTACCCATGTAGTCCTCGAGTTGAGTAGTTCATGCCCATAATTCCGCATGAATCCTCTGAGTCGAGCATTCATGAAACGAGTATTACCATTAAAGTTCTTGAGTTCTCAGTTGTTGAGTCTCGAGTATTGAGTTCTAGTTATGGTTATTGAAAACCTTGAATTGAGTTATTCACATCCATAATTCGACATGAAATTTATTCTAAAAAGTCTTTTATAATTTTTTCTAAAATTGTTTTAAGACTTGAGCACTTGAGTTAAGAAATATTAGAGTCAAGTTCATTTTCTTTGAAATGATATATGGGAACTAATTATTCCCAAGAGTAAATGTTTTCACATTTAAATGAGAAGGAAACTGAGATTTCCAAAAAGTTTTGAGCATATTTGAGTAACATCTCTTTTTAGAGAATGACTTTGAGTAATAATCTCAAACCACATAAAGAGTTATGTTTTTAAACATATGAGCTAGTTACGTATTAGGAGTAGCATTGAGCACCAATATGGGGACGAGTTTGAGTTCAGATAATTCAAAGTCTCCACAGACCATGTAGCCAGCATGCGTAGAATACGGTCATACTTTTTAGATGATTCTTTAATGTTTTTAGCATAGACTAGTGGATCCACTTAGTGAGTAAGTTCTATACCCTGACAAAGTATAGGATGGCCCTGACAGTGTGAGGCAAGACATTGTATCATCACATAGCACATAATGATGATTTTCGGTTAGAGAAACTCCCACAGAGATATTTTGTATTCTTATATACATAGAGTTATGTTGTATCTTTATATACACACTAAGTTGTTATAATTATATATTTTTTTCAATATGTTGAGTTGCTATCTACTGTTTTAAAAGCTTTCCATATATTGCATCTTGTATTGTTGCTTTATATTGAGTTGAGTATCCAAAGTTGAGTACCCAGAGTTGAGTATCTTATTATTGAGCTGAGCCTTATTTCACTGAGTTGAATATCTTATCATTAAGTTGAACTATGTTTCTTTAAGTTGAGTTGAGTTGAGTGAGTTGAGAAGAGGTAAGTATGTTTCTTTTCCACCAATTCAAGCTTATGTTTATGCTTTAGAATTCCCTTTACGTGCTCGTACATTCTACGTATTGAGCCATTTGGCCTGCATCATTTCAAGATACAGATACACGTATTCAGGATCATCAACTGGCGCTTTGTTGATACCACATGCAGTTCGAGTTAGTTATGGTGAGCCTCCTTGTTTTCGGAGTATTTCATTTATTTACAAACTCCCTGGGACTCTTGTTCTCTATGCTCTGATACCAAGTTTGTCACACCCAAAGCCTACACCCCGGACGTGGCTGGCACTCGAGAACCATTGCTGGCCCCAAGCGAACCCTTGGCCTTGCTTACTTACTCAGTGGAAGAATTAAACACAATAAATAGTCTCAAAGGATAACTCATTCAAATATCTCTATTAAGCTTGGCCAAAATGGCAACTCAACTCTCAACCATTAAAATAGGAAATAGAAAACTCAAGAACTAACATCTGGCTGTCTATAAAGCCCCTAAAACAACTGAGATGGATGTCGGGATAAGACCCCCGATCATCCTAACAAATGAAATACTAAAAGCAAATGATAACAAAGGAGAACTCCAAAAAGCAAGGAGGCTCACCAACTGACTCTGAATACTCAACTAGGTCAATGAGGCACTGAATGATGATCCTGGTTACCTGTGTCTGCATCATAATAAGATGCAGGCCAAATGGCATTAGTACATTGAATGTACGAGTATGTGAGGGAAATTCTAAAATAAGACATAAGCTTGAAAGGAACGAAAGTACTTACTTGGCTCAACTCAACTCAACTTAAATGAACTCATTTCAATATAAAGTAGTATAAAACAAGTGCAATATAAAGAAGAGTTGTTTAAAACATGTATGCCAACTCTGTGTATTTGGAAATACAATAATACTCTATGTGTATGCAAAGATACACTATAACTCTGAAATGTATGTAAAAATATAAATAAACTGTGCATATAAAAATACAATTACTTTTGCGGGAGTTTCTCTAACCGGCAACCATCACGTAAGAGCTATTGTGATGATACAATATTTTAACTCACACTGCCAGGGCCGTTCTATACCTTGTCGAGGGTATAGAACCTGAACTAATAAGTGGATCCACTAGTCTATGCTAAAAAACACTAAGGATTCATCTAAAAAGTATGACCCTTTTTTTGCCCATGGTGGCTACATGGTTTATGGGGGTTGGGTGTTGTCTGAACTCTCCCTCATATCGGTGCTCAACACTACTCCCAAAATATGATACTAGCTCTTTTGTTTAAAAACATACTTCTTTCTTTCCTCTCTTTCATAATTATGAAAGCACTTACTCTTTTCTGAAAACTTGCTCAAAGGCTCTTTGGAAATGAAGGTTTCCTTTTCTTGTTTAATTGTGAAAACAGTTTAACTCTTTGGGAATACATAGTCCCCATATACGTTGAAGAAATGAACTTCAACTTTACTCTTTACTCAACACAAAATGCAAGTCTTAAAACAATATTAAATCATTTGTAAAAGACTTTTGGAAGACTCTATGAACTTCTATTGACTTGGCACTTAACTTCTCTTGACTCGACTCTTAACTGATCCTTACATTGAATTATGGATTCAAGGATTGAGATTTTTGATAGGAAAGATCTCATGATGTATAGAAGTGTTTTTAGATAGTTAAACACGAGAAAAGGTCAAGAAATCACTATTTGGAAGCAAGTCCGCACGCGGAGAGGCATTTAATTATTTGGTCGTGAAATAAATTTTGAGGCAGAATGGTCCGTGAACTCTCGATGACGTGGAGCAGTTTTGTCAATCCTGAGGAACAGGTCCGCAACACGGACCTGGTACCCAGATTCTGCTGACTTGTTCCTTCTTCATTTTCTAACCCCCAATTCACCTAAATTTGATTATTTTTCTGAAATCCTCTTTAAATTCAGATACCCAACATATGTACACAAGAATATAATCAAATACAACTCTAAAATTGACCTTAAACTCTCTAGAACTCCTCAATCTCATCCCAAATTCAAGAACGAAAGTAAATTCAAGAACACACATCAAGAACATTCAAACTTTCAACTTTTAGGATGAATTCATGATGAATTAAACATGTTTGGAGCGTGGATGAACGAACCCAACACTGTGTGAACTCACATTCCTCATAGGGATTACCCCTTGACGAAATCCACAAGCGATTCTTGAAGAACTTGACTATTCTTGTTCCTTCTCCTCCTTTCTCTTCTTCTTTTCTCTTTTCTAAAACCCTAACTCAATATGGTAAAAGTGTAAACTGACCAGTTCAGTTTAGACCCTTAAGTAATTACCAAAAATGAATTAAAATAAAAGGGTAAGGAAAAGACCAAACTACCCTTCTAAAATACGGATTGGACATTTCTTATTCGAACAACCCAACTTTGAATGAACATATCTCATTCATACGAACTCAGAATCACGCAAACTCAGCAGCGTTGGAAAGATTATTCCAAGATCTTTCCTGTGATATCTGGAAACACACCTAACTCATCTTGAGCTAGAAGTTATGGTCGTTTGAAGTTGACCAAAAACTCGACTTTAACACACTTAAAAATTTCCAGATTTTTATACTTTCCAAAAATGACTATTTCCTCTTTTTAAATTCCTTTTTAGTTCTTTCTAGTTACGGGTTGTTACATAATAACTAGAAAAAGTCTAAGGATGGAATGTGGACATAGACGGAAAGAAAACTCATGGCAGTCCAGAAGAACTGGCTCACCCTTGCATTCGTAGCAATGATCACTGGTCTTCTAAACGAGGTCTGTCAATAGCCGCTTAAAGATGTCCTGTACTCAATAAAAAAAGAGCAAGTGCAGTATCAGTACACAACCACAGTGTACTGGTAGGATCACACCACTATCCCACTAAGTGCAACATGTATAAGCCAATACAACATAATAATCACATGCATATATCGAACATAGACAATATTAACAACATTTACAAACAACGATCAATCTCACATTTCTCAAGATACACAATTATATCAAATCATTGGTCCTCTCATGGAATCCAAATCCAAATAGTTAGCATATCGGAATGACCCAATCCAATAATTATTCCAAAACGTGGCAACCGATCCCATAGTTATGCCGGAACATGGCAACTGATCCAAGTTAGTTATGCCGGAACGTGGCAACTAATCACTTCAACAAGCCACAATCACAATCACAAGTACATTCTCATAATCATACAAAAGAGTCATGATTCATGGCATTTATCATTCGTCTATCCTCATTTACGATTAATGTGATGAATAATGCAACATTCACATACATACATGTATCATAACAAAGCAAGAACAAACATACATCACACACTCATAGAATCACAAACATCACCTACCTCAAAACAAGCTTGAAACCTTAAGAAACTTGATCCTTCCCTTTCCGAATTCGTTCCGCTTGTTCTTGATCTACAAACAATCATAATAACACAGAAATCAATAAACAATCACTAATTACCCGGATTACTAACAATTCTAACAGCCCTAAATCATACCCATGATCCAAAGTATCCAAAATAAGGTTGTTTTCACCATAGAATCTAGATCAAAACCCTCCCCCATCAATAATTACCCATTCTCTTACGTTCTATGTATCAAAAAACAAATTAGTGTAGTGAAAAACTTACCTTTAGCTTCAAGAATGGTGGAAAACTTTCAAGAGTCTCCTAGGGTTCGTTCCTTAGCTCTAAAAACAAAAAAGTGTAGAATAATGTTGTTTTGGGGTATATTTACGACTTTAAGTCGCATTTGGCCCGCTACAGCGGCCCTCACCCCGCTTTAGCGGCACCGCCAGAGCGACCAAAACCACCGCAAAAGCGGCTTGCATAAAACAATGACCTATTTTAATAATTCCAAGACTCCCATTTCACAACACACCTTTAACCAACGACACTCAAAACATACTGTTCACGCTAAGATCAATTATGGGAGTTCTACTCACCTGAATTCAATTCCGTAAAGTCGTACGGGTTCCTTAACAACTTATCTAACTACTCATGTAATCAAAATCATAAATATTTCACCCGATTGTTACCAGATTTTCCAACACCTTAATGACTCCAGTTTCATTCAAATCTAGACTAGTAAGCCGGGCCAAGGGTTTGCTAGGGGCCAATAATGGTTCTTGAGTGCAAGCCACGCCCAGGGTGTAGGCTTAGGGCATGACAAATATGGTATTAGAGCACAGAGTACAAGAGTCCTAGGGTGTCTATGAAGCCGTGTCTGTAGATTCCTAGTTATCGGTGTGAAGCACGCCACATCTATAATTAGGATGCTGCAATATTTAGGAACTATCTCACTTCCTTCATCCTCTTTTTCGTGTGATATAATTTATCTCTATAAAAGTTTATCCTAACTCATACTTGTGAGTGTCTTTAAGATTATGCCTCCATGAAGAGTTGTCCGAGGGCGTCCTGCCAGAAAAAATGTTGATCCACATGAAGAAAGGGTACCTAATGCACCAGAAGTGCAACCCCAAGGAGAGGTCACCAATACTGAATTTTGGGAAGCTATGTGAATGTTGAGTCAAGATGTGACCAACCAAGTTGGACAGAGAGGAGTTCGACAGGATGTGGCTGATACGTCAAGGATTCGATAGTTCTTAAGGATGAATCCTCCAGACTTCGCTGGTTAAAGTGTCATGGAGGATCCAAAAAATTTTGTTGAAGAGCTTCAGAAGGTTTTTGAGATTATGCATTTCACTGATGCTGAGAAAGTGGAACTAGTTGCATACCTACTAAAGGGTGTCACTAGAATCTGGTTCAATCAATGGAAAAAGAATAGGGCTAAGGATGCACCAATTGTGATTTTGGCATTGTTTGAGGAGGCCTTTTTGGGGCGTTTCTTTCCATGTGAGTGAGAGAAGCAAAGGTACGAGAATTCCTCACTCTTAAAAAAGAATCTTCTAGTGTTCATTAGTACAGTCTGAAGTTCACACAACTTTCCCGCTATGCTCCGAAGATAGTTGTTGACATGAGGAGCAGGATGAGTTTATTCATTGATGGGTTGTCTCGCCTGTCAAGCAAGGAAGGCAAGGCAACTATGCTGATAAGGGATATGGACATAGCTAGGCTAATTATCCATGTGCAACAAGTTAAGGAGGATAAATTGAGGGATAGAGAAGAGCTTAAGAATAAGAGGTTAAGACATATGGGAATTAGTCTGGGTAGCAAAAGAGTAATGCGAATTGGTCAACAGCCCAACAAAAGCAAAAGGGACCTGCTCCATCATCTGCTAGTGCACCTGCACCAAGGAACAAATGTGAGTACAATAGTCAGAATTCACAACATTTCAGAGCTAGACCTGCACAGTCTCAAGGTAGTGTGCCACAACGAGGTAGTTGGGCTCCTGCATGTGCTAAGTGTGGTAGAAATCACCTCGGAGTGTGTCATAATGGCACCACTGGTTGTTTTAAGTATGATAAAGAGGGTTATTTCATGAAAGAGTATCCAAAGAATAGAGCAGTGGATATATAGAGCCCAATATTCTTCATTTTCTCCACCAGAAAGGGCTACACCTAGAGGAGCTACTTCAGGGACTGGCGGAGGAGCAAACCACCTATATGCTATCACTAGTCGTCAAGAGTAAGAGGATTCGCTAGATATTGTCACTGGTATGATCCAAGTCTTTAACTTTGATGTTTATGCTTTGCTAGATCCAGGAGCAAGTTTATGTTTTGTAACTCCATATGTTGCTATGAATTTTGATGTTCTTCCTGAGCAACTTCTTGATCCCTTCATTGTTTCTACACCTGTTGGTGAGTCTATTCTAGCAGAGAGAGTTTATCGTGATTGTACTATTTTCATTAATCACAAGAGCACCATGGCTGACTTAGTTGAGTTAGATATGGTAGATTTTGATGTCATTCTAGGTATAGATTGGATTCATGCCTGTTATGCCTCAGTCGATTGTAAAACTCGAGTAGTCAAGATTCAGTTTTAGAATAAGCTAGTTGTAGAGTGGAAGGGTAATTTAGCGGTGTCGAAGGGTCGTTTTATTTCATACCTTAAGGAGAGGAAGTTAGTTTGTAAGGGTTGTGCCTATCACTTAGTCCGAGTTAATGACTGTAGTGTTGAGATACCTCATATTTAGTCAGTTTCACTTGTTAGTTAGTTTTTAGAAGTCTTTTGAGATGATCTTCCCAGAGTTCTTTGTGAGAGAAAATAAACTTCAGTATAGATATTCTTCCTGATACTCGTCCTATCTCTATTACGCCGTATAGAATGGCACAATCAGAGTTGAAAGAGTTAAAAGAGAAGTTGAAAGATCTTTAAGAGAAAGGTTTCATTCAAACAACTGTCTCACCTTGGGGGGCTCCGGTCCTATTTGTGAGAAAGAAAGATGGTTCTCTTAGAATGTTTATAGATTACCGTCAGTTGAACAAGGTTACTATTAAGAACAACTATCCTCTTTTGAGAATTGATGATCTTTTTTATCAACTTCAAGGTGCCACTTGTTTTTCTAAGATCGACCTCAGATCTGGCTATCATCAGTTGAGAGTAAGAGAAAGTGATATCCCTAAGACAGCATTCAAAACCCGTTATGGTCATTATAAGTTTCTGGTCATGTCGTTCGGTTTAACCAATGCGTCTGTAGCATTCATAGACCTTATGAATAGAGTATTCAAGCCTTATTTGGATCTGTTTGTTATCGTATTCATTGATGACATTATAATCTATTCGAGGAATGAGGAAGATCATGCTAGTCATCTCAAAATAGTTCTCCAAACTCTAAAGGATAAGGAGTTATATGCTATGTTCTCTAAGTGTGAGTTTTGGCTTGAGTCTGTGGCATTCTTAGGTCATATTGTTTCCGGTAATGGAATTAGATTTGATACTCAGAAAATAAAGGGAGTATATAATTGGCCTACACCTACATCTCCAACTGATATTAGGATTTTCTTGGGATTAGCTAGTTACTATAGAAGGTTTGTCGAGGGGTTTTCATCTATTTCATCCCATTTTACTAAGTTAACTTAGAAAACAGTGAAGTTTTAATGGTCTGAAGTTTGTGAGAAAAGCTTTCAGGAATTGAAAAAGAGGTTGACAACTATCTCAGAAATGACCTTACTAGAGGTTACACAAGGTTTTATAGTATATTGTGATGCGTCCAGAATTGGATTGGGTTGTGTATTAATATAGAATGACAAAGTTATAGCGTATGCATCTAGACAACTTAAGGTTCACGAGAGGAACTATCCAACCCATGATCTAGAGTTGGCTGTTGTAGTATTTGCTTTGAAAATATAGTGTCATTATATTTATGGTGTCCATGTAGATGTGTTCACCGATCACAAGAAGCTTCAGTATGTGTTTAGTCAGAAAGGGTTTAATCTCAGACATAGGAGGTGGTTAGAGTTACTCAAAGATTATGACATGAGTATTCTTTATCACCCAGATAAGGCTAATGTTGTTGCTGATGCCTTGAGTAGATTATCCATGGGTAGTACCGCTCCTTTCAAGAAAGATAAGAGAGTGTTAGCAAAAGATATGTATAGACTTGCATGATTAAGCGTTTGTTTAATGGATTCCATAGAAGGAGGAGTAATGGTGATTAATGTTGATGAATCATCATTAGTGTCAAAAGTTAAAGAGAAACAAGACCAAGATCCCATTTTGCTTGAATGGAAGGCAAATGTCCATAAGCAAAAAGTAATGGCTTTTGAACAAGGGGGAGATGGTGTTTTGAGGTAACAAGGTAGGTTGTGTGTACCAAGGGTGTATGGACTTCAAGAAAGGATTATGGAGGAAGCTTATAGCTCCGGATATTCTATCCATCTGGGTTCCACAAGGATGTACCGTGACTTGAGAGAAGTCTATTGTTGGAATAGTATGAAGAAGGGCATTGCACAGTTTGTTGCTAAGTGTATGAATTGCCAGCAAGTTAAAGTAGAGCACCAGAGGCCTGGTGGTATGGCTCAAAATATATATCTTCCAAAATGGAAGTGGGAGATGATCAATATGAAATTCATCATAGGTTTACCACGATCTCGCAGAAAACATGATTCTCTTTTGGTGATTGTAGATAGAATGACTAAATCAACCCACTTTTTTTCGGTAAAGACGACCCATTCAGCGGAAGATTATGCTAAGTTGTATATTCATGAGGTAGTCAGACTTCATGGAGTTTCGATGTCAATTATTTTAGACATAGGTGCACAATTTACTGCACAGTTTTGGAAGTCATTCCAGAAAGGTTTGGGTTCAAAGGTGAATTTGAGTACTGTTTTCCATCCTAAACTGATTGTCAAGCAGAGCGCACCATTCAGACTTTAGAGGATATGTTGATAGCCTGTGTGATTGATTTCAATGGAAATTGGGATAATTACCTTCCTCTCATAGAGTTTCTTTACAACAATAGTTACCACTCTAGCATCCACATGGCTCCATATGAGGCTCTTTATGGGAGAAGATGAAGATCTCATATTGGATGGTTTGAAGTTGGTGAAGCTGGGTTGATAGGACCAGACTTAGTTCATCAAGCCATTGAGAAAGTGAAAGTTATTCAAGAAAGGTTGAAAACAGCGCAAAGTTGTTAGAAATCCTATACAGAAGTTAGGAAAAGGGACTTAGAGTTTGAAGTGGATGATTGGGTTTACTTGAAAGTTTCACCCATAAAGGGTGAGATTTGGTAAGATGGGGAAACTTAGTCCCCGGTATATTGGTCCTTACAGAATATCCAAGAGGATTGGTAACGTAGCTTATGAGTTAGAGCTACCTCAAGAGTTAGAAGCGGTTCATTTGGTATTGTATGTCTCCATGTTAAAAAAGTCCATGGACGACCTTTCACTAATAATACCAACCGAATATATTGGTAGGATAGCTTATCTTACGAGGAGATTCCTGCTCAGATTCTAGATTGCCAAGTTCGCAAGTTGAGGACTAAAGAAGTAGCATCAGTCAAGGTTTTGTGGAGAAATTAGTTTTTTGAGGAAGCTACTCAGGAAGCTGAGGCGGATATGAAGAAGTGATATCCATATCTCTTTGAGCCCAAAGAAATTCCAAATCAAGGTGCTAATACTCTTCTTAGTACTCTATTATTGATATACTAAATGTGTTAGATTTGTTTCTTGCGTATTGAGTTGAATGTTTGATATTACACCCTTATCTTATAAAGAGTAATCTTATTCGAGGACGAATGTTCCCAAGGGAGAGATATTGTAACACCTTGTTATTTGAAAGAACTAGAATTAGAAAGAAGCCATTTTTTTTGGGAAATAATCAAATTTGGAAAGTTTGACCAAGTTAAGCTAAGTATGAGTTTAGGTCAACTTCAAACGAACATAATCCTAGATCAAGATGAGTTAGGTGTGTTACAAGATACCAAAGGGAATAAATTTGAATTATCTTTCCAATGCCACTGAGTTTGCTCAATTTTGAATTCATATGAAAGTTATATGCCTATTTGAAGTCGGGTTGTCTAGATAAGGAAAGTCAAAACCGGATTTTAGAAGGGTACTTTGGTCTTTTCACTACCCAATTATTTTATTTCATTTTTTGTAATTAAGTTAGGGTATAAACTGATTTGGTTTAGTTTATGCTTTATCAAAAAGAGTTAGGGTTTTGAGATAAGAGAAAAGAAGACGACAAGAAGCAATAATTCATCGATTTCTTGAGGGTTTGCTTGTGGATTTCGCCAAGGGTTAATCCCTATGAGGTATGTGAGATCACATAGCATTGGGTTCGTTTATCCATGCACCAATCATGATTTATTTCATCGAATTTACATTATTGAAAGCATAGAAATTGAGTTCTTGATGGATTTCTTTGAAGTTTCTATTGGGTTCTTGATTTTTCAAGTTGTTGAGAAGTTGTTGATCTAAATTCATGAAATTAAGTATTGTTTTGAGTGGATTATTGCATATTTTGACTATGTATTCGAATCTATGTGTTTAGGGAAGGAACCAATCGAATCTATAGGGTTTAGAGTTGAAAAACGACAAGGAAAATTCATAAAAAACTAGGGAAGGGGTGTCGGGCGCCGTGCCAGCGAGAGTGCCCCAACTTGGGGTCTGATGTTTGGGCTCTAGGGTGCTGCGCCAGCCAGTGTGCCCCAACCCAGCTTCTGTACTTTTACCTCTGGCGCCACACGCCACTCAGAGCGCCAGGGATGCCAGGTCTTCTACCCTTTCCCACTTTTTTCCATATGAGTTTCCTTGAATCGTACCATAGTTTTCTAGTTCATTTTTGCACTCTATGGTATGTCTAAACAATATAAGATCATCCATAAACATGAGATCATGAGCGTTGAATCCATAATTCAATTTAATAAAAGTTATGAGTCAAGTCAAGAAAAGTTCATAGAATTTTCCAAAAGTCTTTTACAAATGTTTTAACTTTCTTTTTAAGACTAGAATTTTGAGTTGAGTAAAGAGTATAAATTGAGGTTCATTTATTGAAAATAGTATATGGGAACTATGTATTCCCAAAGAGTAAAAATGTTTTCACATTTAAATGAGAGAGGAAACACCGATTTCTAAGAGAGCCTTTGAGCTAGTTTTTGAGAATGTATCTCAAACCACAAAAAGAGTTTTTGTTTTTAAACATATGAGCTGAGTATTTTGGGAGTATTATTGCGCACCGATGTGGGGAGGAGTTCATAAAAACTCACTGTCTCCATAAACTATGTAGCCAACGTGGGTAGAAAGGGTCATACTTTTTAGATGATTCCTTAGTACTTTCTAGCATAGACTAGTGGATCCACTTAGTGGGTTAGGTTCTATGCCCTTGGCAAGGTATAAGACGGCCATGGCAGCATGAGGCAAAACGTTGTATCATCACATAACTCTTAACTGATGGTTGTCTGTTAGAGAAACTCCCCAGAAGTATTTTTTTTATTCTTATATACACATAGTTTATGTATTATCTTTGCACACAAACTAAGTTACTATTGTATTTCTAAATACACTGAGTTTCTATCCATGTTTTAAAAGCTTTTCTTTACATTGCATTTATATTATTGCTTGATAATGAAATGAGTTAGTTGAGCCCATGAATGTTCTTTTATTTCCTTTCAAGCTTATGATATATTTTGTTTTCCCCTCGCATGCTCGTACATTCAATGTACTGATGCCATTTGTCCTGCATCATTTTTATGATGCAAATACAGGTAACCAGGATAGCATCCAACGCTTCGTTGATCCAGTTGAGCATTCAGAGTCTTATGGTGAGCCTTCTTGCTTTTCGGAGGATTCCTATTTACATTGCTATAATAGTTTTCAGTTGTTAGGATTATCAGGGTCTTGTCCCTACATCCCTCATAGTTTTAGATGCTTCATAGACATTTATTTAGTCCTTTTGTCTTTGCATTGTTATTGCTTATGTTAAAACTTAAGTTGCCACTTTGGCTAGTTGAATGTTTCTTTTAAGACATTCTAGGTTTATTTCATGAGTTCATCTTTGAGATGATCTTGTTGTTATTTAAGTCTTTCGCTGAGTAGTAAGCCACACCAAGGGTTCTCTTGGGGCCAACAATGGTTCTCGAGTTCAAGCCATGCCCGAGGTATAGGCTCGGGGGGTGACAATATAATGGTGAGTTGACACTGAAATGAGGTTAGTTACTTAGGGGTATAATGTATAAATCAAAGTGCTGATAAAAAGGATATAGTCAAATTGGTGTCATGAGTCACATTCCTGAGGCATAAAGGCACCTACTAAACCCACCAGTAAGTTAGCCAAGTCATACCAAGAATGACAAGTAGTTAGTACAAGGGTAGAGCTAAGCAGAAAATAATACTAACTCTAAGAAAAGATAGAAATAGAAGGAAAAGATAGAAATAGAAGGAAACCCAAACACTATATACAATAGATAACCTCTAGAACATGGAAGTCACGAGTACAGAGCTATCTAACAAGATGAATACAAGTCCCAAAAGTGCACCACAACAAGCAGTCTCAAAGGCAAAAGACAAGCTAACATATATACAAAAGGAGACAGGTTGATCCAGGACACTAAGTGCTCATCGTCGTCTTCAATAACCACTATCTACACAAGATGGCATGAATAATCACCATTGGTAGCTTGTACTAGGACCTTCATCCAAAGATATGCAGAGTGTAGCATAAGTACCAAAATAAGGTACTCAGTAGGCATCATAGGCCGACCGAGCACTAAAGGTAAAAACAATATAGAAAGATACAATCTAGAAACAAGAAGAGGTCAAAATGGATATGAAAACAATGAACACGAGCATACAGAAGGTAAATCTAAGTCCAACTAAACTAAACCTAACTTGACCCCATAAGCGCAGAAGGTACACTTGTGCACAGGTTTAAATAAAACCCAAACGAACCCCCACAACCTAGATAGGTACCCAAAATAGCCAAGTCTACAAGAAAGGAGAGTATCCCATATCAGAATCCAAGAACATCAGTCGAGCTCCCAAGCCAAGTAAACTCCCAACCTAGCTAGCAAGAGTGACAATCAACTCGGTCCGCCTAGCCAGATAGTCCTTTCCTAGGGCCTTAAGCCACCTAGATAATAAGAGTGACCTGAGGGCAGGATCTAAAATATCTAGTCCGCTTAGCTATCTAGTCCACTTTGATGTCTCAATCCACCCAACTAGCAAGGGTGACTCGGGGGTGTATCGACTCCAAAGAAGATCTCAAGTAGGCTCCAAGCCTCCATGGATCGATGTCCACTCTCAAGGATGTCACAAAAGGTTCTAAGCTTGAAGTACTCTAATACCAAGAAAGCACACAACTTCCCATAACACATCAGAGTCGCAAAATTAGAGAGAGAAGATAGAAGGGCCTACAAGCTATTCAAATGCCTAAACTAAGGCTCATACTATCAGACACAAGTGTGTCATTCTAGTCTATAAGGACCTAGTTCGTCTGAAAGACATCGGAGACATACCATAGTCACAAGGTTCACGGGTTTAAGGAAACACTACTCCATCTTTGACTAAGGCCAAACATGATTCAAGAAACACATTGTAAGAGAAGTAAATCACATACATTGTGACAACACACATACAACCACAACTAATCATGATACTATCCTCAAAATAGTAGTAATCAATTCTATATCTTGGTTTCTAAAAGAAAATCAAGAATAACTAGGTATCCCCTCCCCAATTCATGTTAATCATCATGAGTTAGACATTCATGCTTAATCTAAATAGAAAGTGAGTCATAGTCTACTAGTAGGCCGATCACGCGTGCTCCAAATCACAAGGCTAAAGCTTTTATATTCTTAACGGCCTGTAAAATCTTCCATTCCATGAACAATAGGATCACTACATCAATACGGTCGTAAAGACACTAAAAACACTCAAAATGACAGACCGATTTTAGAGTCAAACATTCGTATTGAAAATTTTGGAATTGACTTGGTCAAAAGGTCCAAAACCATGACTTGAACTTGTATCCCAAAGTTTGATACAATTGGAGACTCAAAAATAAGCTAACAAAAACTCAAATTAAAAGTGAATGGGCAACACGATCCAATGACTCCACCATATATCTCCGACAATTACGAGCATGTGGGACTTCAAATCACAAAATTTAGAGAAAAACTGAAGGAGATATCTTAATTCTACCAAGGCTAGTGGCGACTCACTTTAATATATAGGCTAATCAATAGAACGACAAGAATGCAGGGCGGCCGCGCATGCTAGCTGTAGTCTGTGAATGCAGTGCCCATGTGAAGACACACCTTCCACGACACCTTCCATCCATGAATGAAGCAATGGAGCGTGGATGCAGTGCACGCCATAGCTGATATCTAAGTGATAAGGCTCCCAAAACATCACAGGTTATGCAGGGCTCGTTCAGAACCCTATTTTGGACTCAACAAAACCATTAAAACTTCCATTCAAGGTTTTTTTAATGAAAAGTGGGTCCCACACCTAATGTCCACTTTAAGCCAATATTCACAAAGGGCCTCGGAATAAGCCCATAAGCCTCAAGATGTAATCAAAGGGTTATCTAGACCAAACTCAAAATTCCAGATCTAACCACATTGATGGAATTCTCAATGGAGATCGTTTACTCTAAATGTTGACTAAATTCAAACTAAGGCCTCAACTTGAAAGTTCAAATGTCTAATCACATAGACTTGCACCAAATGTCTTGAAACGAGTTGTGTTGAATGTGCTACAAGTATAAACTAACCTATCTGGATTTGATTGAATCCTCAACATACAATTTTGAGGTCATCTTCCTAAACTTCTAATAAAAAATGACCCTTCAAGGTTCAAAAGCCCCAATACTCTGAAAGTGGCATAAAAACTAAACGAACGACTAGGTGACCAAACTGTCAATCCCAACGGTCTTTACATGAAAATTCTAAATGATGAATAAGATGCATAAACATAGCAATGAACTGATGGTCCATACAACTGGCCAAGGGACAAGGTAGGCAGAATGAAATTTTAGAGTGAGGTACATGTGGTTATTAGTATTAATGGTAGGCTTGGAAAAGCCTTAGAGTTACAATTGAGTTTAATGTTTAAGAGTAAAGCTAAAAGCCAAATAAAGTGTTATGTCACGACCCAAAGTACACCCTAGACGAGACATGACGTATAGGACCCCTGAGGCCCTACATAAGCCACTTAGCATACATCATACGAGATTGTAGAATTAAAAGTGTTCAAAGATAGTTTATATCAAATAAATGTTTGACAAGAAAACAAAGCAGAAAATATAATGTAGTCTCAAAGCCATCTAGTACATCACGAGTGATTGGGACGTAACCCATAAATCACATACAATACGAAAAAGAAAAGACAATAAGCAATAAAGTGTTTGGTCCTCGAAACATGAGGACTCACCAACCTTCAAATCTACTGATGTGATCACTAGCCACAGAGATGTGGAATAGGAGCGTCGGACCCTACATTAGTGAAACAATGTAGGCAAAAATATGTGTTTGTACAAAGAATGTACCAAGTATGATAACAATGCATAAGAGTTATAAAATCAAGCTAAAAGGAATTTACATGACATTCAATGACCAAGTTAAACCATAAGGGAAAAGGGTTAGAAAACATACATCATAAACATGGTCAATGCATGCTAAACATCTTTAAAATCTTTTTGAGATTCCTGTAGAAGTAACCTTAGTTCATTACTTTGGGATATTTACCTTTAACCAACATAGAAACCATGTGAGTTATAACATGGAATCCAATGTCTACCCCACACCAAAAAAAGGGTGGCCAACTTGCCAATGTAAGGACCATAAACTTCTAGTTTACGTGGCTCCACTAGCTAATGTGAATCTAAGACAACCATCCTATTGAAGCACATAGGTATGAGATAAGGAGATCGCTACTAGCAACTTGGCCTCAAGTTCTGGGAGAGCTTCCATCTTAATATCCTCCCGGTGCTAAGCATAAATCCCACGGAATAGTCATTATTCTTAAATCGTCTTATCATTAAGAGTCATGGGTACTTTCCTCTTTCCTTATCATCTATGGAAGGCACATCAAGTAGCTAATAAGAGATCTGTTTCATTATAATATATTCTAAATCCTAATTCAAATGTTAGTTCAGAAAACCTTTCAACTCTAACAATCCTTTATGTGAGAAATCCTTTCACAACAACAACAACAACAACATGGATAATTTACTCTCAAAACAATTTAAATCATTATTCATCAATTTCATAAAGGACATGCATATATTCATAAATTCATCTTTCATAGCTCAAAAGCTTCTTCATATGATCATAGTCTATAAATCATGGATTTCACGTGGGTTCATGGGAATTAAACTTAGAAACATGAAATTATTTCAATTCATTCATAAAAAGGCATAAAATAATCAATTAGATCATAATTGAAAAGAACCCATGAGATTGAGTAAAACCCTAGATTCCATTGGAGATTCTACTTTGCAAATTTGGTGAATTTAGGAACCCTATGGAGGAAAGGAATCCATAGGTGAATACTATCATACCTTGATGCCAAAATGTTGCAATCAATGGTGAATTTGGAGACTTTATCTTGAAACCCTAGCATTATTTTTCTTCTTTGAGAGGGAATTATTTGAGAGTACAAACTTGATCAACTTTTGGGATTTTAGAAGAATGAATTGAATTAGGTGATTTCGGGGGATAAAACCCATTATATAGGACCTAGGGTAGAGGGTAAAATGACATAGTATTGGGTTATAATGATTGGGAAAAGAAAAATATGCCTATCACTTAAAGCTGGCGAAGTGCCTTCCACGAGGGGCTTCACGGGTCTTCTGGAGCATAATGACCCATCTAGTGGGTTGTGATGATGCCCTTTCCAATAGGGATTCCTTAATACAGGCATAACCTTTTACTCAAGGTTGGGAATTAGGCAAACTTGGCAGCGTTAGAAACAAGACTCAAATATCTTTAATTTGATAGTTCATGGGCTACCTAATTCATTTGTGCTGAAAGATATGATCGTTTGAAGTTGACCCAAAATTCAAAGTCTGATAAGTCTCTTACATGGATGACTTCATGGTCCGTGTGAAGCTTCACAAACCGCTTAGACGTCTGTGGACTTTCACAGTGACCTAGTATGAAACCTTGCTGACAGGGTGACTTGTATGGACCCCTAAACTGGCCGTCCAAGTCACCAGGCACTGTCTGGGGCACTATCGAAGGGACTCCTTCCTAGGGCGGTACTGGATGACTTTCACGAGCTCTTTTATCGATCGTAAACCCCTACACGGACAGTCTAGGGTGCTGTGAAGGGTCCATGGTCAGTCTTAGGTTCCTGGACTTGTCCATTTTCCCTTTTCTAGCCCTTTTAAATCCAAGGTGTTACAATATCTCCCCCTTGGGAACACTCATCCTCGAATGAGATTCAAGACATCATAAGGAGGGTAGGAACTAGACCTAGCAGCTCAACATGAATGCAATCACTTAAATGCACATACCCGAGAAGGAAACATCAACTCCAAGATAAAGCATGTTCAAAATATCATTTCATAAGGTCTATATGCAACTCATATTCAAATGCACATAAACATGATGAAATCAACTTGGCTAACTCATTTCTCTAAAATCAAATCTTTCATGAGCGTGCATGAATGAGGAAATCATGGGAATATCTAAGTCACATGACACCAAAAGAGTAAACCAAAAAGAACTAAATACCTCAAGCTAGGATAGGAAGGAAAGGAAATATATGAGGATAACAAGATATCATATCGGCCTCAGCCTCCTAAGTAGCACCCTTAACTAACTGATTCCTTCAAAGAACCTTTACGGAAGAAACTTTCTTGTTTCATAACGTCGTAACTTGCCTGTAGAAAATCTCAACCGAAACTTATTCATAAGAAAGATTCTCCTTAACTCCAAATCCTTCTAAGGGAACTATGGATGTAGGATCCCCAAGGATTTTTTTCAATAGAGATACATGGAAAATTGGATGCACTGATACCAAATCATTAGGAAAATCAAGTTCATAAGCAACCTTACCAAGACACCTCAAAATCTTATATGGGCCCACAAAACAGGGACTAAGCATCCCTTTCTTTCAAAATCTCATTAAACCCTTCATGGGTGAAATTTTCAAATACCCAAGGTCTCTTCTTCTAACATCTGCATAGGACTTTTGCCTACTTTGACATGTTTTCAACCTTTTTCTAACAAGTTTAAATTTCTCCATAGCCTCACACACCAATTCAAGACCGATCAAAGAAACTTCACCCACTTTGAACCAACCTGTAGGAGATCTACTCATCCTGCCATATAGAGCCTCAAATGGAGCCATACCAATACTTGAGTGATAACTATTATTGTAAGCAAATTCAATCAAAGGCAAGTTATCATCCCAATTGCCCTTGAGTGAAATTACACAAGCTCTCAAAATATCTTCCAAAGTTTAGATAGTACGGTCCTCTTGACCATCAGTTTGAAGATGAAAGGTCGTACTAAGCTTAACATGAGTACCTAGCCCTTTTTGGAAAGATTTCCAAAACTGAGAAGTTAATTGGGTACCACAATCACAGATAATGGATAAGGGCACTCCATGCAACCTAGCCATTTCTCTCAAGTAAAAGTTAGCATAGTCCCACGCCGAATAAGAAACCATGAAGAGAATGAAATGAACTAATTTCATCATTCGATCCACAATGACTCAAATCGAATCATGTTGTCGCCGAGTACGAGGCAACCTAACAATGAAGTCCATATTCAAATCTTCCCACTTCCAAGTCGGAATACTGATATCTTGGAACAAACCTCCTGGCTCTTGATGCTCAACTTTCACTTGTTGACGGTTAGGACACTTAGCCACAAATTTTGAAGTATCCTTCTTCATCCCATTCCACCAAGAGACCTCCCGCAAGTCACGGTACATCTTGGTGGCTCCCGGGGTATGGGAATATGGAGAACTATGGGGTTCTCATAAGAATTGGTCTCTTAAGTCATCCACATCGGGAACACACAAATGACCTTGATATCTAAGCACTCCATCTTCCACTTCAAAGAAATCCTTAACTGACTTCTTAAGCATCACTTTCTTCAATTCAATCAAGATTGGTTCAAGACCTTGCTTAGCTTTCACATCTTCCAAAAAAGACAATTCTGAACGATTGTGAACCATAATACCACCTTTTGTGGAGCCAACCAATCCAACACACAATTGGACTAATCTATGAACATCTATAACCAATTCCTTCTTAACATCTTCCACAAACGCAATACTACCCATTGATAACTGACTAAGAGCATCCACCACCATATTTCCTTTGTCGTGGTGATAGAGAACACTCATATCATATTCCTTTATTAACTCAAGCCACCTTTTTTGGCGAAGATTTAGATTCTTTTGGTTAAATGCATATTGTAAAATTTTTTGGTCGGTAAAGACATCTAAATGTACACCCTATAAGTAGTGCCTCCAAAATTTTTAAAACAAACACAACTACCGCTAGTGCTAAATCATGGGTAGGATAGTTCTTTTAGTGCACCTTAAGTTGCATTGAGGCATAGACAATGACTATTCCATTTTGAATAAGGACATATCCTAACCCAATTTTTGAAGCATCACAATAAACAACAAACTCATCAGTTCCTTCTAGTAAAGTCAACACTGGAGTGGAAGTAAGTCTATCTTTCAATTCTTGGAAACTCTTCTCATATGCTTACGACCATATGAACTTAACGTTGTTTTAGGTCAATGTCGTCAATGGAGAGGGAATAGCAAAAACATTTAACAAACCTTCTATAGTAACCAGCCATACCCAAGAAACTTCTAATATTTGAAGGGGATAAAGGTCTAGGCCAACTCGTAACTACATCCATTTTTCTTAGTATCTACCTCAATACCCTTATTAGAAACAATATGACCAAGAAAAGCCATAGAACTTAACCAAAACTCACATTTACTAAACTTTGCAAAGAGTTGTTGGTCTTTGAAGACTTTCAACACAATCCTTAAATGATCGGTATGGTCATCTTAACTCCTTGAATACATCAATATATCGTCAATGAAAATAATTACAAACATGTCAAGGCATTGCCTAAACGCCCTATTCATCAAATCCATAAAGCGGCTGGAGCATTGGTCGAGCTAAAGGACATTACCAAGAACTCATAATGACCATATCGAGTTGAAATGCCATTTTTGGAATGTCATTCCCCTTTACCCTCAATTTGTGATAATCCTATTGGAGGTCAATCTTAGAGAAGTAACTTGCTCCTTGTAGTTGATTAAACAGATCATCTATTCTTGGAACATGATAGTTGTTCTTAATAGTAAACTTGTTCAATTGTTTGTAGTCAATACATATACAGAGTGAACCATCTTTCTTCCGAACAAACAAAAATGGAGCACCAATGGAGAGATACTAAGTCGGATGAAACCCTTATCCAACAAATCTTTCAACTACTCCTTTAATTCTTTATGTTTTGTCGGAGCCATACGATAATGAGAACACATAAGTCTATTTCCCTTTTGGGATGGACACCTGGTAGATTATCAGGAAACACTTCTAGAAGCTTTTTAAAAAGGGGAACCGACTCAAAAGTAGGAGTTTCTGAATCCATATCTGTAACCCAAACAAGACATGCAATTAGATATCATGTTTCTAATTTTAATACAAGAAACAAACTAACTCTAAGACATGGAATTTCCTCTTTCACACTCTAGAATGGGTTCATTTGGAAAATTGAATTTGACTACTCAAGTTCTAAAATCAGTAGAAGCATAACATGAACGCAGTCACTCCATACCAAGGATAACATCGAAATCTAACATATCAACCTCTACCAGATCAACATGAGTTACTCTATGAGATAAGGAGATGTGACACTTTTTATAGACTCCCTTAGCTATAATAGGTTCACCAATGAGAGTAAAGACTGTAAAGGGTCTTACAACATATCTGGAAGATTATCAAACATCATGGCCACATATGGTATCACAAATGAGAAGGTAGCGTCGCGATAAAGAAAAGAATAAATATCAAGATGAAAGACTTTGAACATATAGTAATAACATTGGGGAAACCCTCTTGCTCATGACGTGTCTGAAGTGCATATAATTGATTTTTCTTTTTCGCACTTGAATTAGAAAAACTAGGTGGAGCTTGCCTACCTTCTCTTCCCTTAGCCGTAAGAGATGGACAATCCCTTATTTTATGACCGCTCTTAACACAACTGAAGCAACCATTCGTGTCGGCTAAGTATTTACCCTTATGCTTCCTTCCACATCTGCACAAGAAGGCGCTGAAAATCCACTACTATTTCCTCCTTGAGGCTTAGGATTAGGCACCCTATCTTTGTTGAACTTAGGAGGAGAATTGGAGGAACCTTGATCGGAAAAACTTTGCCAGAACATAGAACAACCATGTCCGTCGGACCTTGAACATGAAAAGTTACCATCACCCGTCCTTGCCTTTTTTGTCTCCCCAGATCTTTTCCTAAGTTTCTCCTTTTTAATTTTTTGAGGATGAACCATGAGGCGAGAAATGTCTATATCATTTATAAGCATGGCGGTACGCCATTACTTGACCACCATCTCGGACATGTCCGGAACAAACTTACTCATTCTTGCCCTAGGTTTGGTGACCATAGTAAGAGCATATCGAGAGAATCGCGTGAACTTCAAATCATATTCCTTAACACTCTTGTTTCCTTGATGAAGGTTAATGAATTCAATTACCTTTACCTCCCTCATCTCAAGGGGAAAGAACCTATCAAGGAAAACAATCTTAAACTTTTTCAAATCAAGAGGACCCGTAACAGCCACCCTCTCTTCGTTCCATTGGTTGAACCAAATTTGAGCAACACCCTTGAGTTAATAAGCAGCTAATTTCACCTTTTCTATCAGCGTCACTCTCATTATCATCAACACCTTATACACTTCATAAATACTCTTGAGGATCTTCAAATCTACTAATGTGATCACTAGTCACAGAGATGCGGAATAGGAGCGCCAGACCCAATATTAGTGAAAGTATGTAGGAAATAGTATGGGTTAGTATAAAGAATGTACATAGTATGATAGCAATGCATAATATTTATAAAATAAAACTAAAGGGAGTTTACATGACATGAAATGACAAATTTTAACCATAAGACAAAAGGGGTAGAAAACGTAAATCATAAACATGGTCAATGCAAGCTAAACATCTTTAAAATACCTTTTGGGATACTTCTAGAAGTAACCATGATTAATTATTATGGGAGATTTATCTTTAACCGACATAGAGACCATGTGAGCTATAACATGAAATTTGGTGTCTACCCCACACCGAAAAGGGGTGTCATACTTACCAAGGTAAGGACCACAAACTTCTAGATTACGTGGATCTTCTAGCTAATATATATCTAAGATTATAATCCTAAGAGGGCACATAGGTATAGTATAAGGAGATTGAAACTAGATCATCATTGAAAAGAACCCATGGGATTAAGTAAAACCCTAACTTCTATTGGAGATTCTACTTTGCAAAATTGGAGAATTTAGGAACCCTATGGAGAAAAGGACTCCATATGTGACATCTCAATCTTAGAAAGAGATAAATTAGAAAGATCTAAATTTAGAGTCGTGCAAGTTACTCTTCAAATTCTGAGTTTTTGGGTGAACTTCCAAGGACCATAACTTTTAGCACAAAATGAATTAGGTGGCCCAGGAGGTATCAAATCGAAGGTCTTCGAGTCCTCTTTCCCACTTCGTCCAGTTTTCTAAAATCTTATTTTAGATGAATGAGTTATGCCCATTTGGATACAACCTCTCTAAATGCCTTTTCATCCTTTTTAAGGAGGGGGTATTTCGGTTTTTTCCTTAGCCCATTTGGCCCACACGTCTTGGCTCACCCAAATAGTGGTCTAAATTGATCGAAATCAGTTTCCATTATCTAAAAAAAGTTTAAGCAAGTTAGGGAAAAGTTCAAGAGGAGAAAAGAGGAAGTTTCAAGACTTCTTCATGATTTTGGGGAAATCGCCAAGAACCTAGTTCTTTCCAAGTATGTGTGGTTTCTCATAGTAATGAATTTGTTCATCCTCAAGCCAAACATGTATTTTGTTCATTAAATTGTCCATGAAATTGTTTATGTAAAGGTTCTTGAGGAAATCTTAAGGTTTTATTTCATTCATTGTCAATGGAGTCTCGTTAAATTGCTAAAGTGAGGGTTTTGTGAATGAGTGGATTTCTTGATGTAATTTGAGTGGGGTTTCAATGATTTTTGTTGGGTTTATGAATCTGAATAGGTTTGGGGATGAACCAGTCGATTTTTTATAAGATAGACCATGAATTGAACAAGAAAAATTCGTCAAAGTTCTGGGTTGGTGGTGGGGGATCACGCCCCTGATTAATGTTTCAAGTACACCTCATCCAATTCTAGGTGCAAATGATCGTTAAGCAGTATAAAACCCAACAAAGAGTTGGGGTCGAACCTACAGGGAGGTACGTGTTCAAAGTTCAGTTATGAAATACAAATGTTATCTAACTAGCTATAGGAATAGAATTTGTCGAAATAAACATATAACTAAATCAAATGGGAGACACGAATGTAAAATAGGGGGTTTTAGTTTGCAATTAACAACTACAATGCAGTCAAATAATAATGAAATAACAATAAGTAGAGGAATTCTCGGGATGTGATCGCTTATAGGCAAATTTTAATATATGGTTAATTGAAACTACTAGGAAATAGCTAAATATCAGTGGGTAGGCTAGACTATAATTGAAATAGCTTTATCTCGAACAACTATTCCACTTCAAGTGATTTCTCTCAAACATCAACAAGCATAACAATTAAGAACAACCCATAACCTTAATACATCTTCTCTCTCGAGCAAGATGGGTAGGATTGGGTTTAGGATTCACTCTTTTCGAGCTGAACCCAAATAAATCCAATACCTACAAACCATTAATCAAAAGTTTTGGTTCTAAAACCTCTCTCTCAAGCAAGTAAAGAACACTAGAATAGAACTACATTTGCAACTACAATTCATAAATTAAAGCTCAGCTAATGATTAAAGCCACTTCAATATAACATTTAAACAAGTAATTAACAATACCCATAAACTAATTCAACCCATAATCACATGATCACACCCCAAGAATTGGGGTTTTAGCCAAACATCATAAAAGAGTACAAACGGTTACCAAATCAATTAGCCATCAGCTGGGTAAGAGTAATTTAGTCTGTACAATCTTCCAATTTGAAGAAAATTCAAAACCCACATCCAAAATCTCCAAATTGAATCTCCAAAATCCTTCAAGTCTTATGAAAATCTCTCAAAACTTAAAGAAAACTATTCTAGAACAAATGTTCTTAAAAATCAATCCTTAAAATCTAATTTATAGTCGCCAAAAATAAGCCACAAAGGGCCATTGGGCGAGGTAAGTCAGGCTCGCCGAGTGGTTCGCTAAACCTCCCATTGCTCTCTTCTATCACCTTTCTGCATGAGTTCTTAGCATCCTCAAGTTCTGTAACTTCGGGCGATCACCGTTGGCATCGTGGAACTACTTGGGGATTTGCTGACTGCCTATTTTCTGTCGCTGACTTGGTTTCTTCCCTCAAGGTTGGCACGCTGGAACTTTAGGCGGTTGAAATAGCCATTAGGCGATTCGCCAAGTGCTCTTGGAGATCACCAGGCTTGTCTTTGTTTTTCTCTTCAGATTGTTTTGCTCCTTTTTGCCTGGTAGTGTCCTTACTTTGCTCCTCAATCCATATACCTAAAAATAAAGGCATTAACATCAGTTTATAATATAAATTAGGCATTTGAGGACACTAAATCTATAAAAAAGAAAGCCCTAAATGATTCCAAATCTTGGACTCATCAACATCCTTGACTTAAACTTTTGCTTGTCCTCACATAAAACTCAAGATTAGTAGTTCAAAAAGGATGTCTCAAATAGTGTTGTATAAGACTCAGTCATGAATGTATATAACAAGGCTCGAACGACTCATGCAAAGATCAGTTGTGCACTCAAAGATTCAAATTTTGACTCACCATTACCAAACATGCTGAAGTTCACATTTTGCATGCTTCAAATGCGAGTTCAAGCTCAACAAAAAGTTCACAAATTCCCTCACAACAAAGATGATTCCATTTTCACATAGAATTTCCCGACAATTTTAAAGTTTCGAAATCACATGCAACCCTCACACTCACAAAGATGAACACATGCATAAATTCACCCATAGATTTGCTCTTATTTTCAATAAATATTCGTTTCTACTCACTTAAGAGCACAAAGGTTTATACACGGCTTGCAATGGGGTTGAGTGTCAAGGTATAGTCATTTAGGATTAGTGGCTACTACCTTTATGAAGTATGGTTTGAACATCACTTTCCTACTTTTCTTTAACTTTTCAAATATGCTCACAATCCACACCATTATTCAACTTCATATGAACTATCGGATACCCCATTTCTTTTGCAATTTTCATCACTTTATTTAACAACTTTTTCATTCTTTTTCTTTGCTTCTTTTCTCTTTTCTTTTCCTCTTTTTTTTTTTATATGGAGGGATTCCATCTTTTTCAAAACCATTACTCAAAGGGGGATTTCTCACACTTCTTGACTTTCCTTCTCTTTTCACCACCCCCAACTTATGCTTTCGGCCTAAGTTGGCTACTCAAACAAACCACATTTCATGCAAGTTATGGGTGAATGGAATAAAGAGAGGTCACAATTGGTTAAGTTTCTTCCAAGAAAATGGTAAGGCTTAAAGTGTGCCAAGTAAGGTTCACTCATCTCACAAGGTTGGCCACAAAAGAGGTATTTGTCAAATTCTTTACACTCTTCAAAATTGTTGCCTAAGATCATTTCAAGTGCTTTCATCGCTTAATCAACTGGACCAATGGGGTAAATTCTAGGTGTCATCACACACAGTGCTCAAAGTAGTCTCATCATACAAGGCATTGGCACCAATATCAAACAAGACTCCACAATTTCTAGCTAGCGTGCAATGTTCATCACAAGAGACTCATTCGATAATCGGCTAGTCACAACGAGATGCTCAAAGTTCACATATTGTCTATGTAACTTCATTGGCCTCATCGTAGGCGCATATTCATTTCGATCAATTAAGAGCACTATTCAAGTCATCGGTATTGATCATAACCAAGACTGAAATTTGCACAAGAACAATAACAATTACACACAACAGAGGTGGAAAAAATATTAAAGATAGGCTCAAAACCATTTCAATTCAAAATAAGGGACCATAAGTTAAAACATCCACAATCCACAAAAATCAAACTCAACACACACACACATATATATATATATATCAGAAAACCCAATATTCATAAACAAAACAAAAATAAGAGGTAGGTATGGAAATACGTCACCCCACCAACAAAAGAAAAGCAGTTGTCAACAAATGCAACTAAAATAACAATACTCAATAAAAACAACAGAGAGGGAGGTAAAGAATGATCATGTCTACTCACTCACTCAGTTTTTCTGGGCATCAGTGCCTGGTGTAATACTCGGAGGCTGGGCATCAGTGCCCTGTGAAGCATCAATTGTAGCTGCACAAGACCCTGCTATAGAAGTATCCCTCAATGAAGTCTGAATGGCCGGATGTACCATTGCCTTCTTGACCTCAGTCAGGCCCTAATAGGTGGTCTCCTCCTGAACATCAAGCTGCTCCTCATTAGTCTCATCCTCGGACTCTGCAGCATATCGTCAGCTCTAATCTCATATCCAGTGGTAGTCGGAGGCACATCAGAACAAGCCAGAATATTTGTGTCTAGGTCATCAGGAATTTCCATGGTCCAAAAAATCATCGACATGTCTGTGGACTTCAGTTGGTCTACATCATTCCTTAACTCTGCAATTGCTGCCTTTAAGACTGTAACCTCATGAGTTGCTTTCTAACCTCTCTCGCATACTTTTATCCTTTTCGTGAGGGCATCGATAGCATCTCTAAAAGGTATCAAAGCAGTGGTGAGAGCTCTCTCAATCATCCCAGGTACTGCAACCTCTATCCTAGAGGCACTCACATCAGAAGAATAGGATAGGTGCCCCATTCATAGCAGCATGTCCTGGGTGAGTGGAGGTTGGAAAATGTAATATTGCCTCTGCAGGTAATGTCTCCATATCAATCGCTGGGGAAGTATCCACTGGAGTTGCCTTCCTCCTCTCGGCCTCATCCTTCCGGTATTCAGCCTCAATATGCCGCATGCCAGTAGAGGAGGTGGAAGTCACCTCCATGTCCACTTTCTCATTACATGGAACACGTACCCATATGCACAACTCGGTGATCAACACCAAAAATAGAAGCGATGTCTGATGGTATTTGGCCCTCATGGCCATCTCTTGCCCAATGATCACACCTAAATTTAGGCTCTTCCTAGAAATTATAGAGCCAAGACAGGCCGCCTTTGTGTGGCATAGGATGGATTCATTTTGAGATGGCATGATGGTGCTGCTAATAAACCCAAACTAGTACCTCACAGCCATATTTAAATCTTTCTTCTCTATGGACACTCCGCCACAATCCACCTAGGAGTATAATCGAAAAGGAGAGAAGCCAGCCAATTCTTCATACCCTCTAATGTCACCCTCTAGATCATACTTTGATAGTCATTTGCGATGTTGTGAATGCATCCCAGGACTGAATTAATGTCATCACTATCATACTTAACCTTCTTCCCCAGACAACCACAAAGTCTACTGGTTTGAATGCATTAGTCTTCCTCTTGCCTTGTGGTACCAACACTCCATAGGCTAAATAGAACTCCTGGACCCAATTAGGAATGTAGGGACCCCGGGGTTTCATGAAGATTTCAAACTTGTGAGACCTAAGTATCCGCCATATATCTGGATACATGTCTACCACGCCATCTTTGGATAATGGCTTCTTCTCAATGATAGTCCTCAATCCATCAGCCTTAAGTATGTTGAGAGTCCGAGGAGGAGGACCCTACACAGGTGGTATTGGGACCATAATCTGCTCTAGAGCTAGAGTAGTAGAAGGAGTCTGAGGCAGTCAGATCCTAGACGGATCATATATGCTCTTGGAGTGAAGTTCTGCTCTCCAGGCTTGTAATTGTTCATCTTCATGTTTAGAGAATGAATTCTGAGAGTCCTAGTGCTCTCTTTCACTTTCTTATGTGGTAAGGTGGGTCGTGTAGACTCCCACACTGTCGGAGCTGACCTCTGATGTGAGGCCAAAATACATATTTTTAATCATTATATGCCTCATATTTATTATTTATATTTTTCCTTTTTGAGCATAAATTTTATGGATTGTGCTAAATAGTATATTTTATTTGTAGGATTAAATTGGTGGGAAAATGAAGAAGTTTGGAGCTAAAACGAATTAAAGATGGAAGGTTGAAGAAGGAAATCAAGCAAGGAGTTTAATGGATTAAATTTAATATAATAATATATTTATATATATGAGGCCAATGTGAATGAATTGCCAATTCTAATTGAATTTGTCTCGCTACTGCCACGTGTCTATAGCTAACCGCCCCTCTGCCGCCAACAATTTTGAGAAATCCAGCGAGCAATTGGAAACCCAATTTAATTGGGTTTTGTTTTCCTAATTTGTCTTGAACTCAATTATTTTATTTAGGGTTGTATCTATAAATAGGGTTGTAGAGAAGCCAAGAACCGAGAAATAACCAATACACAATATAAATTTTCTTCTAGCTTAGGAGCTTTGGAAGAGCCGCCGTGGAGGCCGGAGAATTGTGATTTATTCTTTCTTCTTCATTATTATTAATTTGTATTTGTGATTAATAAAAGATAGTTTAGCTATTGTTCTTAAATTTTTATGATTAACACAAGCATATTTATTTTAATAAATTTTGATTGTGTTTTTGAGATAATGAGTAGCTAAATTTCATAACTAGGGTTGTGGGAACCATAAGCGATTAAGAAAGTATGAATAATAACTATGTAATTCTTGAATAGTGTTGAAGCATGCATTGATAATTCTTTCGTCTAGAAGTCTTTTTAACGTGCGCAACATTAGAACTAGCCTTGTTGCTACTTGCCGGACCAAGGAGGAAGTTAATAAGAATAGAATTATCAACATAGATTTAGTGTGATACTATCTAAAAATCTAATGTCAATTGGTGCGAGGGTGAAAAATAAGTCATACATTGATGTGATGTCTAATATGAGGTAAAGGTCAGGGTTAGTAAATTATACACACGTAGCCGGACCAAGGAGTGGGGTGAAATTCTCTCTTTGCGGGACCAAGGATTTAGAGATACATAACTTACTGCTTTGCATGTGATACACAAGTATATGATTACTATTATTAGGATTACCGCACTATGAGCTTATGGGGAATACATTCCTAGTTACTTTTTATAATCTGAATATAAATAAATACTTAGTTCAAAGGTATTTTTATTATTTTTATTTTTTTTCAATTTAAATCCCCCCATTTTTATATAACGACTATTGAGTTAAATATTTTCTATTGACAATATTCTTCCGTATTCTCTGTGGGGTCTACCTCAACTCATAGTTGGGTAAATATATTATATACGATCGTTTATATTTCTTTTCAAGAGGTATATTTGGATGTTACCAAGAATGGCGCCGCCGCCGGGGAATAAGGCTTTTAGATTAAGTTTAAATACATTATTGAACTTTAGTCAAATATTTCCTAATTTTACTTTTTGTTTTGTTATTGTCTCTCTTAGGTTCCTACTCTAGTGTATGCCAAGTACACGGAGTCAAGGAGAAGCACTTACTCCCTACAATCTAGAACTGAATAGAACTTTGCGAAGAATGAATAATCAAGGAGTGCTAGCTAATCCTATCGGAAGAGAAGTAGGTGATGGTGTTGGGTTGCAGCCTCTGAGGGTTGGTGATGAGAATAATCAGATTCAAGCTGAGAATCTATTGAGAGATGCAGTGAGGGTACAGGATCAACCAGGGCCAAGACTACATGATAACTATAGGGTCAATTTTAATACTGTTGATTCTGATGGACCACTTGTCCTACCTCCTCTATTGCCAGGGCATACATTTGTGATGACTAGCAGTTTGATGAAGATACTTACAGCGCGGGGCTTATTTGCGGGTGTGGCATCGAACGATCCACATGCTCACATAGCCAAGCTAAGGATTGTTTGGAAAAGTTGTGTGGGTCGACCGGACCTGGACATGGATGTCATTGGATTATGAGTATTCCCTGTATCATTGACTGGCGATGCTACTGTGTGGTTTAATGAGCTTCTTTATAATTCAATCTACACATGGAACCAATTGAGAGATATGTTGCTAGAAAGATTTTTTCTAGTGTCCAAGAAGCTGAACCACAAAGATAAACTCAACAATTTTATAGCACTACCTGGAGAGTCAGTGAGTAGTTCTTGGGACATGTTCACTGCTTTCATATGAGGTGTTCTGAATCACCGTATTGATGATGAGTCACTGAACGAATGTTTCTACTGAAGTCAGGATGACAATAGTAAGGTAGTGCTTGATACTATTGCTGGAGGTTCATATGGTGAGTGCACTTTTGAGCAGATTGCAGAGAAACTGGAGAAGATATCTCAAAACAGTAAAGCTTGGAGCACTAGAAAGTCAGATACTAGGAGAAATACGTTTACCGTTCAAACTACAAACAACCAGTTCATAGATGAGATTCGTGAAGAGATGGCTCAGATGAGAACTGAACTAGGGTTGGTTTTGAAGCATGTGAGTGGAGGTGCGGAGAAGGTAAATACTATGAATTATTTGACTAGGAATCCACCACCAGTTGAGGAGTGTTACTATGAAGAGGATACTTATACGGTGAATGATCAAACGGGGGGTTTTTGACCAAATGCCCAAGGTTCCAATACAGATAATTGGCGCCAAGGTCAAGTTAACCAAGGTCGGAACTATGACAACTACAACTGAGAGGGTCAATATGTCCGGGATGGTAACTTCAATCGCGACAACAACTATAACCAGAATAATTATGGTAATAGAAATAAGCGGGTTGGACCTTATGTTCCCCCTCAAAATAGGGAATTTGGTCCAAGGGAAGCTGGAAGTAATATGTCACGTATTAAGGATATAATACATAAGATAATGAGGAGGTTTGATGCAACTGATGAGAATATGAAGGAGATGAGAAATGACTTGTCTGGTATTAGTCAAAAACTTGATGCCCATACAGTGTCAATCAAGCATCTTGAGCAGCAGTTGACTCAGTTATCAACTACAGTAAATCCACATCAACCTGTTACTCTTCCTAGCAACACCATCCAGAATCTAATGAATGATGGTCATTGTATAGCAGTCACTACTCGAGGAGGGAAGCAAACCATTGATCCACCTATGCCGTTTGGGGTGGAAATTGAGACTAGTAAAGATAATAATGTGGTAGAGGTACGTGGAGAGTCTTAGAATGTGACAGAGAAAGAAGTGGAGTTATCTCAGAAAGTTGTCCCCATACCTAGACCGCCACCTCCCTTCCCACAGAGGTTAATGAAGAAGACCGAAGAAGGCAAATACCGCAGGTTTATTAGCATGTTGAAACAACTCTCCATCAATGTTCCGTTGATATAAACTTTGGAGCAAAATTTTGGGTATGAAAATTTATGAAAGATATGGTGACAAAGAAGAGGGCAGTGAGCTTCGAAGATGAAGATAGATTGCAACATTGTAGAGATATTGCAACAAGATCCCTTGTGCAGAAAAATGAGGATCCTGGTGCCATCACTATTCGATGTACCATCGGGTTGTTGCATTTTGCTAAGGCGTTGTATGCTCTTGGTGCTAGTATAAATCTAAAGCCACTGTCTAAAATTTTTTCTATTTTTCATTTTTGTTCGTTCTTAGTTCTAAAATCTTTTCGAGTGTGTTATGAGTTTATTTTGTTACTAATTAGACATCCACAGGTACCATGGCGCCTAAGAAGTAAGTGACCTACTCCAATAGGGGCAAATCAAAATCTGTGGTGCTTACTTTTAGGCTGATTGATGAAGACACAGATGCGGAAAAAGATCTAGCATATGTTCCACCAGCCACGAGGACATATCTTACTACACCTCGAGATACCCAGAATACATCCCGATAGGTGATCATCGACGTAGTCACTATCTCCCATTCTGATGAGGAGAACACACTAATCGGGTCACCGATTGGTTCTGCTTTTAGTTCTGAGGTTGGTTCTACTTCTAGCTCAGAGTGTGCCGCTGCTTCTGGCTATGAGACCGCCTATGCTTCTGGCTTCAGTTCTAGATCCGCCACAGGCTTAGGTTCACATGACAAAGCTGCCTCGTCTGATGAAGCCACTAGTTTGGGAGAAGTCCCGATGCCATGAAACTACGACCCTGATCCTGTGGATGAGGAGTCAAATAAATAGTGTGTTGAGGGGTAATGTCAAATCTACCAGGATGCAAGAATGCAAAATGAGAAAGAGAAGATGGCTCGACTTATTACTGAAGAGCGCAGAGTCCTCACAGAGAGGTTACACACTATTCCCGATATCCACTGGCTTTTTCAACTTCATAAGTACGATTGGATGTCTGGAGACCCCGGGACTTATAGAGAGGAGATTGTGCAGGAATTCTATGCCTCTTATGCTGCCACTCTCCGAGGTTCGATCGATAAGAAGTTCAAGCCCACAAGCCAAGACCCTCTCACTTGTACTATGGTCCGAGGTTTTCCAATGGACATATCACATACCACCATCAGTTGAGTCCTCTATGGCCCTGGCCCTGATCACACTTGGGCACTCAACACAGTCGAATTTGACTACAGATGGGATATTGTGAGGAGTGGAGCCTTCACGCGTAATGCCGAATAGAGGGAGGCTGTCTTACTGTGGTTGGCCAAGCACATAGCTGCAGATTGAGAGCATGCGAAGTGGGTTAGCTCCCCACGTTTGGGTATTCAGAAAGACACCTTAAATTTTGTGGCCAAGTTTTTTTTGTTGTTGTTACAAAACAGAGTGTCACCCTCAAAGGCCAACAATGCACTTACATGGGACAGAGCAGTAATGGTGGCATCATTAGTAGTTGGGTTCGAGATCGACTTCGCCCACATGCTGCTGGCAGAGATTCATGATAGGGTGTTCAAGAGCTCTACTACTAACCCTTTTTCGTGCCTCATATTTCAGTTATTCAGGGACTATGGAGTATCGATCTGGCATTGTGAAAAATTGATACAGGCAACGGGAACCCTAGATATTGGCCTAATTTGAGAAGAGGCAAATATAGCAGCACCTCGCAAAAGCAGGGCGATAAGCTTGCCGCTCCAGCCCACAGTGGTGATGCCCAAGCCTCCTCTTTTCAGGCCGCTAGTTAGGCCCCCAACTCATCTAGAGCCTCTGTTGTGCTGTTAGCTCAAGTTCAAAAATTGGAGGCGCAGATGCCCACACTACTTCACCATGTGAAGCCATGGATGCAGAAGTCCATTGCAAAGTCCGAGGCTAGGATGAAGAAGAAGATGGCAACCATGGTGGATCAGAAGGTTTAGGCTGTTCATAAGCGCTTGGATGCCTCCGATTTGAGAGTACTCGCACGGCCAGCCCCTATCACATATTTTTCCTCCATCCGGACTGAGTTGGAAAGTCTCCATGCTAACATTGATTATATCCTTGCTACGCCCACAGATGAGCCAAAGTCTGCACCCACTGCATTGGCTGATGATAACATACTCGATGCTTTATTCAGAGAGGATATAGATGAACAACCTGAGCCCACCCGTGCTTGTGGGAAGAGGCAACGATCCAGCCAAAATTCTGACACTACTGAGGAGGTCTAAGCAAAGAAGCAGGAGTGCCAGCAAACTGAACAAGCTCGAAAAACCTCTATTATAGATGATGAGTTGCGCCAGTAAAAGGTTCGTGAGAGTGCGCTTAGGGCTTCAAGTTCTGTGCCCGTTGTCGAGGTTCTAACTATTGAAAGGGATGATGTGAGCACTACTGATGGTGCGGTGAGAGTGATTGAGAGAACTACTGAAGATGCTAGGCTAGATGATTTGGGTACTACTGAGGGTGACCCAAGTGTTGTTCCAGCGGGCTCCCGAAAACTGGACCCACCAACTTTTTGATAGTTCGTTGGTGCTATGCACCACAGGTTTTCTTCACCCAATCCATTACTTTTTACTGTTTTTGTGTGCATTGGGGACAATTGCACCTATTTTTTCTTGGGGGTGGGGTAAATGAATTGTGAGTGATTGGGTGAAGTCTGAGTAACCCAACTCATAATTCGCTCTTCGGGTTTTCTTGCCTGTGTTCTTTTCCCCCAAGAGACTGCTTAATTTCTATTGAACTGACATGTGTTAGGATTGTATGTATAGAAGCATGAGAAAGAATGAAGCATGATGGCAAAAGCTTTGTGAAAAAATAATACCCGTGCAAATTTTTTAATATGTGCTAAAATCTATAGGGTAGAATGAGTTGAATGTGTTGGCTCTGAGTATGACATGACAATGAACCAACTTGATGGCATGAATTAAGCTAAAACTTGAACTGGATAATCTGATAATCTGATAATGAAACTATGTGCCAAGAATGTGTGAGAATAGTTGATTGTTCAAACAGTTTTTGTGCCAATCTAGAAATTTCCCGGTTAGTCCTGCTAAGACAATCTACTCTAGAGGCTAGGAAGTGATCATAGGCCCTTGTTTTGATAAGTCCACAAATTGCCTAAAAAGAATCCAACCAAATGAAATTAATGTTCCTTTTGATCCCGATGCTTTGAGCCTGAATTAGACCATTTCTTTCTAAACCCCTAACTCACCTCCCCATAATCTAAAGTGTTGGCCCTGGTCCCTCCTTGGACATATGCACCTTGACTTAGGCCAAAAGCCTAAGTTGAGGGTGGCTAATGTAGAAAGTGACTTCAATCTTGGGCCTGATCCGACATTAGGTATTGTGCACCTCAACCAATGGAAAATCCATATGTTGAGGGTGGCTATGAAAAAAGGAAACTGAAAGAAAAATTGGTATGAAAAGAGATTGGTGTTAAAAAAAAAAGAGATGAGAGGATGTGACTTTGTGCAAAAGAAGGCGAACAAAAGTGTTGAAAGCTAAAGAAAAGAATAGAATGCAAGAAAAAGAAGAAAGGGAAAAATAAAGATCTACAAAATGTAAAGTCACATCCATGGTTGAAAAGAATCGAGGGAAATAAGGTAAAATAGTAGGATGTCAAAAATAGGGCAAAAGAGGTAGAAAGACTAATGTGATATCAAGGAGGGCAGAAAGTCACTAAAGAGAACCCAAATGTACCATACCTAACCCTGAGCCTACGTTACAAGCCAACAAAGTCCTATAGTGATCCTAGAAACTAGTTTGGAGAGTCTAAGCAGTGAAAATAAGGCCAAACATATGGTATTGAGCATTAAATGTACTTGAGTTACTTCTGAGTGTGAGTGTTGAATGAATCCTTGTACGCAAAATCATATTTATTGTGTGAAAAAAAATGGGATTTCGTTTGAAGTAAGGGCACTAGTTACATTGTCGAAAAGTTGGTACCTTGGTGATAGTAAAACAGTGTATGTTTGTGTGTTGATTGGTCGATCTTTGTCATGTTTTGATCCGCACAAGTTAGCTTGTTGAGTCTAATAGAAAATATTTGCACCCAAAAAGAGTTGGAGTAGAGAGCCATGTGATTGCTTGTGCTTGAATTGCTTGCTTCTATACAAGTGTCGTTTAGAGTCTTAGTGCATCGCTTGAGGACATACAACAAATTTAAGTGGAGGGTGTTGATAGACCATGAGTTTATGGTATTTTTGATGCATTTCATTTAAGGTTTGTGTGTATCTAGGGCCATTTTGTTTTAGTATTAATTTGTTTTTATCATATTTTTAGGGAATAAGTTCGGACGCAAAAGTTGAGAGACATAGTTGAGGAATGTACAGAAAAGCCTATCTACGAATGTGATTCACAGACTGTAGGTCCATTCACGTTCCGTAGATGATGATCGTAGATGGACTAGAAAGGCATGGAGGAAGATCAGGGAATTCTTGACCAAGTGTGGAACCATGGTTGCAATCGACTGACCGTAGTTTGATCTACGGACCGTACTGCTGATCCGTCAAATGATTCAGAGAGGGGTTCTAGTACCTGATTTTGAAGACTTTAAGTATGGAGCTATGGAGGAGGATCCAAGGACCATAGATCAATCCACAGTCCGTACTGGTGATCCATCGTTTGGTTTAGAGATTTGAAGTTTTGAATATTTTGAAGTTAGAAATTTCCCTAAGTCCTAAGTCATGGAAGGGACCTACACACCGTAGATCAATCCACGGTCTGTAGGTCAGTATCGTCGATCGAAACCGCATCCTAAAACATTATTTCCTTATTTCGTTTCCTTTTTAGTTAGGACTTATTTTTTTTATATATAGGGCATGTAAACCTCGTTTTGGGGGGCTAGACTTTATTACTTTTATTCTAGTTCTTGACTTTAGAGATTAACTTGCAACTTTAGCAATTCTTAATTTCCTAAGTTCATTTTGAAGATTTTGGTTTGGAAATTCAAGATGAAATTTTGGGTTTATCACTCTCGTTACGTAAGTTCATGATTTCTTCTTTTAAAAATATGAATTGTGTTCTTGCTAATATGGGTAACTAAATCCACAACTAGGGTTGTGGGAACCATGAGAGATTAACAAAGTATGAATTGTAACTAAGCCATTCTTGAATAGTGTTGTTGCATGCATTGATAATTATTTCATCTAGAAGTCTTTTTAACGGTGCGCAACATTAGAACTCGCCTTGTTACTACTTGTTGGACCAAGGAGGTAGTTAATAAGAAAAGAATTATCAACATAGATTTAGTGTGATACTATCTAATAGTCTAATGTCGATTGGTGCGAGGGTGAAAACTAAGCTCTACATTGATGTGATGTCTAATATGAGGTAAAGGTAAGGGTTAATAAATTATGTACACATAGCCAGACCAAGGTGCAGGGTGAAATTCCCTAGTTGTCGGACCAAGGAATTAGAGATACCTAACTTATCACTTTGCATGTAATACACTAGGAAAGGATTGTTATTACTAGGATTACCACGCTATGAGCTGATAGGGAACACATACACCCTAGTTACTTTCTCATTTCGATAACAACTAAAGTTTAAATCTTGCTCACTAAATACTTCCATAATTTCCTAAATTTCTTCACTAATCCCCCCCTTTAATTACTTGTTTTCGGAAATACATTGACTAAACAAATATAATCGTCAGTTAAGTTTAAGTCTAAACCATAATCCTCGTGGGATCAACCCTAACTTACATGTTGGGTTCTTTACTTGATAATGATCACTTATGCTACTTTAGGGAGGTGTAATTTGAGTGTATCAACCTCTGGTAACTTAGTTGCAGGCGCCTTGCTCTTTCCTTTGTCTTTCCCACCTATGGTAGGGAGTTTGGCTGCCATTTCTTTGGATACCACTACATCTTTATTTATGATGATCCCTTTGCCCTCTTGTGGGGTGGCATATCTCTACCTGAAACTTTGGGTCTAGCAATATCTGCAGAACACATCAAAAAGTGTTAGAAATCGTTCAATAAAGTTACAGAAATCAAGTAGCACAAAGACTCGTCGAATCGGTCGGCGAGTCGCCGAGTCATTAAGGCTAGCCAAATCGGTCTTGCCGAAAGAACCATCTTTAATATTTCCCAAAAATAAGGCAGGTCGGCAATACTCAGGGCCCTTCAGTGACTCGCCGACATCACTCAGCAAGCTTAGACTAGCCCACAGAATATTATAGTGTATTTTAAGGGTTAGGCTCGCAGAAAGGGAGATCAAAGGAACCTTTCAACGAGTCGGTGAGTGAACTCGGTAAGCTCAGGCTTCCTGTTGAAAGTTACAGACTCAAATAAGACAAATTAAGAAATTAAAAGGCGATCAAGGGGGACATTGGTGAACCGTCGACCTATTCGGTGAGCTTTACGCATCTCGTCAAACGGCCTAATGTGCCAGTTTTCAACCATGTTTTCGAAAATCAAGCCCGCAGCCCCTGAAATCAAAATGAAACACACACACCACTCCATTAAAAGCTAACGCATTCTACCCATGCCTCTAGGGTACTCAGACTTCCTCCGATTTGGCCAAAATTGGCCATTTGATGACTTTTGCCCTTACGAATGGCGTCAAACCTCTATCATTGGGAAAATTATGTCATTTTAGCACAATTCGGGGCTACTCAAACTTAACCCAACTAGACCCAACACAAAATAAGCGAAACCTAACAATTTAAGATCAATTTTAACGCACAAACCTTGGGAAATCATCATTTTAAGCTTTTGGGTACAAGTTCGAAAACAATTACGGGCGATCCGGCATACAAAACATGATTTCAAAAATTACCCAATACACAATAAAAAAATTTACCAAATGCAATTGAATTCAACCATAAATCAAAGGTGCGGGGTTCGAAAAATCAACCTTTATGTCAAATTGATAATTTGAAAAGCTAGGCGACAAAGTATTTCGATTCCAAGAACAAGATCACACACAAAAATGAAAGAAATAGTAAAATATGGAAGATCTAAAGTTTGGGTGAGAGTATACGGGGTAAGAAATGACAGAATATGAAAAATTTTGAAATTTAAATTGTTTGGCCTTTTAAAAACTTTCAGTTCACGGCCCTTTCGGTGGAATAAGTTATCCATGCTGAACCACTCAGTGATGCGCCGAGTGTTGAGTATCCTCACCGAGTTTTACAAGACCTCCAGTCAATTTTGGGGTCAAAACAGGGGACAAAATTGAGCTCGCCGATTAAGCAATTGGCCCACCGAGTTTTACAGAGTTTTGTGGATCCAACCGCAGTCTAAGTCGGGCTCGCCCACCTCTTCGACGAGTCGCCGACTGGACTTTTGTCTCGCCAAACTGCTACTTTTCCAAAACACTTCACTTTTCAACCTGCACAATCAACACTCATTATTCAAAATCAAACTTAAAGCATTAAAAACTTGGGTTGCCTCCTAGAAAGCACCTTAGTTAATGTTGTGGCACAACGAGAATACCAAATCAAACTTCAGTTTTGGGGTACGCCATTGTATCACTAGGCAACCCCATTGTTATCTTGCATTCAGATGTGACGAAATTTGACCAATTTGGGTCTCCAGTTGCTTAATAGAGACTGAGTGAGAGGTTACCATCTGATTGAGAGTCGAGACATCCTATTTCATGTCATTCAACACTTTGTCGGACCCTTTAATTTTGTTGAGAATGCATGAGAGCATATCTTCAGTCCCGCCACATTCAGATTCTTTGGGTTTTTCACGATCATGGGAAGGAACATACCTATCCTTTGTCCCCTCTCATTCCTTCCAAGTGGCATTACGATCGCGCCACTTCAGATTGTTTTGCTCCTTTTTGCCTGGTAGTGTCCTTGCTTTGCTTCTCAATTCATATACCTAAAAATTAAGGCATTAAAATCAGTTTATAATATATATTAGGCATTTGAGGACACTAAATCTATCAAAACAAAGCCCTAAATGAGTCCAAATCTTGGACAAATCAACACCCCCAACTTAAACTTTTGCTTGTCCTCACGTAAACCTCAAGGTCAGCAATTCAAAAAGGATGTCTCAAGTTGTGTTGTACAAGACACAGTCATGAATGTACACAATAAGGCTCGAACTACTCATGCAAAGATCAGTTGTGCACTCAAAGATTCATATTGTGACTCACCATTATCAAAGATACTCAAGTTAACAATACTTACTTCAAATGCGAGTTCAAGCTCAACAAAAGTTCTCAAATGCCCTCACAACAAAGATGAGTCAATATTCACATAGAATTTCTCAACAATTTTAAAGTTCCAAAATCACATGCAATTCTCATACTCACAAAGATGAACACATGCATGATTTCACCTAAAGATTTTCCCTTATTTAGGCTTAGTGGCTACTACCTTCATAAAGTAAGGTTTGAAAATCACTCTCCTCCTTTTCTTTAACATTTCAAATATGCTCATAGTCCAACCCATCATTCAACTTCATATTAACTATCGGATACCCCATTTCTTTTGAATTTTTCATCACTTTATTTAACACTTTTTCATTCTTTTTCTTTGTTCCTTTTCTCTTTTCTTTTCCTCTTTTTATTTTTTTATTTATATGGAGGGGTTCCATCTTATTCAAAATCATTACTCAAAGGGAGATTTCTCACACTTCTTGACTTTCCTTATCTTTTCACCATACCCCCAACTTAGGCTTTTGGCCTAAGATGGCTATTCAACCAAACCACATTTCATGAAAGTTATGGGTGAATGGAATAAAGAGAGGTCACAATTGTTCAAGTTTCTTCCAAGAAAAGAGGAAGGCTCAAAGTGTGCCAAGCAAGGCTCACTCATCTCACAAGGTTTGCCACAAAAGAGGTATATTGTCAAGTCGTTTACACTCTTCAAAATTGTTGCCTAAGATCATTTCAAGTTCTTTCATTGCTCAATCAACCGGACCAACGGGGAAAATTCTAGGTGTCATCACACACAATGCTCAAAGTAATCTCATCACACAAGGCATTGGGACCAATATCAAACAAAATTCCACACTTTCTAGCTAGTGTGCAATGTTCATCACAAGTGACTCATTCGATAACTAGCTAGTCACAACGAGATGCTCAAAGTTCACACATTATCTATGCAACTTCATTGTACTCATCATAGCCGCACATGCATTTTGATCAATTAAGAGCACTATTCAAGTCATCTGTATTGATCACAACCAAGTCTCAAATTTACACAAGAACAACAACAATTACACACAACAGAGGAGGCAAAAACATTAAAAATTGGCTCAAAACTATTTCCATTCAAAATAAGGGACCATAAGCTAAACATCCACAATCCACAAAATTCAAGCTCAAAACATAGATACATACATACATACACACACACACATATATATATATATCACAAAACCCAATATTCATAATCAAAACAAAAACAAGAGATAGGTATGGAAATACCTCACCCCTCCTAGAAAAGAAGAGCAGTTGTCAAAAAATGCAACTAAAATAACAATACCCAATAAAAACAACAAAGTGGGAGGTAAAGAATGATCTTGTCTACTCAATCACTCAGTCTGTATGGGAATCATTGCTTGGTGTAATACTTATAGGCTGCATATCAGTGCCCTATAAAGCATCAATTGTAGCTACACTAGACCCTGCCATAGAAGTATCCCTCAACGAAGTCTGAATGACCTAATGTACCATTTCCTCCTCGACCTCAGTCAAGCCCTCATAGGTGGTTTCCTCCTGAACATCGAGTTGCTCCTCATCAGTCTCATCCTCGGACTCTACAGCCATATCGTCAGCTCTAACCTCATCTCCATTGGTAGCCGGAAGCACATCAGGATAAGCTAGAACAACTGTGTCCAGGTCATCAGGAATTTCCACGGTCCCAAAAATATCGACATGTCAGTGGACTTCAGCTAGTATACGTTATTCCTCAACTCTTCAATTGCGGAATTTAAGATCGTAACCTCGTGAGTGGCTCCCTGACCTCTCTTGCGCACCTCTATCCTTATCGTAAGGCCATCGATAGCATCTCTAAAAGGTGTCAAAGCAGCGGTGAGAGCTTTTTCAATCATCCTAGGTACTATAGCCTCTTGCCTGGAGGCACGCACATCAACCTAATGGGCTAGGTCACCTATCCATAGCAGCATGGCTTGGGTAAGTAGAGGTCTGGAAGTAATAATAGCAACAGACCTAGGCGGAAGGGCAGCGGTAGAAGAACTCAGAGTCATAGAAGTGGTGGAGCTAGAAGTACCTTAAGACCCAGAGGTCGGAGTAGGTAATACTGCCTCTACAGGTAATGTCTCAATATCGATCGCTGGGGAAGTATACACCAGAGCTGCCTTCCTCCTCTCAGTCTCATCCTTCTGGTATTCAGCCTCAATATGCCAAATTTTAGTAGAGGATGTGGGAGTCACCTCCACATCCACTTTCTCATCACATGGAACACGTGCCCATCTACATAGCTCGGTGATCAACACCGAATATGGAAGTGATGCCTGATGTTGTTTGGCCCTTATGGCCATCTCTTGCCCAATGATCACACCTAAATTTAGGCTCTTTCTAGCAATTATAAAGCCAAGACAGGCCGCCTTTGTGTGGCATAGGATGGATTCATTCTGAAATGGCATGATGGTGCTGCTAATAAACCTAAACCAGTACATCGTAGCCACATTTAAATCTTTCTTCTTTATGGGCACTCTGGCCTCAATCCACATAGGAGTACCGTCAGAAAGGATAGGAGGCAGCCAACTTTTCTTATCCTCTAATGTCTCCCTTTTCATCATACTCTTATTGTCATATGCGATGTTGTGAATGCATCCCAGGACTGAATTAATGTCATCACTATTACACTCCACCTTTTTCCTCGGGATAACCACAAAGTCTACTGGTTTAAATGCATTGGCCTTCCTCTTGCCTTGTGGTACCAACACTCCATAGGCTAAATAGAACTCATGAACCCAATTAGGAATGTAGGGACCCTGGGGTCTCGTGAAGATTTCAAACCTGTGGGACCTAAGTGTCCACCATATCTAAGGATACATGTCCACCACGCTATCTTTGGACAACCTATTCTCGTCAATGATAGTCCTCAATCCCTTAGCCTTAAGTCTGTTGAGAGACTGGGAAGGAGGACCCTGTACAGAAGGTGCTCGAACCACAGTCTACTCTAGAGTTGGAGTAGTAGAAGGAGTCTGAGGCACTTGGATCCAAGACAGATAATGTATGCTTTTGGAGCGAAGTTCTTCTCTTCGGGCATGCAGAAGTACTTTATCTCCGGGTTTAGAGAAAGAAGTATAAGAGTCCTAGTGCTCTCCTTTGCTTTTTTATGTGGTAAGGTGAGTCCCGTAGACTCCCTCACTGTCGAAGCTGACCTCCGATAACTTAGCTGCGGGTGCCTTGCCCTTTCCTTTGCCTTTGCCACCTGTGGTAGGGATTTTTGTCAATCACTAGGACACCATGGCTGACTTAGTTGAGCTAGATATGGTGGACTTTAATGTTATTCTAGGTATGGACTAACTTCATGCTTGTTATGCCTCAGTTGATTGTAGAAATCGAGTAGTCAAGTTACAGTTTCCTAATGAGCTAGTTATAGAGTGGAGGAGTAGTTTAGCCGTGTCTAAGGGTCGTTTCATCTCATACCTTAAGGCTAGAAAGTTAGTCTCTCAACGGTGCATATATCACCTTGTCCGAGTTAATGACTCTAGTGTTGAGACACTGCCTAATTAGTCAGTTTTAGTTATGCATCAGTTTCCAGAGGTCTTTCCAGATGATCTTCCCAGATTCTCTCCTAAGAGAGAAACAGACTTCGACATAAATATTCTTCATGATACTCAACCAATCTCTATTCAACCATATAAAATGACTCCAATTGAGTTGAAAGAGCTAAAAGAACAGTTGAAAGATCTTCTTGATAAAGGTTTAATTTGACCTAGTGTCTCACCTTGGGCAGTCCAGTCTTATTTGTAAGGAAGAAAGATTATTCTCTTAGGATGTGTATTGATTACCGCCAGTTGAACAAGATTATTATAAAGAATATGTATCCTCTTTCGAGAATTGATGATCTATTTGATCAACTTCAGGGTGCCACTTGGTTTTCTAATGTAGACCTCAGATCTAGCTATCATTAGTTTAGTGTAAGAGGAAGTGACATCCTGAAAACAACATTCAGGACCCGTTACGGTAATTATGAGTTTTTTGTTATGTCTTTTGGTTTGACCAATGCTCCTGTAGTGTTCATGGATCTTATGAAATAGTATTCAATCCATATCGTTAAATGTTTGTAATTGTGTTTATTGATGACATTCTGATTTATTCAAGGAATGAGGAGGACCATGTCAGTCATCTCGTAGTAGTTCTCCAAACTCTCAAAGATAGACAGTTGTATGCCAAATTTTCCAAGTGTGAGTTTTGGCTTAAGTCTATGGTGTTCTTAGTCCACATTGTATATGGATAAGGGATTAGAGTTCACACTCAAAAGATTGAGGCAGTGCAAAACTAGCCCAGACCTACATCTCCAACTGATATATGGAGTTTCTTGGAATTTGTTGGTTATTATAGAAGGTTTGTCAAGGAGTTCTCATCTATATCATCCCCATAGACAAAGTTGACTCAGAAGACACTAAAGTTTCAATAGTGTGAAGCTTGTGAGAAAATCTTTCACGAATTGAAAACCCTGTTAACTATTTCCCAGTGTTAACTCTATCGGAAGTTAGACAAAGCTTTGTTGTGTATTATGATGCGCGTAGAGTTGGAATTAGTTGTGTATTAATGCAGAATGGTAAAGTTATAGCTTATGTCTCAAGAAAACTTATGACTCATGAGAAAAATTACTTGACTCATGATCTCGAGTTGGTTGTTGTAGTGTTTTATTTGAAAATATGACGTCAATATCTCTATGGTGTTCATGTTGATGTGTTCACCAATCACAAGAGTCTTTAATATGTTTTCACATAGAAAGAGATTAATCTCAGACAAAGGAGGTAGTTGGAGTTACTCATGTATTATGACATGAGAATTCTCTATCACCTAGGTAGGGCAAATGTTGTTTCTGATGCTTTGAGCAGGTTATCTATGGGAAGGACAACCCATTTTGAGGAAGGCCTAAAATAATTGTCCAAAGATGTGCACAGTCTTGCACGCTTGGGAGTACGGTTGTTAGATTCCGATGAAGGTGGAGTAGTGGTGATGAATGGGGCTGAATCATCACTAGTGTCTAAAGTGAAGGAGAAACAAGACCAAGAACTCCTTTTGCTTGAGTTGAAGGCAAATGTTCATGAGAGGAAAGTTATGGTTTTTGAACAAAAAGGAGATGGTGTGTTGAGGTATCAAGGCAGATTGTGTGTACCAAAGTTGGATGAACTCCAAGAGAGGATCATGAAGGAAGCTCATAGTTCTAGATATTCAATCCATCCCGGTTCCACAAAGATATATAATGACTTATGAGAAGTCTATTGGTAGATTAGTATGAAAAAGTGTATTGCAGAGTTCGTTGCTAAGTGCCCGAATTGCCAATAAGTTAATGTAGAACACCAAAGGCCCGGTTGTATAGCCTAGAATATAGATCTTCTGAAATGAAAGTGGGAGATGATCAATATGGATTTGTTTTTGGCTTGTTGCGATCTCGCAGGCGACATAATTAGATTTGGGTAATTGTAGATTGGATGACTAAATCGGCCCACTTCTTGCCGTTAAAGACTACATATTTAGAAGAATATTATACCCGATTATATATTCAAGAGATAGTTAGACTTTATGGAGTTCATGTGTCTATCTTTTGAGACATAGGTGCACAGTTCACCACTCAGTTTTGGAAGTCTTTCAAGAAAGGTTTGGGTTCGAAGGTAAATCACAGTACTGCATTTCATCCTTAAACTGATAGCTAAGTAGTGCGCACAATTTAGACCTTAGAGGAGATGTTGAGGACATGTGTTATCCATTTCAAAGGTAATTGTGATGATCACTTACATCTCATAGAGTTTGCTTACAATAATGGCTATCACTGTAGCATCCAGATGGCTCCTTATGAGGCTCTTTATGGGCGAAGGTGTAGATCTCCTATTGGATGGTTTGAGGTTGGTGAAGATGGGTTGATAAGGCCAGACATAGTTCATCAAGCCATGTAGAAGGTGAAGATAATTCAAAAGAGATTAAAGACAATCCAAAGTCATCAAAAATCCTATAGAGGTGTTAGGAGAATAGATTTAGAGTTTGAGATGGATGACTGGGTTTACTTGAAGACTTCACCCATGAAAGGTGTTATGTGATTTGGTAGGAGAGGAAAGCTTAGTCCTCGATACATTAGTCCTTACAGGATATCCATGAGAATTGGCAATGTAGCTTATGAGTTGGAGCTACTGCAGAGTTGGCAGCAGTTCATCCGGTATTCCACATTTCTATGTTGAAGAAGTGTATGGATGATCCTTCACTTATTATACCTACTAAGGATATTGGTAGTAAGGACAACCTATCTTATGAAGAGATACCGTTTAGATTCTTGATCGTCAGGTTCGTATGTTGAGAACTAAGGAGGCTGCATCAATCAAGGTCTTATGGAGGAATCAATTTGTTGAGGAAGCTACTAAGGAGGCTGAGGAAGATATTAATAAGAGATACCCACATCTCTTTACTTCCAGAGAAATTCCAAACTAAGGTACTAACTCTTTTCTTGGTATTCTTTAAGTGAGTATATTGAGCATATGTGAATTGCATGTTAGGTGTTTAAGTTAAATAGTAGATGTTTTCCACCCAATTCTACTTAGAATGGTCTTATTCGAAGATAAATGTTCCCAAGGGAGAGATATTGTAACACCTCGGTCTTCGAAAGAGCTAAATTGGAAAGAACTAAATTTAGAGTCGTGCAAGTTACTCTTAAAATTCTGAGTTTTTAGGTCAACTTCAAACGAGCATACCTTTTCAATAGAATGAGTTAGGTGGCCCATGATGTATCAGATCGAAGGTCTTCCAGTCCTCTTTCCAAATACATTGAGTTTCCAAAGATCCAAGTTTGGATGAAGGAGTTATGCCCATATAGGTGCAGCCTCTCTAAATAGGGCATTTTTATCCATTTTAAGGAGGGGTATTTTTGTCTTTTCCTTACCCCATTAAGACCTCACGTTTTGGTCACCCAAATAGGGGTCTAAGCTGATCAAAATCAGTTTTAATTATCTCAAAAACGTTTAAGCAAGTTAGGGCAAAGTTCAAGAGGAGAAAAGAGGAGGTTCCAATAGTTCTTCAAGGTTTTTGGGGAAAGCGCAAAGAAATTAGTTCTTTCAAGGTACGTGAGGTTTTCCATAGTGATGGATTGTTTATGTAAAGGTTCTTTAGGATTCTTAAGGTTTTGTTTCATACCTTATCAATGGAGTCTCGTCAAATTATTAAAGTGAGGGTTTTGCGAACAAGTGATGCTCTTGATGTAATTTGAGTGGGGTTTTGATGAGTTTGGTTGGGTTTATGAATCTAAATGGGTTTGGGGATGAACCATTAAATTTTTGATGAGTTAGGCCATGAATTGAACAAGAAACATTCGTCAAAGTTTTGTTTGTTGGGTGGGGCATCGCGCCCCCAAGGCGCTAAGAGTTCGCCCAATCAAATCCCCAGTAAAAGTAGGCCTGGCACAAGGCACCAGCAGTGTGCCCAATCAGACCCCTAGTAAAAAGCAGGCCTGGTGCGATGCACCACCATAGAGCCCAGAGTGTTATAACATTTTCCTTCTATATTCTCGCTCTGTACTTGTTCCTTTGAGCTGAGTTGTCATTCTTTTCTTGATACCAACTATCTAAATCTCTATAAATCATTGAGAAATCTTATACATGTCCTAATCTTGGCTCTTAAACTCATATTTTTCAAATTAAAGTAAAGTTAAAAGGGTAGTTCAAAGGTTGTACTTCATAAACACTTAAGTTTCACATGTTATATATATATATATATATATATATATATATATATATATATATATATATATATATATGTACACACTTATTTACCCATATGGATTATTGAACTTGAATGATAAGTTCACAAGTGCATGCTTTCAAGAATGTGAACACGTCCAATGTTTCGAAAAGTATTTTGATCAAATAATAAGTTAATTTCTTGTAATGGGTGAATTGAGCATAAATTTATCGTTGATAATTTGGGAGTAGTATCGACCACCGCATTGGGTTAGAGTTTATTTTTGTTCGAAAGTCCTACAGAACTATGTAGCCAACGTAGGATAGGATAGAATTGACTCTTCATGTGCCTCCTTACTACCTCTGAGAAGGTCAAATTAGATGTATCCATAGTCACGATATCAGTCTATACCCCAGCAATGTATATGGTGGCCCTGGTAACGTGAGGCAAAAAGGTGTATCATTGCTAGGCTCATGGTAATGGTTGTCAGTTACATAAACTCCCCACCAGTAAAGTATATTATTTTCATGTTTCTTTCATTAAATATTATATTGTAAATCTTATATGGGTTTTCACTTCATATTCATGTATTTATCCAGTTATATTGTTTCAGTCCTTTAAGCCAGCTTATTGTTTACTCTAACCTTTTCATATACAACTACATGCAATGTGCTGACGTCATTCAACTTGCATCGTTTCATAATGAAGATTAAAGTATTTAGGATCATCAACATGTGATTTGTTGAGATCATTATCCACTCGCAGACACTATTTGGTGAGGCCTCCATTCTTTCGGGGGACTCAATTTCATATTAGATAATAGCTTTAGGAGGTGTCGTGTGTCTTGTCCTAACATCCATCTCACATTGTTAGAGGCTTTGTAGACCGAGTGAGTAGATGTTTTCTATTGTTCTCTCAAAATGTTTTGTTTAACTCATGGTTCATTTTATGTATTTGGCAAAGACAATATTTTAAGACTTTTTTAAATGTCTAATTGTCCACCTACCTAAGCTTCAACATATTGTATAATGTCATGTTAGTTATGTAGCAAGGCCAAGGGTTTGTTTAGGGATTAGAAATGGTTATCGATTTCCAGTTACACCCAAAGTGTAGGCTCAGGTCGTGATACCATAGGTGAATATTATCATACCTTGATGCTAAAAGCTTGCAATCAATGGTGAATTTGTAGACTTAATCTTGAAATCCTAGCTTTATTCATATTTTTAAACAGAAAAATATTTGAGATGGTGAACTTGATGAACTTCTTGGCTTTTAGAAAAATGAATTGAATTGGGTGATTTTGGGGGTAAAAACCATTATATAGGACCTATGGTAGAGGGTAAAACGACATAGTATTGGATTAAAAGAATTGAAAAAAGACCAATATGCCCCTGACATAATGCTAACGAAGTACCTCTCACGAGGGGATTTACAATTCGTCTAGAGCATCACTTCATCTCTAGTGGGTCGTGATGATGCCCTGCCCGACAAAGATTCACTAATAGGGGCATGACTTGTTACTCTGGGCTCCGAGTTAGGAAAACTTTGCAGCGTTCGAAAACGTACTCAAATATCCTTAATTTGAAATGTCATAGGATACCTAATTTATTTTGTGATGAAATATATGATTGTTTCAAATTGACACAAAATTCAAAGTCTGATAAGTCTCTTTCACGGATAACTTCACGGACCGTGTGAAGCTTCATGGATTGTCTAAACGTCTGTGGTCTTTCACAATGACCTAGAATGAAACTTTTCTCATTAGGTGGCTTGTGCAGACTCCTAGACGGGCCGTCAAACTCACCACGGGCTGTCTAACTCACCACGGGTCGTTTGGGGCACCATCTAGGGGACTCCTGCCTAAGGCAGTACTAGGTGGCTTTCAAGAGCCTTTTAATAGGTTTTGGACCCCTACGCGACCTGTCTAGGGCACCGTGAATAGTCCATGGTCCATTTTAGGTTGTTGGACTTGCTTGTTTGCCCTTTTCTAGCCGTTTTTAAATCTGAGATGTTAAAGTTTATAAATCTAGATTGTAGTGTTTGGTAGAAAGGGCAGTGGCTAATGGATTAGGGGTGGATTATTCAAGTCTTGGGTGTTTTCTTTAATTTATTACATGATATTATGTGGTGGATTTAGGTCGATTGATGATACCTACAGGTATGTGTTCTTTTACTGATTCTACTTAAACTATGCCACTTGGTATAGTTTGGTGGCAGGATCTGTGATGTTTCTTAGTGAAGAGGATGATGATCTCCGACTGCTTCCACTCCTCTTTCCCTTTGGTGAGAGCTCTATCTGTTTTCTTTCATAATTTGTACTCTCTTAGAAACTTTTGTACTTGTTAGACAGGTTCCTTGGGAAGGATAAGTGTATTTCTCAAATGTACTTAATTTTAATCAGTTGAGGTATTTTATGTATTCAAATAGGTGGTTGGTTTATAATATTTTCACTTTTACATTTCATATTTCAGTTTGGATTGTAACGGTTCTCCTATATAGGTGTTAAAATAGGTGTCCATGCGGCTCGATGGATTGGGTCATGATAATTTTGTGTAAGAGCCAAGGTTATCGACCTCCTAGTAAAAAACCAAATGTTGAATAGAGTCCTGAGGATTGGTATGTTGTCTTATACATCTAATCTTCTTGGAGCTATGAAGGATTCTAGAAAATTGTTCAACTTCTTCACTCTTTTAATGATATCCGTCACTTGTTTCTATGCGTTGAGTTTAATTGGTATCTCAGAATTCCAATTTGTTTCTTAACAAAATAAATTGGATGTTGTTGTCATGACTAAAAGGGCACAAACAGGGGAAGTTGGATACGGGAAGATTTCAATTGGTATCTAGCCTTAGAGGCTAGGTAATGGCATGTATGATAATCTAATGGTCATCAGTGATGCGAATGAATATAATGAACATGATTTTATTTAGTGACAAAGCTTGATGATTGAGATTATGTGCATGGTGTTTCCTGAGTATATGTAAATGTGTGAAGTGTACTTTTTTGTTTAACTCTGAAATTGTAGCTCAGAACATGTCATGGTTATGGTAATACTAGGAAATGATTTTCCCTATGATTAAATTGAGTGTATGTGGATTCTTTGAACATGTATTTTTCATGAGTAAGGAGCAAGGATAAATTGTCACATTGGGGAAACTCTAGTTTCAGGACAATCGGGATTTATTGGGAACCATAGAGGAAGAAAGTTATTTTTATATGATATTGAGAATGTGATATGGTGAAAAAGTTTAGAATGTGTTTCTTACTATATTTGATGTTAAATTGATGCAAAGTTTGTATTATAAATTGTTCGGAACAATGTTGGAATTATTTTAAAGGCTATGTTTGATCCCAAGGTTAGTATTGATAATGGGGAATGGGAAACCTTGCAAAAAATTCAATTTTTTGGGCTGACTTCATCGAGACCGTCATAGAGGATCTAACCCCTTACAACATCCCTCTATGGCAAGAATTTTTCTATTATAGCAGCAGTTGCTGTAGCGACGAGTCAACCACTATCGTGGGTAGATGGGACATAACTCCTATCATATTTTCCCTGTTTCAATTTTCATTCCCAGGACATCTAAGATCATTTATATAGGAGGGAACTACTGTAGAGATATTAGAAATTTATTAAAAAGTAAAAACATTTATATATGGTGATTAAAAGGTTCAAGTAACATCTGCATTCTAAAAAACAAGGATACATAGAAAAAGAAAGGATGTCTAGTAAATTCCCATATGGGGGAATAAATCCAAAAAAAAAAAAAGAGTAAATATAGCTAAGGGAAGTTCTATCCTGAATCACCAACACCCTCTGGATTGGATCCTTTTCCCTTCTCATTGCTTAAGAAATGGAACTCTTGAAAATCCTGTTATGTAAACTAGGGAGCTCTTTCTCTGGGGTAACATAGTTGAATCCCACCTTTATTATCTTCCATATTCTAGCCTTCGTGCAATCTAGGGAGAGGTTCTTCTTCTTCTTCTCCACACCCAGCTACCAACAGAGTATTGCATAATCTTGGGAAAATGGAGGTGGAGTTGTGGCTTCAAAAGTGGAGGCTCTTACAAACCTCTGGTTTGCCGCCAGATCCTCCCCCACGTGGATGCTGGATCTGGGAAAAAGGGTCACTAACAAGAGCCTCATCATCATTATTATCGGCCTCATCATTGAAACCTACGTCGGTGTGGCTACTCTATTCCTCGCCCACTCTCCATATCCTCTTTTCCTTGGAATTGGCCGATCTCACTTTAAGAGGATGAAAGGGCGAATCCATGCATAGCTCCACATCATAATCGATTAGAGGTACCTTGATCCATTTATACACTGCGGTTAATGTCTTGGGAAGAAATGGGACCTTCTTTTTGCCCTAATATAAATCATTTCACTCCTATATTATTTGTGCCCCTGCATTCAGTTTGATCCCTCAATGGAAAAAGCCACCACTAGTTCCTGAGAGTAAGTCACATCGATAAATTTGTCCGATGACTGAATCCTCTAGACACCAATATCTAAGATCTCTTGGTGTCCATGGTGAAGTAGAGGATGGTAATGCCCTCAATAGTAAACAAGTAGATTTGGCTTATGAACTCCTCCTCAACTAGTGTATACCACAACCATTTCATATCCATTCTGTTTAGTTTGTCCTTGTGATCTGCATTGAAGACCTCCGATACACCTATTACCTCAATCATAGTCTATACACCCATATAAAGTCCCTTTCCTCGGATGCAAATAGTGGGGTTAGGTTTATCCCAAGGAATAATAAGTAGGAGGGAGTAGAACTCCCTCACCTAGCCTGAGCACGCGGTAAGGGGAGCCTCTACTAGGTGTCCCCAATCAAACTCCTTCAACAGAGCATAGAAAGCACTTGCCTTCTTTACCACGCCCCCTATGTTGAATGCCCTCTCAAAACAAAGTTTCTTTCCCTAGTAATCATGGTATCGGTCATCACTAAGATCATGTAGTAACTTTAAAAATGGGTGTTCTTACTCTAGAATGTTAGCCATGGAGTTCTAGAACCACCAAATGGACAAATAGGGGGACTACAACTCATAAAAGTACATATAAAGATTATTTTGGAGAAAAATACAACCCCGAACTGCACTGAGGGACTACTGCTTGCAGCGTCCCACTATATAAAAGCTGCCAAAGAGGAAATATTCCTACTACAATGACTCCCTCTATTGCGGAGCAAGGTTGCTAGAGCACCTTTATTATTTTAGAACTTCAAAAGTTGCTTCAATGGTGCCTCTTGACCCAGAAACCTTGTTTTTGTTTTTATCGAATTTACTCTAGATTAGTGTTCATATAGTTCCCTACTACCACAATATATAAGAATGGGGATTACTACATCGAAATATTGCCCAAAATTTAAGTTCTTACCAAGAATAATCATTTAACTTCCTCCTACCATTTTGGACCATTTCTTCTACTATTCTTTTTGATACTTACATCAAGAATGTTCTAGGAACGTTTTGTGTGTAGGGGAAATCCACATGCTTCAGTAATTTCAACAAAATTGAACCAACATTCAAATTTCAAAAACCAACCGAAATGTCTATTCTAAACATTTTATTTCTAACATGCTTCAGTCATTATGCATAAATTTAAGAAAGGGAAACTAATTTTTACCTTTGTATCGACGTCCAAAAAGGAGTGATCAGTAGAGAAAGTGGTTTTTGGAGAGTAAAAAGGAGAGAATATGAGAGAAACCCATTTCTCTCAACCCTTATTAATATTTTAAGTCCCGTCAGGCAACTATACCCACTAACTAGCGGATATAGAGAAATTAATCTAGCTATAGTGAGGTACGTATTGGTGGGATGGAAGAAAATATTTAGCTTCTCTGTTTGTTCAAATTTCCTAACGGACTATTAGCAAGTACCTGGTATACTTGGGTACTCATGATATTGTAGCCTTCTATGATTCATTTAAAATGTTGTTTCTCTAGTAACTTGTCAAAAATTAGGTGACGGGTTTCCATGACCACTCTTTCGTTCCATCCGACTTAATAGAAACATTCAGGGACTAATGATGGATAAATTGGTATGTATTTTAACGACCTATTCCATCCTTATTTGAGAGTCACCTCATGTAGAGTCTCGAGATTTTTTAAGGAAACATTACACCACTAAATTAAATTGGGGTGACATGATAAAATTTTTAGAATTTGAATATGATCTGGGCTAACGTTATCCAGCCATAGTCGGAATATTCCCCTTATAATGGGGCTGAGGGAGTGTAACTCAGAAACATAAATTCTTTAATTTTTCCTTCTTTTTAGTGGGATAATTGACTAGGATTACTCAAAAGACCCTTTGAGGAAGCTCCAAGCTTGGGAATAAGGAGGGAGGGATTCCAGTGCAAATATGGTCAATACCCATGGATTTTAGGCCTACGTCTATCAAGATTTTCATCCACGGATTGAGAAGTGCATGTTTCAATGTTCTTTAGTAATTTCTTGGCATCAATGTCGGCTAGGCTTATCTGAGTAGTTAGACCTATCTTTATTTACATAATACCTTAAAAATTATTAGGAGATCACACACATATGCCTTCAGGGACAGAGTCTAGATGGTTATATGCGGGTTAACTACTGTTAAGGGTGGTAATAGATAATATTAGTTAATGTGGACCTGATGATGACTGTTGGGTGTTATCCTATGGGGAGATAATTGTGGGTATTCAGTTATAAGAGGAGATGGTTTGCAAGAAATCATTAGGGTAGGTGATGGTTGATAGTTTCATATTACGCTATGTATGAATGATCACTATTCCTACAGTACGACTTGTATGATGCATGGTTAGATGGATCAAGGAAACAAATCTAAAATAGAACCCTGTTGATAATATCATGCGATGAATGTGTCTCATTTTCTTGTATTTACAAGGGTATTCATATGTGAGTATGATTGTGATTGTGATTGTGTGATTTATGAATTTTGGTTGGATCGAGTACCACTTCTTCTTGTCGATCTGGGCACCATCAGCCATCTAGAAGGGAAAAGAGTAAAAATAAATGGAGTCAACCAACCCTTCAGGGAGTCCAAGTCGTTGTGCATCAAGACTGAATACAATTCTGACTCAAAAGCTGTCATCTTCAGTGCACTATTAATGTCTCTTCTATCACACCAGACTTTCTTTCCTCTTACTTCTGCTTCTTCAAGTGATTTCTAGACTGTCCTATTTCGCTTCTTTTGAAGGGCCTGATCATATGTGTAACACCTCAGAATTGGAAGACAGGACATTTCAGTTTTTCACAGACCTGGTGCTAGCACAGAAAGCACCACGCACAACCCATTAGTGGTGGCCTGGTTGGCAAGTTAGAGTTTTCAAAAAATGTCAAGTTTCGGTACTTTTTCAATGGTTCACCAATATGGTCCTTCATCCAATACACGAGTCATAGATAGGTCTCATAGGTGAGTCTTAGACTATCACGCCCCGAGCCTACACCCTGGGCGGGACTGGCACTCGAGAAGCATTATCGGCCCAAGCGAACCCTTGGCCTTGCTAGACTCTCAGCGATAGACTTACTCAACAGAAAATGTACTTAAATACAATCTTAACAAACTGTCTGAATAGATAAATTAAGAATGTTTTGGAAATAAACATTTAACTAGCAAAAATGTCAACTCCAGTCTTATAACAAAACAACTTAATTACAAGACTAAAGAACTATAGTTATCTACCTATGAAGCCTCTAAACTATGAGGGATGTCGGGACAAGAGGTCCGATCATCCTAATAATTGAAAATGCTAAAACAATGTAAAAAGGGATCCTCCAGAAAGTAAGGAGGATCAAAAAAAGACTCTGAATGCTCAACTGGATCAACAAGGTGCTGGATGCTGATAATGGTTACCTATATCTGCATCATAAAATGATGTAGGCCAAATGGCATCAGTACATTGAATATACAAGCATGTGAGGGGAAATCTAAACAAACATAAGCTTGAGCTAGAATCTTTAAGAAACACTTACCTCTTCTCAACTCAACTCAACTCTTTTCAGTATGCAGCAAAAGTAAAGATTCAGTGTAAAGAAAAGCTTTAGAACATGAATATAACAACTCAGTGCATTTAAAAACACACAACAACTCAGTTTGTATAAGAAAATACAAGTAACTATGTGTATAGAAGTATACAAAATATCCCTGTGGGAGTTTCTCTAACCGATAACCATCTCTATGAGCTTAAGTAATGGTATAACATCTTGCCTCACGATGCCAGGGCCGTCCTATACCTTGTCGGGGGGTATAGAACCTAACTCACTAAGTGGATCCACTAGTCTATGCTAAAAGCACTAAGGAATCATCTAAAAAATATGACCATTTTCTACCCATGTTGGTTGCACGGTTTACAGAGACTTTGAATTATCTAAACTCAAATATGTCCCAAAAATTTGTGCTCAATACTACTCCCAAAATATACTAGCTCATATGTTTAAAAACATAGCTCTTTCTATGGTTTGATATTATTACTCAAAACTAGCTCAAAAGCTCTCTTGGAAATTGGTATTACTATCTCGTTTAAATGTGAAAACATTTTAACTATTGGGAATACTTAGTTCCCATATAATCTTTTGAAAGAAAGAACTTCACTCATACTCTTTCTCAACTCAAAGCTCAAGTCCATAAAACAAGTTAAAACATTTGTAAAAAGACTTTTGAAAAGACTCTACGAACACTCTAGACTTTGCTCTTAACTTTCCTTGAATTTAAATTATGTATTCAAGGGTTATGATCTTATGTTATGGATGATCTCATGATTTTAGACATACCTTAGATTGTATAAATCAACTAGAAAACATAGGTATGATTCGAGGGAACACAAACTGAAAGAAGTGGGAAAGGGTAGAAGACCAAGCAACCCTGGCATACTGAAGGCACAGGGAGCCAGACCTTGAACTACATAGTCTGGGTTGTGGAGCGGCACCCTAGTGCTCAACCTACAAACTCTTTTTTGGGGTGCACTGAGTGGTGTAGCGCCCCATGCCCCTACCAAAAAAAATCCATAAATTTTCTTGCTTGTTTTTCAACTATAATCCATCTAGATTTGATTGGTTTCTTCCCCCAAACACTTAGATTCGAATACACAACCAAAGTATACAAGAATCTACTAAAAAAACTGAAATATCATGCAATTAACTCAACAACTCCTCCAAAATTCACACTTAAGATTCAAACGAAACTTTCAACAAAATTCATTAAGAACTCATAAGCTCTTCTTTCAAGAACATAGGTACGCTTCATTAAATTATGATTGGTGCATAGGTGAACGATCCCAAAGCTATGTGATACACATACCTCGTAGGGATTAACCCTTGGCAATGATCTACAAGCAAAACTTCAAGAATGCGACGAACTTTGGCTTTTCTCCTCTTTCTCTTCTTTTCTCCTTTCTCAAAACCCTAGTGTAATTTTATGAAGCATAAACTGAACCAAATCAGTTTAGACCCCCAAATAAATTACTAAAAATGAATTTAATTAGTTGGGTAATGAAAATACCAAACTACCCTTTTAAAATCCGATTGACTTTCCTTATCCAGACAACCCAACTTCAAACGGGCATATCTCCCTCATACAAACTCAAAAATCAGCAAACTCGGTAGCATTGGAAAGATAATTCAAAGACCTTTCATTTGATATTTTGTAGTCCACCTAAGTCATTATGTACTACGAGTTATGGTCGTTTGAAATTGACCCAAAACTCATACTTTCACATAACTTGCAAAAATTTCAAAATTTAATTATTTTCGATAACGATTTCTTTCTAATTCTAGTTCTTTCAAATAGCAAGGATTTACAATATCTCCCCCTTGGGAACATACATCCTTGAATAAGGTTAATCTTAGTAGGCTAAGGGTGTAACATCTAACATCTAGCTTACACACCCAACAAGCAAAATGTAAACACAACAAATCAACTTAAAGTATATACCAAGAAAAGGATTCGTACCTTAATTTGGAATTTCTCCCGACTCAAAGAGATATGGGTATCTCTTCTTCAGCTCCTCCTCAACTTCCCAGGTAACTTCCTCAACAAACTAATTTCTCCATAGAACTTTGACTGATGCTACCTCCTTGGTTCTCAACTTGCAAACCTTGAGATCTAGAATCTGAACAGGAATCTCCTCACAAGATAAGCTATCCTAAATACCAATATTTCACTAGGTATGATAAGTGAAGGATCGCCCAAACACTTCTTCAACATAGAAATGTGAAATATCGGAAGGACCGCTGCTAACTCTTGGTGTAGCTCCAACTCATAAACCACATTACTGATCTTCTTGGATATTCTGTAAGGACCAATATATCAGGGACTAAGTTTCCCCTTCTTACCAAATCTCATAACACCCTTCATGGGTGAAACTTTCAAGTAAACCAAATCACCTACTTCAAACTCTAAGTCTCTTCTCCTAACATCTGTATAGGATTTCTAACAACTTTGCGTTATTTTCAATCTCTCTTCTCCTAAGTTTGGTCTTATCAACCAAGCTTCACCAACCTCAAACCATTAGATAGGAGATCTATATCTCCTCCCATAAAGTGCATCATACGGAACCATTTGGATGCTAGAGTGGTAATTATTGTTATAAGCAAACTCTATGAGAGGTAGGTGATCTTCCCAATTACCCTTGAAATCAATCACATAAGCCCTTAACATATCTTCTAAATTTTGAATTGTGTGCTCTGCTTGACCATCAGTCTGAGGATGAAAAGTAGTACCCAAATTCACTTTTGAACTCAAACCTTTCTAGAATGACTTCCAAAATTATGGATCAAATTGTGCACCTCTATCTGAAATAATCGATACTGGAACTTCATGAAGTCTAACTACCTCTTGAAGATACAACTTGGCATAATCCTCTGTCTAATAGGTAGTATTTACCGCTAAGAAATGGGCTGATTTAGTGCAGTAGACTATGTGTCCAAATGGTTTGAGGCAGTTGCTCTAAGTGAAAATAATGGTAAAAGCATCATCGGTTTCTTTAAGAAGAATATATTCTCAAGGTTTGGTACACCTAGAGCAATTATCAGTGATGGAGGTTCCATTTCTGCAATAAAGTGCTCAGTGCTCTTCTGGCAAAATATGGGGTTAAACAACACAAGGTGGCAACACCTTATCACCCGCAGAAAAGTGGCCAAGTAGAGGTATCAAATCGAGAGATCAAAGCGATTTTGGCAAAAATAGTAAATGCCAATAGATAGATTGGGCAAAAATGTTGGATGATGCTCTATGGGAATATCAGACAGCTTTCAAGACACTTATTGGCATATCTCCATATCATTTGGTGTTTGGAAATGCATGTCATTTGCCTATCGAGCTAGAGCATAAGGCACTCTAGGCTTTAAAGAAATTGAACCTCAGTTGGAGTGAAATAGCAAACCTGAGACTAGAACAGATCAATGAGATGTATGAATTCCTTTTGAGAGTATATGAGAGGTCTACATTATACTAGGAAAGGATGAAGTTATATCACGATAAGCATATTGAGAAAAGAACCTTCAGTCCTGGTGATTTGGTGTTGCTTTTCAACTCCAGACTTCGTCTGTTTCCTAGGAAACAAAGATCCAAAGAGTTTGGACCATTCAAGGTCACTCAAGTATTTCAATCAGGTGCTATTGAGCTTGAGAATGATAAGGGTGAGAGGTTCAAGGCCAATGGTCAATGAATCAAGGCGTATTTGGGAGTTCCAGAGGAAGTGAAAATAGTGGAGGAATGCAAACTTGATGAAGTCTGAGTAATCAAGTAACCTGCGTCGTGCTGCAACTTTAAATTATGAGCTGCTTGGGAGGTAATCTAAGATTGTAAATGTAAGAGGTAGTTCTTATTTTAGCATATTTTTATTGTTTTTATAGTGTCACTGTGTGCTGGCATGTGTAGGAAAGAAGTGGACAAAGAAATAGGAAGTTGGGCTCAAGAAACTCTCCACGAGCTGTCCCATGGGCCGTGGTGCTCTTTACGGGCAACTTATGGCCCATCGCAGTCAGTAGGTTCTTAAAAGGTGCTATTAGAAAATGAAAGAACTTGGTTCATGGAAGCGTTTACAGTTCGTCAGGCATTGTATGGACCGCTTAACCTCTCGTAAACCTTAAGTTAGTTTTTTTTCACAAACTGTTAGTCACAGCTCATCCCACGGACCGTAGAGCTCTTCACGAGCCTCATCACGGTCCAACGTGAAGGCTAGTAGAGCTCAGAATGACCCGACCCACATAATATTTTTTAAAAAAAAGACTCAATCGATCTATAAAATACCCAAAGTGCCAAGGGTCATTTTTTCTCCCTCTTCTTTCTCATTTGTAATGGTTAAGAGCACTACTAAACAAGTATTCATCCACCATAACTCCTAAATCCATCTACAAATCGAAAACCTAAGTATCACGTGTTAGGGAATCGAAATGAAGTGCATTTTCTTTTTCTTTTTGGGCGAAAATTGTAATCAAACTCCAAGTAAGTTCTTCTATTAACTTGTTATAAGTTTAATCTTACCAATAGGCAAGTTAGAATTATTTTGTTTGTTCGAATTTGAGGATGATTATGAGATAAGTTGTTGTTGTTGGTAGTTAATTGTTATGGGTTTATTGAAATTGATTAAATTGGTATTCTTCATGCATGGTTATGATGTATTTGTGTGGGGAATAGTGTTGTATAATGATTTAAGCATGAATTTGAGTCCAATCTGCATAAGTCGAGTATGCCCATGTGAATTTTTCTGGTAAACCAGGATAAAGTTGAGAAATGATAAGTGTTTGTATGTGGGTGTGTGCGTATTAGGCTAATATTCCTCTTGTATGGATAATATTGAGCAAAAGTCAATAGATTAGTAGTATACAAGTTCTGAAAGGTCTTGTAGAAGTGGTTTTATGTGCTAAAAATGGATACAATCTGACATTGTCCACATTTGGAAGAAAAGGTCATTGGAAAAGTGCCAAGTGTAAGTCCACGATGGACTTAACGGACCATGAAGGAAATCACATGTCGTGGACCCACACGTGTTCTATACATAGCAAAAAAGGAATTCACTGGCCAAGTTCACGAGCACCCAAATGCTCCGTGATTCACTGCACGGACCGTGAAGCCCTCCGTGAACGATAACTAGTTTAGTTTATGCTGCACCAAGTTACTTGTTATGTTCACGATGGTCTCCACGAACTGTGGTACCCATCACGACCCGTGTAGACCCCCATATAATAAAAACAAAAACAACAACAACAACAACAAACAACAACAACAACAATAATAATAATATATTATTTATTTATGTACTTTTATTTCTATTTTTCATTTTGATTAAGTGGCCCTTCCCAATGATAGATTGGGTGACGTCTTTCTTAAGGCAAGGCATCACGTTGTACTTACACATGGGAAGTCTGTGTACCCATTCGTGTTTTAGTTTACTTATGTCGATTATTAAAATTTCCACGTAATATGGCACCCAGAAGAAAGTCTGCACCCCCATACCATTCACCTCCTCATTCAACAAGTAAAAGTGATAATGCAGCAGCATCTAGTAGTTCAAAGGCATAGATTAATACTGTTATTGAAGAAAACTCTACTCATACTACTAGATCAAGAGCAGCGAGGGCCATTCTTCAGGACACTCCATCCCAATCTGAAGAGGAAGGTAGTGGATCTGGGAGTGGTGAGGCGTCTGGCAGTGGGACCGTAGTGGTGAAGCATCTGGTAGTGGTTTAGGTAATGGCTCAGGTAGCGGTGAAGAGTCGGCTAGCTGGTCTCAAGAGAATGTAGTTGCACCTCAACCTGAAGTGGGATCCTAAGCTGAAACTACAGCACAGGAAGACGTGGATGACTAGGAAGAAGATGAAGAAGACATTAGTAATGCTGCGATGATTCAATTTGTTCACCTACATGAAGCTGACCTAGTGATGTGATAGCAACTAATTGCCTATTGTTGTTCTATATGGATTGTGTTCCGGTCTGAAGATTTTTCAATAAACGGATCATTTCCAAAACATGATCTTTTTCTAATTGGCCAGTCATACCTGAAGCTAGAGTAGAGGCATCGGATATCCAGGCATTTCGAGACATATATAGAATATTCCAAATGCATCAATTTGGTTAGATCACAAATGCGCCTGACCAGTTCTCTCACCACATTACCTGTTAATTCTTTTCTTCAAATACAACTACTCTGATGAATTTTATTGTTGACACAGAAACTACTTAACAGAGGCAGAAGGCTTTGGCAAGTACATAGGGACCACTTAACTCAATAGTGGTTCGGGGCAAATCTGTGGATATCTTTGAGTCTACAATCAACAGAATGTTGCATGGTCCAGAATACACAACACCAGTTTCAGTTGGCTTTTTTTAAGGGAAACAACATGCGGTGATGAGTGAGGCTGAAAAGGAGGATCCGACTTCTAGGAAGAGGGTCATACAATAGATTGTTGGGTTGATCATTCAAGAGGATAAGAATGCACGATAGGTAGAAGGGGCACAGAAACAGATCACTAAGGCATCACTGACATTCCCGACTAAGGTTTGGTGTGCCATTGTTCAAGCACAGTTGCAACCTACAGCAAACGATAACACCTTGTCGTTGTCCCTCACATTACTAGTTTCTTGCCTCATGGTTGGTTACCTAGTCAATGTAGTTCGTATCATCGCCACCAAAATATGGGATAGAGCATTAAATGAGAGAGTCAGGTTACCATTTTCCTGTCTGATAGGGAAACTATTTCTACAAGCCAATATTCATCTGAATAAGCTAGTAGATAGATGGATCGAGGCAAACAGAATCACCGCAACACCCAAAATCAACAATGTGGCCAATCATCTCTTTGGGGGAAAATCTGCTCCAGTAGGACCACTAGAAGTCGTTCCGCATATACCAGTTGACATTTTGCTAGCTAAGGTTCATAGTGAGCAGGGTGCAGCTCCATACCAGTATCAACCCCTAGGCCACATGTACTTTTCTTATTATACCTACTATGATCTTTGAGAGATTGATTGCTGATCAGAGATAGACTCAGGCAATTGTTGATCAAATTTTGCTCAAACTACCTCATGTTTTTTAGCATTATGTGTTAGCTGCAGAGAAGCGGCTTAGAAATAAGATGAGGATAGAGTTAGCAGTACTCAAAGATAGGATGGACGGTCTGGAGGTCCGTGTGCAGAATCAGTAGCAGGCTGCCGGTTCAGTGAATGTGGAGGATTTGAAGACTACATTGGTGGAGAGGAGAGATGAGATTGCTAAACTGGCCAAGAAGCCAGTCACCATGCCTCCCCCGATTGTTCTGAAATCCCTGTTGAACTTGTTTAGTAAACCCTCCACCACTCAGGTCCTTCATTATTTCTAGGATGAGGTGCCCTAAAACAAATCTAGCAAGAGAAAACACAAAGATAGAGAGTCTGATAAGGATCTACCAGCTGACCACTCCAAAGAGGAAAGAAGGCAGCAGAAAAAAGTCAGCAAGGATTCCCGGAGACTAGCAAGGGAAGCAGAAGCAATTGCACAACTGAGGCAAGATGCAGTGTTAGCTAGCGCCTCTAGTAGTGTGGAACCTGCCCCGGGTAGTGGTAACCAGACTAACCCAGAGTAGGTTTTTGAGAGTGCACCCATTTATAATGGTGTCGATGCTGCTTCGACTATCGGCGCCTAGTACGCCATATGTATGACCCCTCCTTATAGCTTAGTTTTATGTTTATTATACTTTGAGGGAAAAGTATTTTTTTCGGGAAGGGTGGTGAGCAACCTACCATCAAACTTTTAGAATATATGGTGGTTGGCTTTGTTTTGTGTTGTAATAACTTGAGAAATTTTGATTTTTCTGTTGTGTTTTGATGAAATTATGGAGTTTTTAATGATTTTGTTGTGTGTTGATGAAATTGTGGAGTTTTTATGTATTGAGCTATGCAGCAGCCTGTGTATTGTGTTTGACGTGATAAAAATTTGTCCTTAACTTGAAAGTTTAACTATTAGGCTCTTTAGATGGCATCCTAGATACTAATGGGTTGAACATTGCTAATCAAACACATAAATTGGTGAACTAAGAAACTGGAAAATGTAGACTTATGTCATGAGTTTGTAAGGTTTGCTTGAAGTCTAATGCTAGGTGGTGAAACTAGAACTTGCATGAGTAGTCTTGCTAGAATCTAAGCATAACAGGATAGGAAAGGATCGGTAGGCCATTGTTGCTAAGCCCACTAAAATCCAAAGATAAACCACCAAATAAAAAACATAACCCTTGAACCCGAATTGAGCCTTAAAACTAATTTTGTTCTTACCCACTTGATATCATGTCCTTGGGTCTTTGAATATACGATGCCACAACTAAGGCCAAAAGCCTAAGTTGAGGATGATTACAACCCGAGAAGAAGTATAAAAAGAAGGTTCACTTAGTTGGATTTAATGCACAAGGTCTAGAGAAATCACTTGAACAGTCATGCAGGATAAAAAAAAATAAAAAAAGGAAATTAAAAAAAATAAGAAGATAGTGTGGCAGCTAGGATGAACTGAAATAAAGAAAAGGGAGCAAATCGCTCATAGAAAGTGTGTGTGAATGAAACTTTGGAGGGCCAAGGTATTAGTCACTCACAAAACCAAAATTTCATTCCCTAACCTAAGCCTATGTTACAAGTAGATAAAGTAATATAGTGATCCTATTCCGGTTGTTTGAAAGATAGAGCATAGAAAGCAAGGGCAAGCCTATGAACTTCTGTTTTTAGTGTTAAAAGTTCTTTGGGAGTGTGAGCATAGAACTTAGTACCAATTAACATGTGTGAGGGACTACTTTGGTGTGACAACGTTGTGATTTCATTTGACAGTTAAATTGTGTTAACTGATAGCATACATCCATAAGCATGGTTGACTGTGAGTAATAGGATGTCATACATTGATCCTAACACGTTAGATAGATGGTTCAGGATACAAATTGTGGTTGAGAGGCATGCTGCATGCTATTACTGTAGGTTGGTTATTTGAGCGTTACGTGGAAGTTCATTATCATCACTTAAGGATAAGTAATGGTTCTAAGTTGAGGCTGTTGATGTGCCGTGAAGTATTGGCACATTTTATGCTCAAAACTAAGGATTAATACTAAAAATCGGGTGCATTTATATGGATATGATGTGTTTGGTAGTGCTTGTGTAGGTAAAATACTTGGTCATAGAAGATAGAAAAAGGAAGCTGATGATGACCAAATGCCAATTGAAGCATGAAGCCTTTCATGGACCGTGGTCCTTATGACGAATCGTGTAAGAGCCTGTTGTTGCTGTCTAGTATGCAGGCCTCGAGAAGGTGAACTTGGGCAATGCTAAGTAAGTACTACGAAAGCCCTGACGGACCGTGAGCACCATTACGAACCGTGGAACTGCTCCTGGAAATGAACTCGTGGGAGGCCCTCAAAGAGTCATAGGATGGTTTGTCCAAGTAAAGACCACGGGCACCAAGACGGGGCATGGTCATCATAACTAGTCATCATGCAGTCCCTGGTGGAATTCCAGTGAACATGCCTTGAAGAGTCACACAAGGTTTTAAAAGTACAGACCACGGACACCAATACGGGATATGGTTAGCATGACGGACCGTTAGGTCGTCAATGAAGTTGCCTTACATTGCAGTCCTGCTTCAAGTATGACACTTTTTAGACTAACTATTTTAATTAATTAGGTTGAAATTTGTTTTTATCTCGTCATATCTGGAAGAAGCGACTAGTTTCTAAATATTCTCACTTTTTGGTTTTTTATTGATTAACATTGAATTGATCTACAAAGTTGGATTTTGGTTTTCTGAATATCAAGCATTCATTGAATTTGCGAACGTTTGTAACTGATCTCTCCTAATGTTTTCATTACAAATCTTTGTTTATTTAGTAGAAAGCATGAGTGGCTAAACACCACAACTAGGGTTGGTGGGATAGATGATCATAAATCTAAGTGTGGTTTCGTGAAATGATTGAGATGTGATTCATATTTGCAACATATAATTCAGCTTTCGTTATTCATTTGTTCGAAGTAGTGCACGCATTAGGAACAACCTCTGTCTATTAATTGTTCGAGAGAAAAGTGATAGTTTGGGAAAAGGTAAATTAATGTGATGATATTGAGTTAGAGTTCGAGAGAAGAGAACTTTAACATCATTAAATGCGAGGGTAAAAATCCATCAACACTCTAAGACCGAGAGGATTTGAGTGGAAGTTATCTAACTAGATTGAGATGTGTTAGATACATTTAACTCACAGTTAACTTGCAAAGAATGAATTACTTGAAACTCGTCCTAGAATCAACACTAGATTTTAACTTCATGGGAAACACAACCCTGGTTTCATTCATTTATCAATACAACCTTAGCATCAATACTCTGTTAATTGTTAATCTGGACTTTGTTTAACAACATTGGTTACCTAGACTTTACAACTAAACCCATTTTAAATTCCAAAATTACTTTCACTAGGAAATAATAACAATATTTGGATAAACGTGACAGTGAAATCATTTTTGTAAAGAAATTCTTTGTGGGATTGACCTCAACTCACATTCTATAATTATAATTTTTAACTGAAGTGTAAGTTTGGCCGTATCAACTATGTCAAGTGGTACATGAGAAAAATGGTAAGGTTACATGGAGTGCCTTTGTCCATCATTTTCGATCGTGGTTCCCAATTCACTTCTAAATTTTGGAAGTCATTCCAAAAGGTTCTTGGCACTAAGGTTAAGCTTAGCACTGTTTTTGATCCAACCGATGGGCAAGCGGAGCATACGATCCAAACTTTGGAAGATATGTTAAGGGCTTGTGTGATCGATTTTAAGGGCAATTGGGACGACTATTTGCCATTGATTGAGTTTGCTTACAATCACAGTTATCACTCAAATATCGCTATGGCTCCATTTGAGGCTTTATATAATAAGAGGTGTAGATATCCTATAGGTTGGTTTGATTTGGTTGAAGTTGCCTAATAGGTCTCTAATTGGTACAAGAGGCCATGGAGAAAGTTTTAGTTATAAGGGAAAGGTTGAAACGGCTCAAAGTCGATAAAAGTCTTATGCCGATATGAGAAGGAGGGATCTAGAGTTTGATATTAACGATTGGGTTTACTTGAAAATCTCACCCATGAAGGGGGTAATGAGGTTTGGTAAAAAAAGGGAAGCTTAGTCCTTGTTATATGGGCCCATATCATATTTTGAGGAGTGTTGGTAAAGTTGCTTATGAGTTAGACTTGCTGAATGAGTTGGCAACAATGCATCCTGTTTTCCATGTTTGTATGCTTCAAAAGTATGTTGGTGATCTGACATCCATTGTTTCCCTAGAAGGGTTGGGAGTTGATGACAATCTTTCTTATAAGGAAGTTCCGGTTGAGATTCTAGATCGACAAGTCAAGAAGTTGAGAAACAAGGAAATAGCTTCCGTAAAAGTGTTGTGGAGGACTCAATTAGTTGAGGGTCATACTTGGGAGACCGAGGGCAATATGATGTCTCGATATCCTCATTTCTTTCCTTCTACTCCTATTCTAGCTTGAGGTAATGAGTTCCTCTTAGTTTGTCTTTTGTTTCAGGAGTCATGTGTTTTATGTATTTCCATGATTTCCTTATATGATGCATGGTCATGAAAACTTGTGTATTGAAACAAAAATGAGTTTATATGATTGATTTTCCTCATGTTGTTGTGCATTGAGTATGAGTTGCATATAGACTTCATGAGATGAATTGATGAACATGCTTTAGCTATACTTTTTTAGAGTAAATTGCATATGGGCTCCATGAGATTGTGTTGAGCATGCTTTTAGCTTGGAGAAGGTAATTCCTCCTTGAACAAGAGAAATTTTGAAATTTCATGCATATTGGGTTGCTAGATATTGTTCCTACTTCCTTATAATGCATTTGAGTATGATTAACTTGGAGTTGATGTTTCCTCCTTGTTTATGTGCATTGCATATATAATGGGCTGATAGAGTTAGTTTAACCCCTCTTATGATGTTTTGAGAATGTCCTAGCTTGGAGTTGATAGTTCCTCCTTGATTGTATGCTTTGCATTGTAGGTTGGGTTGTTAGTTCCTCTCCTACTCTTTTAGAACTAGTTTGAATCTCATTCGAGGACGAATGGTCCCAAGGGGGAGATATTGTAACATCCCAAATTCGAAAGAGGAAAGCCTAGAAAAAATTCAAAACTCCCAGGTGCTATCCACGAGGGCCAACCATGGCCCGTGGTGTGGGCCACGGACCGTAGGTGGGTCCATGGATTGGTCCCTCAGAAGTTCTCAAGGGATGAACCACGTCTGGACCTACAGACAGTAGGTGGGTCCACCTTCCATGGTCCAGGGGACCGTAGATCAACCAAAATTCTTTGACCACCATCCACGGTGCACCAGGAAGGGCCATGGGTCACAGAACGGTACGTCGATTGGGTCCATTGGTTGGTAGGTCGGTAGTCACCTGATAGTTAGTTCAGGGGTAGTTGGGTCTTTTACTAATTAATTAGTTCCTATAATACGTCATTTTAGCCTTCACTACAACCCCTATATAGGATTTTTCAACCCCAAAATTAATCCATTCACTTCATTCTTCCAAATTCACAAAAGAAAAACTCTCTAAATACTCTCTTTAGAAACTTGAAGAAGAAGAAGAAGGATTCAACCTACGATTTCAAGTCAAGGTCTAAATTTCTCTATTGAAGGCTAGCTTTTGGATTCAAGGTATGATAGTTTTCATCCATGGATTCCTTCCATTCATGGAGTTCCCAAATTCCTCTATTTCTTAAGGTCAAATTCCCCAATTGAGATAGAGTTTTCTTCAATTATCATGGGTTCTTTGTATTACTGTTTTAAATGATTGAATTATGATCTCTTATGCATGAATTGATGAAATACTACAATTTTATGATGATTTCCCCATGAACCGACGTAATCCCCATGTTTTCAAGTTATGAATCATATGATGTGGGATTTTGATCTTCAAGGGAGTGTTTTATGAAGTTAAGCATGTATTCCAAGATTTACATGTATTTATGATGAAATCCATATCTAACCCATGTTTTCTAAGTATTGATGATTGAAAGTGGGTTCTGAACCTCAAGAGGTAAATTATGGACTTTTGCATTTTCTTATGAAATCCATGGAAATGTTTTAAGGGAGCTTCGAAAGTAAAGTACCAATGATGATGTTGTGTTATAAAAGGATATTCTTATAAACACATAATAGCATGATGTGAAAGGTTTTCTCACATAGAAAGGATTCTTAGGTTTAAAAGCTTTCTCACCTAATTGAATCAAAAGAGTAATAGCTATCCTAATGAACTAGCTTGGTTTGGTTGTGCAATGGCACCTTTCTATGATTAATGAAGTCAAGTATGAAATGACTATTACATGGAATTTATGCTTAGCAATGAGTAGATATTGATGATTGGATGGAAGCTCTCCTGTAGTAGAGGCCGGGTTTGTAGAAACAATCTCATGAGATGGAAGCTCTCCTATTAGTAGAAGTCGAGTTTCTAGTAGCAATCTCCTTATCCCATAACTATGTGCCACCATAGAATGTTGTCTTAGATAGACATTAGCTAATGGATCCACATTAGCTAGAAGTTCATGGTCTTACCTTAGCAAGTAGGACACCTCTTTTCGATGTGGGGTAGACACCTGATTCCATGTTATAGCTTACATGGTCTTACATGTCGATTAAGGCTAATTCCACACAAGTCATAATGAACTAAGGTTAGTTCAAGAAGTATCTCATATGAATTCAAAGTTTTTAAAGATGAAGTTAGCATGCATTGACCATGATTTTATGACTTATGTCTTTTAACTCTTTTATATCATGTTTTAGCTTGGTCAATTGCATGTCATGAAATCAAATGTCCCTTTTAGCATGATTTAAATGCTTTACGCATGGCTATCATACTTCGTACATTGTTTTGTACTAACACATATTCTTGCCTACATTTCCCAAATGTAGGATCCGACAGTCAGGTTTCAGGGTTTTCTAGCTAGAGGTTGCTATGAGATATTTTTGAGCTTTGGTGAGTCCTCATGCTTTGAGGATAGACCTTCATTGTTTAGTTCCATTTGTTGTATTTTTCTTTTGAACATGATGTATGGACTATGCCCAATTTCATTCTATTGTATTAGATGGCTATGATGAGTTAAGTGTATTAGACTTCCTCTTTGCTTTATAAAATGTTTTGGACTTGGACTATTGTTTCTCTTATTGTTCTATATCTTATGTTATGAGAAATAAGTGGCTTTTATGGAGTCCTTCGGGGTTCTATACATCATGTTACATCTGGGGGGGGTACCCTCGAGTCATGACATCGACAACTATTTTCCTTCAGGGCTTTTGGGTCTTTTCCTAATTATTCTAGCCTAATAATATGTCAGTTCACCCTTCATCTAAAGCCATATATAAGTTTTCTTAACCCGAAATTTCCCTAATTGAAATCATTCTCTCAAATTTCTAAAAGAAGAACAAGTCTTCCTCTCCAACAGATTTCTCTCTTGATAAATCTTGAAAAAGAAGGAATCAACCTAGGGTTTCAAGTCAACTCTCCAATTCTACCATTGAAGGTAAGCTTTTGGCATTGAGGTATGATAGTTTTCATCCATGGAGCCCTTTCCTCCATGGTATTTCTAAATTCTCCAATTTATAAAGTTAGAAATTCTCAATGGAGTTAGGCTTTTCTTCCATGTCATGAGTTCCTTTAAATATTGATTTATTTGATTGTTTTATGATATATTAAGCATGAATTGAGAAGATTGCATGTTTTAAGATGAATCCCCATGAACCCATGCTTAACTCAAGTTTTAGAGATTATGATGATTGAAAGTGAGTTTAAAATTATTTAAGGAGAACTATGGAATTTTGCATGTTTGTATCAGATTGATGAATTATGATGTAAGTTGGTTGAGAGTAAAGCATATATGATGTTTTTGTTGTTGTTGTTGTTAATCGTTGCAAAATGATTTCTCACATAATTACTCCATGTATGAATGTGATAGGTTTTTCTCACATAAAGGATTCTAAGGTTGAAAGGTGTTCTCACCTAAATGAATCAAAGTTAAGGATCTATTCTAAGAATGAGGCAAGTGGTGATTACTTATGCCCTCTAATAAAAGACAAGAGGTGATTACCCATGTCACGTGATATATGGACAAGAGGCGATTACTCAATCCCTTTAAAGAAAATATGAATAAGACTAATGAATGTTCCGTAGGAATTATGGTTAGCACCAAGTGGTCAAGTGGCGATTACACATGTCCCATAAACTATGTGCCATCATAGGTTGTCTAGATAGACATTATCTAGTGGATCTACATAAGCTAGAAGTTCATGGTTCTTACCTTGGCAAGTGAGAACACCTCTTTTCGGTGTGGGGTAGACACTAGATTCCATGTTAATAGATCACATGTTGGTTAAAGGTAATTTTCCCACATTAATGAATTTAGGTTACTTCAAGAAGTATCTCACATGTGCTTTAAGATGTTGTCTACTTGCATTGACCATATTTACCTTACGACTTATGTTTTCTCAGTCTTTTAATTCATGCTTTTGCTTGGTCATTGAATTTCATGAAAATATCCCTTTTCATGATTTTACACTTCATACAACATTATCATACTTGGTACATATTTGTACTAATGCATACTCTTGCCTACATTTCTTATCAAAATGTTGGGTCCGACGGTCCAGACTTGCACTTCCATGTCTAGGATCATTTAGTAGAAGTTGAAGATTGGTGAGTCTTCATGTTATGAGGACCGACCCTTTATTTCATTATGTCATTTAATTACATGTTTTAAGTTAATGTATGGCTACGTCCCAATCACTTCATATGTATTAGATGGATTTGAGAAGATATTTAGACTTACACTTCATTTTATAAATTCTTATATGTTTAAACTGTCTTTTGAATCTTATATTTCTATTATTTTGTATCATAAATGCTGAGTGGCTTGTATAGGGCCTCTCGGGGTCTTATATGCCATGTTACGCCTAGAGGCTACCTTGGGTCGTGATGACTTGGTAATCAGAGCACAAGGTTTAGAAACAGCCCACATTTATGAATGAGAGGATATAAGATATCTTGGAAACTCCACTTCTTTCATTACTCTACATTCGTGCAATAGAGTTTAACTCTAGAATGTCTCTCTCCTAATTCTTATCCGATGCTCTACAAGATATGGCTACTCGAAGGGCATATGCTAGAAGGAATGCGGGAGAGAATGTGAATCAAGAGGCACCTCATCAAGCTCCTCAAGTTTCGGTCAACCCTTTGGCCAAGCAAGTGACTAATGCAGAGTTTAGGGCTGCTTTTCAAGTGTTGGCTCAAGCTATGATGGCTCAAGACAATAGGGAGGTTGTGGTCCCCGTGAATCTAAATATGGGTATGGGGAATTAGGGTAACCAAATTACAACTACTAAAAATGGAGTAAACAAATAGAGAGGCTTCCTTGGGAGTGTGATAAATTGAATGTTGATTTCACGTCAGGGGTGATTATTATTTACTAAAAGTCATTGAATCTCAGTAGGTAGGCTAGGCTTTGGATGCAATATCCATTTCTCAATCAACTATTACAAATCAAGAGAGTTCTTTCGAACATCAACAAGCACAACACATATTAACAACCCATTACCTTAATCAATCTACTTTATCAAGCTAGATTTGTAAGATTGCATTCAAACCAACTTTCTTAAGCTAAATCCATATCAACACAATCACTACAATCATCAATTAATAATTTAACTCCAACACTTGTTTCTCAAGCAAGCTTAGAGTAGTAAACTAGAATTGCATTTGCAATTAAAATTCCTCAATTTAAAAGACAAAATGTTAATTGAAATCACTTCAAATCAATAATAAAATCAGTAAATAACAACACCCATTAGATAATTAATGTGTTCAACTACATAATCACACCCCCATGAATGGGTGATTTTAGCCAAACATAATAAAGAATAAGAAATCGTTACCAACCAAGTTTTCCATCAAGTTGGGCAAAATACAGAAGTTTCCAAATGCTCAAAATTCAGCTAAAAATCAAACAAACCCTACATTTCTACTCAAAAAGTGTAAAAACAATGTTTTAAAATGTTGAAGATCAAAAACCCAGAACTGGAAAATGTGGGAACTTCTTTTCTTCTTTTGAAAATTGCATTTATACTTTCCCAAAAATTTCAACATCGGAGTCACTCGGCAAAGTAAGTCGGGCTCGCCGACACGATCAGCGATGCAACGAGTGTTCTCTTTCTCACCCTTTTTTGCCTTGTATATTTTGGCGAAGTAGGTGGGCTTGCCAACCTAGTTAGCGACACATTGAGTGCTCCTCTTTTCACCTTTTTTTGCGAAGTAGGTTAGGCTATGTGCCAAGTGATCCTCTTCTCACCTTTTTGACATGGCTTTGCACCGCCTCTGTCTGTAACATTTGGCAAGCTAAATTGGCATCGCTGAACACTTTGGTGAATCACCCAAATACTTATCTAATCACCAAGTTGGTTTTGTCCATGTGCTGGCCTGCTGGAACTTTGAGCGAGCTGAAGGTTCACTCGGTGACTCATCGAGTGGCTTTGGTGAGTACCAATTCTTCTTTCCTTCAACTTTTTTAGCTTTTTCGCTCCTTTTTACCTCGTAGTATCTTTGCCCTGCACTTTTGCCTTCATTGCTACATATTAACATTTGAACATCAGTTATGAGCATAAAATGGGCATTGAGGAAACTAAATCTTTTAATATTAAGCCCTAATGAGTCGAAATTCCTGACTCATCAACACCCCCAACTTAAACTTTTGCTTGTCCTCGAGTAAAACTCAAGATCAATCAAGTCAACAAGGATGTCTACAAATAGTGCTACTCGAGACTAAACATGAATGCACACAAGGTTCAATCTACTCATGCAAGATGTTTCAAACTATGATTAGCCATCATCAAAAAGAAGTCAAGCTCACAATACTTGCTTCAAATGAAAATTCAAGTTCAAAAAAAGTATTTGAATGCACTCACATCAAGAATGATTCCATGTCCACACAAAGCTTATCAAAATTTAATAATTAAGGAATCAAAATCAATTATCGCATTCTCAAAGATAAACGCATGCATTATTCTACCCATATGCTTGCACGTATTTTCCCATCAACATGGCAGTCGGCTCAATCAAGATCACAAAGGTCTTTCAAAGATTGTAACGGGGTTGAGGGTAAAGGTATGATTATTTTGGCTTTGTGACTTCTTCCATCATGAAGCATGGCTTAGATTTCACTTATTTTCCTTTTCATCCACTCTTTTTGAGCTTCACAATCCACCCAAAGTTCCTTCCAGCACAAAGATTCATATATGACTCATTGGACACCCCTTTTATTTTATACATGCACAAATTGCATTGCGAAATTCTTTTTTTTTCAATATTTTTCTTCTTTTACATTTTTTTTATATATGGAGGGGTTCCATATTTTTCAACACGATTCTTCAAGGGTGAATTTTCACAAGGATATTGCTCATTTTCTCTTCTCAATTTCCACCACACCCCCAACTTAGGCTTTTGGCCTAAGTTGGCTATTTAAATGAACCATAGCTTCATGAAGGTTTTAGGTGCGAAGGAAAAACGCTAAATGGGTTCATGTTTCATTCAAAGAAAAGGGTAGGCTCAAAAGATGTCAAGCTAGGTTCACACTCTCACAAGGTGGTCAAGAAAAGATATAATAGCAATTTGGTTCACTCTCAAAAATTTATGCCTAAGATAATTTCTTTCATACGCCAATGTTAATCAACTAAACAAACGGGACAAGTTCTAGGTATCACCAAGCACATATTTCAATGAAATCTCACCACACAAGGCATTCAACACAATCATCAATCATGACTCTACAAATTGAGCTCACGTGCAACGATTATCACATTCTCATTTCAATAGTCAACTAGTCACAATGAGATTCTAAGAGTCACACATGACTTATGCAACTCAAATTTGCCTCATTGGACTTGCACAAACATATCGTTCAATCAAGAGCACTATTCAAGTCATCGGTATTGATCACAACCGATACTCAAATATACAAGAGAATAGTCTCAACATTCACAAACAACATAACACCCCCCAACTTAAAATGTGTAGTGCCCTCAATGCAAATATAACTAATGTAACTTGCCAAACGAAAGAGTAATGTTCACTAAATGAAAGGATTAGAATAGGAGAGACTCTTCACTTCACGCCTTGTTGGAGAGCACTTGCTGGGAACACTGAACCATTCGGCGAGCCACCAATCTGAAGTTGGCTCACCGAACTTTACAGAAAGTTGGCCTTCTAGTTGGGTAAAAAGGGCAAGCTCAGTTGGGATCGCTAAAGGGTTTGGCGATGCGCCAAAAATTATGCCTCTGGACAAATGTTCCAGCAAGATTCTCAAAGTTGTCTCGACGATGAGCAGTGCACTTGAGCGAACTGGGGGGCAGCTGGCGATTTATCGACAGAGTTGGTCCACCGCCCATTGCCATTCTTTAAAAAATGAGGACTTCAACTTACACATTCAGCAAACATTTTTCAAAATAACTAAACTTGGGTTGCCTCCCAAGAAGAGCCTTATTTAACATCATGGCACGACGTTGAAATGCTCTCAAGAATCTTTTAAATACACCATTTCAATTGCTGAGACATCTAGACATTCTCCAAAATAAAGCTTCAAGTGTTCCCCATTTACTTTGAATGTCGATCCTTCTTTTCTTTCAACCTCAATTTCCCAAGTTGTGAACACTCGAGTGACCTTGAACAGGCCTAACCACTTTGATTTGAGTTAACCCTAGAAGGATCTCAAATGAGAGTTATAAAGAAAAATAATATTGACAACTTTAAACTCTCGTCGAAGGATTTCGGCAACATGCCACTTCTTAATTTTCTCCATGTAAAGTGATGAACTCTCATATGCCCTTAGCATAAACTCCTCCAACTTATGGAGTTGATTGACTCTACCATTTGAAGCGTCCCCCCAATTCTAATTTAACGCCTTCAATGCCCATAATGTCTTGTGTTCAAGCTCGATTTGTAGGTGACAAGACTTTCAAAATACCAATTGGTATGGTGAAATGCCAATAGGAATTTTGAAAGTGGTGCGGTACACCCAGAGAGCATCATCCAACTTCCCAGACTAGTCAGTCCAATTTGCATTCACTTTTTTTGCCAAAATTCCCTTGATTTGTCGATTTAATACTTCAACTTGGCCACTTGTGTGCGGATGATAAAGGGTTTCAATTTTATGCTTAACTCTATATTTTCTCAACAACGAAGTAAACAAACGATTTCAAAAATGAGACCCTCCATCACTGATAATTGCACGCGGAATACCAAACCTTGTGAAAATGTATCGCTTCAAGAATTTTACAACACTCTACCCTTCATTGTTGGGCAAAGCTACAGCTTCTACCCATTTAAAGATGTAATCAACTGCCACCAAGATATATTTATTTCTAAAAGTGCTCACAAACGGTCCCATGAAGTTGATTCCCTAGACATAAAACAACTCTACCTCTAGAATAGGATGAAGAGGTAACTCAAGCTTTCTCGATACTCCTTCTTGCTTTTGAAATTGAATACATTGTTTGACAAGAGGATGAGCATCTTGGCATAATGATGGCCAATAGTAGCCATTTTGAAGCACTTTGGCGATTGTACGCACCCCGCTATGATGTCCATCGACTGGCGATGCGTGGCAAGCTTCGAGAATTTCATTTACTTAAAATTTTGGTACACACCATCTAATTATATGGTCTTTGCATTCCTAAATAGGTACGGTTCATCCCAAAAGTACCTCTTTACATTGAGCAAGAACTTCTTTTATTGATAAAAATTCAGTCCCTCGGGAATAATCCTACACACTACATAGTTTGCAAAGTCAGCATACCAGGGTGATTTTCCATGGGTTAACCTCATCACTACTTCATCGGGAAATGCTTACTCAATGTCCATCTCACCGAAATCAACAATATTGGTTTCTAGCAGAGATAAGTGATCCGCCACTTCGTTCTCAAACCCTTTCGATCTTTGATCTAGAATACAAACTCTTGCAACAACAAAACCCACAGAATAAAGCATGGCTTTGCATATTTCTTGGCCATCAAATATCAAATTGCAGCATGATCTGTGTGCACCACCACTTTAGTACCCAAAAATACGCTCTAAATTTCTCGAAAGCATACACCACCACTAGCAATTCTTGTTCAGTGATGGTATAATTCTTTTGAGCTACATTCAAGGTTTTAAACGCATAATAAATCGAGTGAAATAGCTTGACTTTTTGTTTACCAAGAACAGCTCCCAAAGCAACACCATTAGCATCACATATGAGTTCGAATTGAATACTCTAATCGAGGGCAACAATGATCGGAGCTGACACTAGTTTTTCTTTTAAGCACAAAAATACTTTTAGGCAAGCTTCATCAAAGTTGAAAGTGGACTTTTTTTCTAGTAACTTTAAAAAAGGGGTAAGCTACTTTGGAAAAATCCTTTATAAACCACCTGTAGAAACCAGCATGGCCTAGAAAATCCTAGCGCCTTTCAATGAAATAGGAGGAGATAGTTTAGCAATAACTTCACCATTAGCTTGATCCACTTGCATTCCTTCTCCTGAAATTTTTTGCCCCAAAAGAATACCCTCTTTGATAATGAAATGACACTTCCCCCAATTTAGAAAAAGATTGGTTTCAACACATCTTTGTAGTACCCTCCCAAGATGTTCAACACATGCTTTAAGAGAATCACCGACAACCGAAAAAGCATCCATAAAGACCTCCATTGAGTCTTCAACCTTATTGGCAAAAATAGAAAACATACATCGTTGGAATGTTGCCGGGGCATTTCACAATCCAAAAGCATTCTCTTGAAAGAAAATGTTCTATAGGGACATGTAAAAGTTGTTTTCTCTTGATCTTGTGGTACAATAGAAATCTAGTTGTCAAAATCTTTAGTATTGTACCCTGACTCATAAGAATGATATGCCCTAAATTAGTCAAAATCCCCAACTCATCACTTACTCTTTAAAGTTTGACAATCTTCAGTATTGTACCTTGACTCATTAGAATGATATGCAGACCGTGTTAGAGGATTGAAACATTTCAAAAATGGCTCTGCACAATTTTAGGGAATCGGCTTTATCATATTCAAATATTTCAATATCTCAAATAAAACTTGTGTAAGACTCTCTATTGGTGTGAAATTTCTCCTAGGCCTTTGACCTCCTTCAAATTAATGTCTTGGATGGTGATTATAGGGTGCTCAAAAATTTTGAAAGAAAGACAAACATTTTAATGTGTGGGCGCTCGCCATTGAGGATAGTTTGGTGGAAGTGCATATGGTTGTGCACTATAGACTTCATATTAAAGTGAGACAATAGAGTATTGTGTGTCTTACATGAGGTATAGTGATGGAATTGAGATGGTGCATATTGATAAAGTGGACCCCTTGGACTTTTTTATGTGTCTAACATAGAATTTGCTACATCATCCTTCATTTTCTTCCCCCCAAGATTTGCCGATCAATTTTTAATCACTTGTGACAAGGCTTTCATGATAGATTGACTTACCATCATTCTAGACTTGATGCCATTTTCCACCATTTCACCAATCTCAATAACTTTGGAGACTGTTTTTCCAACAACAAAAAGTAAATAATGAAAGTAGTTGGATTCTTTTACTTGGCGAAAAAACATCAATCATTTCAGACTCTTTCATTGGTGGCTTAACCATAGTAGCTTCTAATAGAATTTTCATGAAAATTTTTGGTGGTCTTTTTCTCATGTTTGCAATCAAAGTACGATCTAGCACTATGTCAATGTTTTACTAAAATTGTTCAACAAAACATCGAGCCAAATCTTCCCATATATGCCAGTTAGAAATATTTGGATCTATGAACCATTCATAGTCAATTCCCACCAAGCATTTCCAAAAATAAGTCATGAGCAATTCTTCTTTACTTCGTGCCGCTCTTAGTTGTTTACAATATCTATTTAAATGAGCTAAAGGATCCACATGACCATCATATTTCTTTATCTTTGGGATTTTCAAATTGACAGAAAAATAGGCATGGGAAACACGCACACATAAGTGAATGAAATGCCTTTGTGGCCTCATAATCCCTACGTATCTCCTACACTCTGTTCCAAGTTCTTCCTTTTTCTAACCAGTTCTTCATGTTCCTCATTCTTAACTAATTTCTAAATTTCGACAGGGAACTATACTGATGAGTGTGGGGATAGAGTATAGAATTTTAAGAGTCAGTTAAGGGATATAACCTTGATTATGTTGAACTTTGGGTGGGAGATTATTGTTCGACTTTGGTGCCATTGGTGTCAGCGCGACTGTATTAGTCGGTGCAGTTTAAATGAAGAGTGGATTACTTATCATAGGCATATTCAAAGGGTGTATCCTGGAAGTTCCTGCAATGTTGGAAGTTTATGGTTCTTACCTTGGAAAGTAAGGACATCTTTTTTCGGTGTGAGATAGACAACGGATTCCATGTTATACCTCAAATGGTCTATGTCGGTTAATGGTAAACTTTCCACAATAATGAACAAAGGATACTTCAAGAAGTATCTGGCATGTGTTTTATAGATGTTAGTTTGCATTGACCTTGATTACAATATATGTTTTTTATCCTTTTATCTTATGGTTTAGCTTAGTCATTGCACATCATGTAAAGACTGTTTTAGCATGATTTCATAAATATTTTGCATTGCTATCATACTTGGTACATTCGATGTACTAACGCATATTCTTGCCTACATTGTTTCACTAATGTAGGTCAGACGCTTCTATTCCGCATACTCGTGGATAGTGAGCCCATATTGAGTTTTGAAGATTTGTGAGTCCTTATGTTCCGAGGAATGAGATTCTTTTATTTCCTTCATGTCTTTTCATTTTAGATTTTTTTTATCTAATGTATGGGTTACGTCCCAATAATTTTTTGATATAATAAATGGCTATGAAACTATATTATACTTCCTCTACATTTTGTCAATTCTTATGATTTAAAAAATTTCTTTTGAACTCATAAATTATATTATCTTGTATGATGTATGCTGAGTGGCTTATGTAGGGGCTTCTCGGGGTCATATATGCCATGTCATGTCTAGGGTGTACTTTGGGTCCTAACAAACTTGGTATCAAAGCATAATGTTTAGAAAAGTCCTAGGAAGTGTATAAGCCACGTCAACTAGAGTCTTGTTCATGGGTGTGAAGCACGCCACATTTATGAAGAAGAAGCTATAAGATGATTAGGAAATTCCACTTCCTTCACTACTCTAAAGTCGTGTGATAGAGTGTAAATCTATAGGTCTTTCTCCTAATCCCTATATGATTCCTTTCAGGATATAACCCCTCTAAGAGCATACGTTTGGATAAATGTGAGCAAGAATGTGGGATGAGAAGCTCCTCAATTTTCGGTCGACCCTTTGGTGAAACTAGTGATGAATGCGAAGATTATGGTTGTTTTTCAAGTGTTCACTCAAGCCAATAGGGAGGTTTTGGTCCCCATCAACCCAATGTGGGAAGCATCTCGACTGAGGGACTTAACTAGAATGAATTATCTGGAGTTCCATGGTTCTAAGGCTGAGAAAGATCCTCAAGAGGTCAATGATTAAGTGTATAAGGTGTTGATGATCATAGGAGTGACGCTGGTGGAAAAGGCGGAGTTGGTTGCATATCAACTTAAGGGTGTTGCTCAAGTGTTGTTCAACCAATGGAAGGAAGAGATGGTAGTTGATGTGAGTCCTCTTGATTGGAAAAAGTTTAAGGTAAATTTTCTTGATAGGTTCTTTTCCCTAGAGATTAGGAAGGCAAAGGTACTTGAATTCATCAACCTTCATCAAGGAAACATGGGTGTGAAAGAATATGCTTTAAGTTTACACAATTGTCTAAGTATCTCCTATTATAGTTGTCAATCCTAGGGCATGAATGAGTAAGTTTGTTTCGGGAGTGTCCGATATGGTAGTCAAGAAATGTCGTACCGCTATGCTTATCAATGATATGGACATTTCTTGTCTAATGGTGCATGCTCAAAAAATAGAACATGAGAAATTTAAGGAAAGATTTAGTGAGACAAAGATGGAAAGGACCAATGATGGTGACTTTTCACATTCAAGGTCCGATGGACATGATCATTTTAAGTTTCCAGTCAAGATTCCTCCAATGCTCCTCCTAAATTCAATGAAGATAGGGTGTCTAACCTTAAGCCTCAAGGAGGAAACGATGGTGGATTTTCATCTACTACTAGTGCAAAATATGAAAGGAAGCATAAGGGTAAATGCTTAGCCGATACAGATGGTTTATTTGGTTATGGTAAGAGTGGTGATAAGATAAGGTATTTTCCATCACTTATGGCTAAGGGAAGAGAATATAGGAAAACTCCACTTAGTGTTTTGGGTCCAAGTGTTCTAAAGCAAAATCGATTCTATGATATTCAAACTCGTCATGAGCAAGAGTGTTCTCCCGATGTGGGTACCACTATGTTGAAAGTCTTTCATTTTGATGCTTATACATTGCTTGATCCTAGTGCTACCTTGACTTTTGTGACACCATAAGTGGCTATGATATTTAATATTCTTCCGAATGTATTGGTAGACCCTTTTTCAATCTCTACTCCTATTGGTTAATCTATTGTGGCTAAGAGAGTCTATAGAAATTGTCTCATCTCCTTATCCCATAGAGTCACTCATGTTGATCTTGTAGAGCTTGATATGTTAGATTTCAATGTTATTCTTGACATGTATTGATTGCACTCTTTTTATGCTTTTATCGATTGTAGAACCTAAGTGGTCAAGTTTCAATTTCCTAATGAGCCTATCCTATAGTTGAAAGGGGGAAATTCTATGCCGAAAGGTTAGTATGTTTCTTGACTTAAAGCTAGAAAGATCATCTCTAAGGGTTACATATATCATCTAGTTTGGGTGAGATGTATGGATCTTTAAACCCATATTTTTGAGTTGGTCCCCATTGTTTATGAGTTTCTAGAAGTGTTTCTCGATGATCTACTCGTTGTTACTCCCAAAAGGAAAATAAACTTCAGTATTGACCTACTCCCAGTTATGAAACCTATCTATATTCCTCCTTATCAAATGGCTTCTATAGAAATTAAAGAATTAAAGGAGCATTTGAAACATTTTTTGGATAAGGGTTTCATCCGACCAAGTATCTCTCCATGTGGTGCTCTAGCTTTGTTTGTTCAAAAGAAAGATGGCTCACTCCATATGTGTGTTGACTAGTGACAATTGAAAAAGGTTACCATTATGAACAAATATCCTCTTACAAGGATAGATGATTTGTTTCATGAAGTTCAATGAGCAAGTTACTTCTCTAAGATTGACCTTCACTCAGGTTATCAACAATTGAGGGTGAAGGAAGATGACATTCCGAAGACAACTTTTCAAACTTAGTATGGTCATTATGAGTTTTTGGTGATGTCCTTTGGCTTCACAAATACTCCAGCCGTATATATGGATTTGATGAATAGGGTATTTAGACAATACCTTGATATGTTTGTGATCATGTTTATTGATGATATCTTGATTTAGTCAAGGAGTGAAGATGAGTATACTGATCAGTTGAGGATTGTGTTGCAAGACCTCAAGGACTAACAACTTTTTGCAAAGTTTATTAAATGTGAGATTTTGTTGAGATCCATGGATTTTCTTTATTACATTATTTCCGCAAAGGGTATTGAAGTACATCCTAAGAGGAACGAAGTAGTTAAGTGTTGGCCCAAACCTCTATCACCTTCAGATATTCAAAGTTTCTTGGGTTTGGCTAGTTACAAATGAAGGTATGGTCAAGGGTTTTCTTTAATGGCCTCTCCCTTGATGTAATTGACCTAAAAGAAGGTTCAGTTCATGTGGTCTGAAACGTGTGAGAAGAGTTTTAAGGAGTTGAAAGATAGACTTACCTCCTCTTCGGTGTTAACTTTACCGAAAAGAACCCATGGATTTGTGGTTTATTGTGATGCTTCAAGAATTGTGTTGGGTTGTGTCCTTATGCAAAATAGGAAGTCCTGGTCTATGCTTCAAGGCAATTTAAGATTCATGAAAACTATCCTACCCATGACTTAGATGTAGTAGTGATTGTGTTTGCTCTTAAGATTTGGAGGCATTACATGTGTGGTGTTCATGTTCATGTCTTTACTGACCACAAAAGTTTGCAGTATGTTTTTAAAAAAAATATCTAAATCTTTGCCAAAGGATGTGGCTTGAGTTTCTAAAGGATTATGAAATGAGTCATCTATATCACCCTGGTGAGGAAAATGTAATGGCAGATGCTCTTAGTCAATTATCAATAGGTAGTGTTGTTCATATTGAGGATGGTAAAAATGAGTTGGTTCGAGATCTTCACAGATTGGCCCGATTGGGTGTTTGGTTCGTTGATTCAACCAAGGGCGGTATTATTTCCCATAATGGTTCAAAATCATCGTTTTTGTCCAATGTGAAAGCAAAGCAAAGTCTTGATCCAATTTCTTTTGAATTGAAGGAAGAGATAATTAAGAAGTCTATTGAGACTTTCTCTCGAGGGGGAGATGGAGTGCTTCGATATCAAGGTCATTTGTGTGTTCCCATTATATATGACTTACGTAAGCAAATCTTATTACAAGCCGATAGTTCACAATATTCCATTCAATCGGAAGCCAAAGAGAATTATAGTGACTTGCGGGAGATCTATTGGTGGAATGGGATGTAAAATGATATTATGGAATCTGTTGTTAAGTGTCCTAATTGTCAACAAGTGTAAGTTGAGCATCAAAAGTTGGGAGGTTTATCCCAATATATTAGCATTCTTTCTATGAAGAGGGAAGATTTGAATATGGACTTCATTATGGGGTACCCATACGCGATGATGACATGACTCGATTTGGGTTATGGTAGACTGTAGGACGAAATCAACTCATTTCATCCCCGTCAAGATTTCTTATTCGGTCAAAGACTATGATAAGTTGTATCTAAGGGAGATGGTTATGTTGCATGGAGTGCCTCTATCATTCAACTCTGATCGGGGTACCTAATTCACGTCTCAGTTTTGGAAATCTTTCCAAAGGGGCTTGGTAATCGTGTTAAGCTTAGTACAATATTTCATCAGTAAACCGATGGGCAAGCGGAGCATACTATCCAAACATTGGAAGATATGTTGAGATCTTCTGTAAATGACTTCGAACGTAATTGGGATGATCATTTGTCTTTGATTGAGTTTGCGTCTAATAAAAGCTACTATTCAAGCATTGGTATGGCTCCATTTGAGGCTCTATATGGTAGGAGGTTTAGATATCCTATAGGTTGGTTTGAAGTCGATAAAGTTTCTTGGATAGTTCCCGAGTTAGTGCATGAGGCTATGGAGAAAGTTCGACTTATTAGAGATAGGTTGAAAACAACTCAAAATCGACAAAAGTCCTATCCCAATGTTAGAATAAGAGATCTTGAGTTTGATGTAAATGATTGGTTTATTTTAAAATTTCACCCATGAAGGTGTAATGAGATTTGGGAAGAAATGGAAGCTTAGTCCCCGCTATATGGGTGAATACCATATTTTGAGGCATATTTGTAAAGTTGCTTATGAACTTGATTTGCCTAATGACTTGGCATTAGTGAATCCGATTTTCCATGTCTCATTCTTGAAGAAATGTGTTGGTGATCCGATATTTATCATACCATTGGTGAGTGTTGGTAAAAAGGACTGACTTTCTTATGATGAAGTTTTGGTTGAGATTTTGGACCGACAAGTTCGGAAGTTGCGAGATAAGAAAGTTGCATCCGTAAAGGTTCGTTAGAGGAATCAGTTAGCTGAGGGTTCTACTTGTGAGGCCAAGGCCAATATGAAGTCATGTTATCCTCATCTTTTTCCCTCCGTTCCTACTCTAGATTGAGGTATTTAGTTCCCATGGTTCATTCTTTTGGGTTCATGTGTCTTAGATATTCCCATGATTCCTTATTTATGCCTATTCATGAAAAGATTAAATTTTGAGAAAATGAGTTAACTTGATGTCACAACCCAAGGTTACACCCTAGACGTAACATGGAGTATAGGACCCCAAGAGGCCCCATACAAGCCACTTATCATTCATAACATAAGACATAGAACAAAAGAGATAAAGAACAACATTTCAAGTACCAAAAGTTTTATAAAGTAAAGCGGAAGTCTAAACACTTTGTCTCATTAGCCATCTAGTACATAAGAATGAAACTGGGCCTAGCCTATAGATCATGACCAAAACTTAAAATAAGAAAGAAGACTAAAAACAATAAAAATCCATCCTCGAAGCATGAGGACTCACAAAAGTTTGGAATCTCTCAAGTCAACCTCTAGCCACGAAACTGAGAACCCTGACTGTCGGATCCTAGATTTGGGGAAATGTAGGCAAGAGTATGCTTTAGTACAAAAATATGTACCAAGTATGATAACCATGTATATAAACATTTAAATCATACTAAAATTGGGCATTTCATGACATTCAATGACCAAACTAAAACATGATATAAAAAGGGTTAGAAAACATAAGTCATAAAACATGGTTAATGCAAGCTAACATCATTAAAACCTTTGAACACATTTGAGATACTTCTTGAAGTAACCTTAGTTCATTATTATTGTGGAAATATGCCTTAACTGACAGAGAGATCATGTCAGCTATAACACGATCTCTCGGTGTCTCCCACACCAAAAAGGGTTGTCCTATTTGCCAAGGTAAGGACCATGAACTTCTAGCTTCAGTGGATCTACTAGCTAATGTCTATCTAGACAATCATCCTATGGGGGCACATAGGTAAGGATAAGGAGATTGCTTCAAGAAACCCAGCCTCTACTCATGGGAAAGCTTCCATCTTAATATCCTCTCGGTGCTAAGCATAAATCTCACAAAATAGTCATTTTCTTACTTGTTCTTATTATCCATGGAAAGGCACGTCATATTGCCAATCCAAGTTAGGTCATAAGTCATAAGTCATCCATGGAATGGCATCATTCAAAAAACCAATCCAAACTAGGTTTCATTAGGATAGTTGTTTATCTTTGATTCCTTTAGGTGAGAAGACCTTTCAACCTTAGAACCCTTACTATGTGAGGAACCATTTCACAATCATGCTTTCATGTGTATATGAGAAAATTCTTCCAACAACAAAACAACAACATTTTCATTGATACTTCACTCTCAAAGCATCCATAAAAGATTTACATAAATTTCTTAAGAACATGCATGATTTCATTGTCACAACCTAGGGGTACCCCCTAGATGTAACAAGGAACATAGAACCCCGAAAGGGACCATGTAAGCCACCTAGCATATCATAACATAAGCATAGAACAATAAAGAGTAAAAACACATTTCTTAGGTCCAAATGTTCATGAAGGAAAATCGAAGTCTAGACTTGTCTCAATTAGCCATCTATTACAATCCTTGAATCAAATAGGGTCACAGCCCTCGAACATAATCCAAAAAGGAAAAATAAGAAAATAAACTACAATGACGACATCCATCCTTAAATCATGAGGACTTACCAACAACCTTGGAGAATAGCCAAATCCAAGCTCTAGCCACAATGAGGACCGCCTAGAGAACCGGACCCTACACGTAGGGAAAATTTAGGAAAAAATGGGTTAGTACAAAAATGTACTAAGTATGATAGTCATGCATAAAAGCCTTGAAACATGCTAAAAAGGACATTTTAGTTAAAAAAAAAAAACATGCACTTTATCAAGTTTAAGGATCATCATGAAGATTAGTGTAAAAGCATATTCAACATATAGATAATCATATCAGAATGGAAACATACCATAAATACCCTGAAAGTTTACTTGTCCAAAGCATGAATAAGATCCCATAATCCCACCCATGCTAAGTAAAGCTTCTTGAGTAACCATAGTTCATAATTCATATTCTTGTTCATAATGTTGTTGTGGGAAATTAGCCTTAACCGAAATAGACCATGTGAGCTTAACATGGAATCCGGTGTCTACCCCACACCGAAAAGGGGTTGTCCAACTTCCCTATGGTAGAACCATACTCTTAGCTTAGGTTGATCCATTAGCTAATAACCTATGGGGGCACATAGTTTATGGGAAAAAGAGATTGCTACTAGAAACCCGGACTCAACTATGGTATAAGGTTTCCATCTCAAGAGATACATAATATGGGAACCTAGACTCAACTATGGTAGAAGGAACCCATTTGGAAAGTCGGACTCAACTAAGGTAGAAGCTTTCATCTCATATTCATATCCACTCGGTGCTAAGCATAAATTCTCATATATTACATATTAAGTCTTGAATTAAGTTAATATTCATGGAAGAATGTCTTGACACACAATCCAACATAATTCATACTATAGCTCGTAGATTCAATAGGTGAGAATAGCCTTTCAACCATAGAATCATCATATTGTGAGAAATCTTTCACATCATATCATATCCATACATAGGTGTGTAAATGAGGATGTCTTCCAACAACACAACAACTAGATCATATTTATAATCACTTTACTCTCAAAGTGTTCTTAAAGCATATACATAAATCTCTTACTTTGCCCTTCAAGGACCATAGATCATATTCCATCAACACATCCAAAATTACGACATTAGACATGGATGATAACATAACTCAAGTAGTTCAATTACTACATGCATAATTCTATCATATTCTTCTTGCATCAACCAATACCCACACTTTAAGATCCAAATTGGGAAATAGGGGAATTGATGGATTCTTGGGGAATTCAACATAAAACCATATGAAATCATCAATATATCCATAATAAAACATAATTCTACCATTAAAAATGAATTTAAAAGGAATCCATGAGATGGAAGTCAAACCCTAACTCTTGGGATTTCTAGCTTTGAAATTTAGGGTTTTGAAGGGGCTCCATGGATAAATTATATCCATGAATGAAGATCTACCACACTATGGTTATGAATCTCAATGAATTTGAGTTTAAAATCTTATTTCTTCAACCCTAGCTTCCGCTTTCTTCTTCTTCTTCCTTGGAGTTCTAGAGAGAGAGTATTTGGGGAAAAGTTGGTTTTGATTTGTGATTTTGGAATAATGAGGAAGATAACTAAATTTGGGGGTTTAAATCATTATATAGTTAGTCTAATTTAGTGTAAAACGACATCATTTAATACTAACTAAAACTGGAAAACCCCAAAACTTCCCTACACTTAACTGCCAAAAGAAAGTTTCAGGCCTCACCCATGACCACTACTGACGGACCGCGGTTGGACCCACATCCTATGCTAGTGAACATGGATTGAGTTACTGGGACTTGTTTCTGGGTGCTTGACCCACGACCCCTCACCCACTATGCGTGGGTGGACCTACAGGGCATGGTTGCCCTCGTGGGTCAATGCCCAGGCACATTTTTGGTGTCCTCCCCAAAGACCCATTGTTAGTCCTTGGGGGTCGTACCTTAACGTTCTAAAATGAAACCCTATACTTTTAGGTACGGGTAGGTACATTCAAGGATCTAACCCTAATGTCAAACTCTAATCTAGCCTACTAGTTTTTGAGGTGTTACATTCATAAACTTCTCTTTCATAATCCAAAACCCACATCATATGATAATAATTTGAAAAAACATGGGAATTACATGGGTTCATGGGGAATCATCATAAAATCATTAGACTAACACAATTCATGCATAAAAGATCATAGATCAATCAACTAATTCAATAATTAAAGGAACCCATATCATAGAAGAAAACCCTAACTCAATTGGGGAATTATAACTTTGAAAATAGGAGAATTTTGGAACTCCATGAATGGAAGGAATCCATCGGTGAAAACTATCATACCTCAATGTCAATTGCTTAACTTCAATGGAGGAATTGGACACTTGACTTGCAAACCCTAGCTTGGACCCTTATTCTTCAAGTTTTCTAGGGAAAGAAATATTTGAGAGGAAAACTTGTCCTTGTTTTGTACATTTGAGAGAATGATTTTCAATTGGGAATTTTTAGACTTAAAACACTAATATAGGGGTTTTTGGGAAGGGTAAAATGACATAGTATTAGGCTAGACCAATTAGGAAAATATCCAACTGCCCTTAGGATCATAACTACCGACCCCAAACGACACCCTGAACAACTAATCATGGTTTGACCGATGGTCCGTCCTGCTGGTACGTCATCTTGCGTCAGAAGGTGGAATTTGAGGCCCTAATCAACCTAACTTATCCATGAACTATGGACCCAATGACGGTCCATTGGTCTATGCCGTGATTCGTAGTCCTCTGAGCCTATTTGAGTGGCCAATCCACGGACCAAACCTACGGTCTATGGCTCAGTTCACGGGTCGTGATTAGCCTCCCTCCAATGGCACCAAATCTTTTTAAAATTGAAATTTTGCCCTTTCTCGAATTCGAGGTGTTACACTATCTTCCCCTTGGGATTATTCGTCCTTGAATGAGATTCAAGACATCATTAAAGGGGTGAAAACTAAATCTAACAGCCCATCATGCATGCAATGCACATATCCGAGGAGGAAACATCAACTCCAAGCTAAAACATGTTCAAAACATTACATCATGAAGTCTATATGCAGCTCATACTCAAATGCACATAAACATGTGGAAATCAATCAAATAAACTTATTTTCTAAAAGAGAAGATTTTCATGAATCATGCATAAATGAGGAAATCATGGGAATACCTAAGACACATAACCCCAAAATAAAAGAGTAAACCATGAAGAACTCATTACCTCAAGATAGGGTAGAGGTAGAAGGAAAGAGGTGAGGATATCGGGACATCATATTGGCCTCGGCCTCTCAAGTAGCACCCTCAACTAATTGGTTCCTCTACAACACTTTCACGGAAACAACTTCTTTATTTCCCAACCTCTTGACTTGCCGGTCTAAAATCTCAACCGGTCTTCCTTATAAGAAAGACTCTCCTTAACTCCCAAATCTTCTAAGGGGACTATAGTTGTCGGATCACCAACACATTTCTTCAACATGGAGACATGAAAAATTGGATGCACTAATGCCAATTCATTAGGAAATTCTAGTTCATAGCAACCTTACCAACACACCTCAAAATCTGATATGGGCCTACATATCGAGGACTAAGCTTCCCTTTCTTACCAAATCTCATTACATTCTTCATGGGTGAAATTTTGAAAAAGACCCAATCATTTACATTAAACTCAAGACCTCTTCTTCTAACATCGGCATAGGACTTTTGTCGACTCTGAGTCATTTTCAACCTTTCTCCAATTATTCAAAGTTTTTCCATGGCCTCATGTACCAATTTGGGACCTATTAGGGAAAATCCACCCATATGAAACAATATAATAGGAGATCTAAACCTTCTACCATATAGGGCCTCAAATTGAGTCATACAAATACTTGAGTGATAACTATTGTTATATGCAAACTCAATCAAATGAAAGTGATTATCCCAATTACCCTTGAAATCAATCATACAAGCTCTCAACATATCTTCCAATGTTTTGATAGTACGCTCTGTTTGCCCATCAGTTTGTGGATGAAAGGCTGTGCTAAGCTTAACAAGAGTACCAAGACCCATTTGAAAATATTTCCAAAATGGAGAAGTGAATTGAGTTCCTCAATCGAAGATAACGAATAAAGGCACTCCATGTAACTTTACCATTTCTCTCAAATAAAACTTAGCATAGTCTTCCTTCAAATAAGAAACCTTGACGGAAATGAAGTGAGTCAATTTCATCATTTGATCTGCCACAACCCAAATCAAGTCATGTTGTCACCGGGTGCGAGGCAAACCAACAATAAAGTACATATTCAAATCTTCCTACTTCCAAGTAGGAATGCTAATGTCTTGGGACAAACATCCTGGCTTCTGATGCTCAACTTTCACTTGTTGAATTTTAGGACACTTAGCCACAAATCCCGCAATATCCTTGTTCATTCTATTCCACCATTAGATCTCTCTCAAATCACGGTACATCTTGATAGCTCTCGGGTGAATGGAATACTGAGAACTATGGGCTTCTGAAAAGATTTGTTCCCTCAATTCATCAACATTAGGAAAACACAAATGACCTTGATATATAAGTACACCATCTCCCCCTTGGGAGAAAGCCTCTACAGACTTTATAAGCAACGCCTTCCTTAAACTCAACCAAAATTGAATCAAGACCTTCCTTGGCTTTCAAATCCGTCACAAAAGAAAATTTTGAACCATTATGAACCATAACATCACCCTTGGTAGATTCCACTAACTAAATACCCAACCGAGCCAATCAATGAACATCTCAAACCAACTCTTCCTTATCTTTTTCAATATGAACAACACTACCCATAGATAACAGACTAAGAGAATCTGCCATAACATTCGCTTTATCGGGGTGATAGAGAACACTCATATCATAATCCTTCAATAACTATAGCCACCTTCTTTGGCAAAGATTTAAATCCTTCTGTTTAAACACATATTGCAAACTCTTTTGGTCGGTAAAAACATCTACATGGACACCATATAATTAGTGCCTCCAAATCTTTACGGCAAAAACAACCGCCGCTAGTTCAAGTTCATGGGTAGAATAATTCTTTTCATAAATCTTAAGTTGCCTTGAAGCATACGCAATGACTTTCTCATTTTGCATAAGTACACATCCTAGCCCAATTCTCGAGGAATCATAATAAAAACAAAATGATTAGTCCCTTCCAGTAAGGTCAACATCGGAGCGGAAGTTAGTCTATCTTTCAATTCTTGAAAACTCTTCTCACATGTTTCAGACCATATGAATTTAGCCTTCCTTTGAGTCAATGCTTTCAATGGAGAGACAATCGTGACAAACCTCCTATAATAACCGATTAGACCTAAGAAACTTCTAATATCCAAAGGAGATAGAGGTCTATGCCAGCTCTTGACCGCATCCGTCTTCTTGGAATCAACCTCAATACCCTTACTTGAAACAATGTGACCAAGAAAAGCTACGAACCTTAGCCAAAACTCACACTTGCTAAATTTTGCAAAGAGTTGTTAGTCCTTGAGATTTTGCAACATAATCCTCAAATGATCAATATGCTCATCCTCACTCCTCAAATAAATCAAAATATCATCAATGAACACAATCACAAACATGTCAAGTATTGTCTAAACACCATATTCTTCAAATCCATAAATGTCGTTGGAGCATTAGTGATGAGTCCACATATTAGACTCATTTAGGTCTATACTTTAATAGAAATTGTGCCCTCAAATGTTTATTTTATCTCAATATCTGATGAAAACTGTTAAGTTTCAGGTATTTGAAGTTTTAAGGAAAGCATGGACACTACGTCGCAAAAAAGAATGAAGAAATGAAGGCATGAGGATCGCCAAGTCCACTTGGTGAGTCGCTGAAGGGTTTTGCTTCGCCTTTTATTCCAGTGTGCTGAGCCTTGAAGGAAAGGATCAAGTCGGTGGAAAAAGGGAGAAGTCGACACATCGTCGAGAAGTTTCAAGAAGCAGTACCATGTCGCCCAATGACCCAAAGCACGACGATGTTGAAGGATGGTGCAAGACGGCGATGAACTACACCAAAAGGTGAATCAACGAGTTGATTGGCTATTTCGACTAACGAAGTTGAATGACCCGCTGCAGCACAAATTAGTGAAAACTATAAATACTAGTCCAAGTTGTAGTTTTAAGAGTCAAACAATTATTATAATTTTCATATAGAATAGTACTTTTTGATATTTTTGCTCTGAGTTTGAGAGGGTTTTGAAAACTTAAAGAACAAAAGGGTTTCATCTCTAAGGATTTGGACTTGGGTCTCTTGATTCTTCATTATTGGCCTGTAACAAGGCTTAAATCGTCATACCCATTTGAATACAAGCTCACTTAGGTATAAATTTCTATCTCTTGATGTGTGGCTAAAAACCATAATTCTTGGGTGTGATTTTGTGAATATGGGTTAGATTAGTTATTGGGTCTTGCTTGCTGATAGTCTATTCGTAATTTAAATGTGATTTCATTTAGTGGTTGTGGATAAACCTAATGAGGTTGTAGTTGCAAATATAATCTCATAGATATGTTTTCGGCTTGAGAGAGAGAGAGGTCGTAAAACTAAGACCACTAAATTGATGGCCAGTGCGAGTGGGTCTACATGAGGTTCAGCTCGAGAGAGTGAACCCTAGTCCCATGTCCACACACTCAGCTCGAGAGAGTGAGTGGGTTAAGGCGGAGGCTATTCTTCATACGGCAAATGGGTGTCCAAGAGGAACCCGCTTGAAATGGGGTAAGTTGCTCGAGAGAGAGCTTATCCCCCTTAAAGTCTAGCCTAGTCATAATTACTCTACGAGTTCTCTATCAAAAGCATGTACCCGATGATTTAGTCTATCTCATATTCCATTCACATCCCAAGAATCCCCCTCTCATTACTTAGGAATCCCTATTTATTTTGTTATTTTTACTCACTAGTGACAAAACCCCCATTGCTAATTGACACTATTGTGTCCCCCTTTAATTTAGAATATGTTTAATCATTAATGTCTTTAGCTACGACTAATTAGAACTAAATTTTATCTTTCTATTAATTCTCAAAACCACTTTCTTGGGAACGATCCCAACCCTTGGTTGGGTTACTAAACTATTGTACGATCGTAGACACTTGCATCGGAAGTTGTGTCTTGAATACACAAACATCAATTTGTCAAACCAAACAACATTACAAAAAATTCATAATGACCATACCAAGTTCAAAAAGTCATCTTTGGAATATCATCTTCCTTCACGCTCAAATGGTGATAACCCGACCGAAGGTCAATCTTACAAAAGTAACTCGCTCCTTGAAGTTGTTCAAACAAATTATCTATCCTTGGAAGAGAGTACTTATTCTTAATGGTCACCTTGTTCAACAAGCGATATTCATTGCACATACTAAGAGAACCATCTTTCTTTCTAACAAATAAAACTGGAGCACCCCACGTAGAGATAGTTGGTCGGATGAAACCATTATCCAACAAGTCTTTCAATTGTTCTTTCAACTCCTTTAGTTTTGCCGGAGCCATTCAGTAAGGAGGGATAGAGATAGGTTGTGTATCAGGGAGAAGGTCAATACCGAAGTCTATTCCCCTTTTGGGAGGAATATCGGGTAAATCATTTGGGAATACTTCCAGAAACTCATTAACCACGGGGACTGACTCAAGAGTAGGGGCTTCAGAATCCACATCCCTCACCCTAACTAGATGGTATATGCAGCAATCATATTTTTAGCTTTAAGACAAGAGACAAACTGACCCTTAGGAATAGAATTTCCCCCTTTCCATTCTAGGACAGGCTCATTCGAGAACTGAAACTTGACTACACGAGTTCTACAATCAATAGAAGCATAACATATGTGTAGCCAATCCATACCAAGGATAACATCAAAATCTAGCATATCAAGCTCCACCAAATCAACAAGAGTAACTTTATAGGACAAGGAAATGAGACATTTTCTATAGACCCTCTTAGCCACAACAGAATCACCAACAAGAGTAGAGACGAAAAAAAGATCTAACAACACATCCGCAAGAACATCAAAAATCATAGCCACATATGGCATCTGAAAAGACAAGGTAACACCGGTATCGAGTAAATCATAAACATCAAGTTGGAAGACTTTCAACATACCAGTAACCACATTGGGAAAAGTCTCTTGTTCACCACGAGTCTGAAGTGCATAGAATCAGTTTTGCTTGGGAGCATTGGAACCCGAACCACTAGGAGGAGCTTGCTTGCTCTCTCTTCCATTAGCTGTAAGAATTGCGCAATACCTCCTCTTATGACCAATTTTACCACAATGGAAGCAACCATATGTGTCGGCTAGGCAATTACCCTCGTGCTTCTGTCCATACCTAGCACAAACAGACATAGGCAATGAAGACCAACTAGCATTCCCTCCTTGAGGCTTAGGGTTAGACACCCTCTATTTATTGAACCTAAGAGGAGCACTAAAGGAACCTTGACCAGAAAACCTTAGCCAAAATCTAGGACGACCATGTCCATCGGACCTTGCATGAGAGAAATTACCATCACCAGTTGTAGCCCTCTTGTCTTCCTATACCTTTCCTTAAGTTTCTCCTCTTTGATTTGTTGAGCATGAACCATGAGATGAGATATGTCCATGTCATTAATGACTATTGCGGTATGGCATTCTTTAACCAGCATTTTGGACACACCCGAAACGAACATACTCATCCTTACCCTAGGATCGGCAACTATTGACGGGCCACATTTAGACAATTGTGTGAACTTCAAACCATATTCCCTCACACTCATACTTCCTTGATGAAGGTTGATGAATTCAAGTACCTTTGCCTCCCTCATAATAAGGGGAAAGAACCAATCAAGAAAAGAAACCATAAACTTCTCCCAATCAATAGGACCTGCATCTTTCGGTCTCCCTTCTTTCTATTCATTGTACCATATTTGAGCAACACCCTTAAGCTGATAAGCGGCCAACTCCACCTTTTCCACCGGCATCACTTCCATGATCACCAATACCTTGTAAACCTCATCAATAAACACTTGAGGAACTTTCTCAACCTTAGAACCATGAATCTCCGGAGGATTCATCCTAGTGAAGTCCCTCAGTCTAGATTTCATCATAGCCACATTTGGATTAATAGGAACCGCAACCTCTCTATTGGCTTGGGCCGTCATAGCTTGAGCCAATACTTGAAAATCAGCCCTACACTCTGCATTACTCACAAGCTTGGCCAAAGGATCGATCGGAACTTGAGGATCTTCTTGTTTCGCATTCTCCCTCACATTCCTTCTAGCATAAGATCTTCGAATAGCCATATCCTGTATAGTATCGGAAAAGGCTTAGGAGAGAGACTTTATAGAGTTAAACTCTATCGCATGACTTTTGAGTAATGCAAGAAGTGGAGTTTCCTGAACATCTTGTTGCCTCTCATTTATAATGTGGCCCGCTTCACACTCATGAACAAGACTCTACTTTACATGGCTTATGAGATATCCTAGGACCATTCTAAACCTTGTGTTCTGATTACCAATTTTGTCACGACCCAGGGGTACACCCTAGACATAACATGGCGTATAGGACCCCGAGAAGCCCCATACAAGCCACTTAGCATTTATAACATAAGACATAGAACAAAAGAGATAAAGAACAACATTTCAAGTACCAAAAATTTTATAAAGTAAAGCGGAAGTCTAAACACTTTGTCTCATTAGCCATCTAGTACATAAGAATGAAATTGGGCCTAGCCCACTTTCATAATCATGTTTTCATGTGTATATGAGAAAATCCTTTCAACAACACAACAAGAACATTATCATTGATACTTCACTCTCAAAGCATCCTTAAAACATTTACATAAATTTTATAAGAACATGCTTGATTTCATAAACTTCTTTTTCATAATCCAAAACTCACATCACATGATCATAATTTGGAAAAGCATGGGAATTGCATGGGTTCATGAGGAATCATTATAAAATAATTAGATTGACTCAATTCATTCATAAAAGATAATAGATCAATCAACTAAATCAATAATTAATGGAACTCATACCATAGAAGAAAACCCTAACTCAATTGGGGAATTCTAACTTTGAAAATAGGAGAATTTGGGAACTCTGTGAATGGAATGAATCCACGGATGAAAACTATCATACCTCAATGCCAATTGCTTAACTTCAATGGAGGAATTTGTTGACTTGACTTACAAACCCTAGCTTGGACCCTTCTTCTTCAATTTTTCTAGAGAGAAATATTTGAGAGGAAGACTTGTCCTTCTTTTGTAAATTTGAGAGAATGATTTTCAATTGGGAAATTTTAAGGTTAAAACACTTATATAGGGGTTTTGGTGAAGGGTAAAACGACATTGTATTAGGCTAGACTAATTAGGAAAAGACCCAACCGCCCTTAGGAAAATAACTATCAACCCCAAATGACGGCCTAAAAAATAGATCGTGGTTTGATCGATGGTCCATCCTTCTGGTCCATCGTCTGGCGTCAGAAACTGGAATTTTATGCCTTGATCAACCGACCTCATCCACTAACCACGGACCCAACGACGTTCCGTTGGTCCATCCTGTGGTTCATGGTCCTCTGAGCCTATTTGGGCAGCCAATCCATGAAACCAACCTACAGTATGTGGCTCAGTTCACGGACTGTAGTTGGCCTCCATCAGATTGCACCAAATCTTTCTAAAAATTGAAATTTTACCCTTTCTTGAATCTAAGGTGTTACACTTGATTGATTTCTTCATGCTTATGTAAATTTGAGTGTGAATTTCATATAGACCTTCTGAAATGATGTTTTGAACATGTTTTAGTATGGTGTGGAGGTTTTCTTATCGGATACATGCATTTATATGGCTACATTCATGTTGGGTTGTGAGAACTTGTTTCTACCATCCTTATGATGTCTTAAAGTCCCATTTGAGGATGAATAATCCCAATGGGGAGATATTGTAACACCTTAGATTTGAAAAGAATGGAAAATGTTGATTTAAGTTGCAGGTGTGACCTATAGCTCCTCCTTATGATTGGTAAGTGCAATTACGGATCGTAGGTGGCATTCATAGGTAAGGGGGAAAATTATTTATTTCAAAACATGTCTCAGTTCCCTTTTAATGGTTCACCAGGACAGTCCTTCGTTTAATGTACGAGTCGTAGGTAGGTCTCATAGGTGAGTCCCAGACCTAGTCAAATTTTAATGTATAAAGTTGGACTTACAGTGGCCATGTACGAACTGTAGGTAGACCAACGAACCGTAATGGGTCCCATTGTTGAAGGTCAAAAATTTAGGGTCTCGGTACTTGACCTACGGTTCACCAGGATGGTCTATAAATTGACCTACAGACGGTAGGTATGATTCATAGGTCGAGTTGGCATTTATTTTAGTAAGGTTTTTTGGTCTTTACCCTAATCTTGTTAACCCTTCACTACGTCATTTTTCCTTCTATCCTAAGCCCTATATAATGATTTTAAACCCCACAAATTACCCAATTCAATTCATTCTCTTAAATTCCTAAAAAGTTTATCAAGTTCATCTTCTCAAATATTTCTCTCTCTAAGGAAGAAGAAGAAGTCTAGGGTTTCAAGATCAAGTCTGCAATTCTCCATTGATTGTGGGTGATGTGAGGAAACTAATATATTTTTAATCATTATTTTCTTACATTTATTTTTGTATTGTCCTTTTTTAGCATGAAATATATGGATTGTGCTAAATAGTGTATTTTATTTGTAGGAGTGAATTGTTGTAAGGATGAAGAAATTTTGAGCTAAAACGAATTAAAGATGGAAGCTTAAAGAAGGAAATCAAGCAGGAAACTTAATAGATTAAATTTAATATTATAATATATAAATATATAAAGTGCAGTTTGTGCAACAAACAGCAAAATCCAAAAGAACCCACACTGCCACGTGGCAGCAGATGAAGAGTTGAACAAAATTGTTAAATCGGTTACAGTTCCAAGCGTACAACTAGAAATTCAATTCTTTTTTGGTTTAGATTTTCCAATTTCTTTTGGACTCAGTTATTTTATTAGGGTTTCTATCTCCATAAATAGTCCATGAGAATAATTATTAAGGGATCTTCAATTATAGGGCATCAACTATAAAGTTGTCAATGCGTTTTAGGGTTATTTTCTTTTCCATCTACTCTTAGACATTAGTAGCTAAAGACTCTTGTTCTTGGGCTGCGGCTATGGATAGTTTTTGAACATCAATTGTTTTGAATTAATGTTGGTTATCACTTTAAATTACTTTTGTGATCTTGTTTTAGTATTTCTTGATTAGCCATCATAGAGATAAATCTCTTGTCTACTCTTAAACTCGGGAGACACTAAGGTAGATAGACCAAAGGATACAAAAAGCTTGATCTTCCATTAATTGAGTCGATTTGTGTTTAGGAGTGACGCCCAGATGAACATTTAGCTTGGTTACCTAAAAGGGTGAAATATAAATGTTCGCCAATTAGGACTGTCTATCCCCGCTCAACGATGTAGTTAAACAACTAATTTGAGTAGGCGATTAAAGGTTGGGAGACCATGATCAAAAAATCAACCTGTACTTCAGTAATTTGATAACCATAGTGAATATATGCATTCATACATGAAACTCAATGCATGATGCAATCCTAGAATTTTGTAAGTAATCTTATTATTTTTTTCTTGCATTCTATTCTTTACAAATAAAAATCAAATACTTTTGGGATTCTTGAATAAATAATTAGACTAGTATAATTTAGTAAATAGTTAATTGACAAGTCATTTGAGTTCAAGAATTTGGTTCTTTTAAGAGCTACAATATGTCTTGCACGTCCACATACACTTGTGTGTGCAATTGGGAGCAACAAGTTTTTGGTACCGCTACCGAGGACTTACAAATTAACTATTCTTCTAAGTTATACTATTTCTTTTTATTTATTTATTTTTGGTTTTTTTAATTAGTATTTTTCTGAACAATTAATTAATTATTTCCTTATTTGATTAATTTGGTACCCTTATTGATATGGATGATTGGGATAAATCGTGTTTGGGTAACGAGTATTCATATAAATATACATGTAATTATTGTAATGGACACCACTTGGATATTGAGTGTCCTATATGTCATATATGTGGTCATCAATATGTTCATTAGAATGGTTGTCATAAATCTTATTCCCTTCCCTCGGACCCCATATTGTGATTCTTCTGTTATTTGTGATGTTGGCAGGGTGATGAAGTGGAAAATTTAAAACAAGAGGCTCACAATGTGAATTCATGTATGCAATGTACGGACATGCTGGACAAAGTAAATTTAAAAATCATGGAAAAATATTTGAAAGCGTGGAAGAGCACAAAAAATCATGAAACTGCAAGATAAGCTTGACACTAGTCAATTAGAAATTACAGTCCTAGCTAAATTAGAGGAAGAAATTGAGTCCTACCAAGGAGAAAGTTATGAAGAAACAGAGATAGTGAGCCAATCTTGGCTACAAGAACAAATTAAACTTCTAAAGTTTCAAGAGTCTATCTGTGATTGTCTAACATACATGAAAATCCAACTAATTGAAGGAAGAGTTGAGCTCACAAGAAATAGATCAATTTGGCTTAGATATTCATGATTTGGAGGCTCACTTGAACAAAAAGATTGAGGCATCTCAAGCCCAATCACCAATTCTCATGGATGATGACCAACTAGTGGAGCAAAAAGAGGAATTCCAACAATTCAACTATACTTTATTCCTTAATATCAATGTTGAGAAAGAGTACAAAAGTGAGAATGTTGTAAATAATGCGGCTTTGGAATTGAGGCATCTTGAATGTCATTCAAAACACTTTTCTTTATTATACTTAGATGGTGACATGAAATACAAGTTATCTGATCTAATGGATGAGTGTATAGATGAGGAACAAGTCTCTTACATCCTAAAGTTATTTAGTCCACGTAGACAAAACGACATTCCTCACATTAGGGCCAAGAAGTGCATGATGAAACATATATTACTTGTTTCTTTTATATGTATACCACCTCCCCTTGAGAGGAGCAGAAAAGTTGATGCAAAGTTAGGGGTAAAATTCATAAGTTCAAAGTGGAAAGAAAAGTAGTGAGTTTATTTGTGCCCTGCCACAATATTAAATTAGGTACTTATTAGGAGGCATCCTAGTTTATAGTGTAACTTCTTATGTTATTTTTTTAGTGTCACTTTTTTGTGTTGTTTTTGCAGGTTATGGGAAGTATGAGTACCCAAAAATTTGAAGCAAAGGAGCACATTTGAGCCTAAGTGTGGGGTGCGTACGACCCTTGATGAAAAATTAAGAGAACATGCTACTAGCTAGGCCTAAAGGCCTCAGGGAGTTTTTCTAACCCTTGTTTTAAATTTTATTTGATGTTGTGAATTCATAGCATCTTTTTAAGTGTGGGTTGGAGGAAGGAATTCCTAGTTTTTACAGTTTTATTGAGCCTTTTCTTTTTTAGGATGGGTTCGTTGGCTTTTGTTTTCGGTTCTTTTCCCAGGGATAGTCCCTTTAAACTAGGTGTCTTTTATTTTTTTGGAAATAACCTCTTTTTTTATTCATTTTTTTGAGAGGAAATAAAAGACCCTGTTGAGTGGTGTTATACTTGCTATTTAGGCTTAATTTTTGAATAGTACTTTCTTGTGAATCCTTGATTGCTAAGGAAATTGTAGACTCTTTGACACCTAAGTTCATGGTTGTGACTTTGGATATAGCTTATTTTATTTTGTAGTTTGTTATGATCTCATCTCTCTTAGAAGTGGAATTGATCCATCTTGATTGATACTTGTGCCATGTGTGTTAAGAATGTGTTTATTTTATATTTTGCATCCCAGTCTAGAACTTATCCAACATGTTATTGAAGCGAAATAAATAGTATTGCTTGTTTAGGAGATGATAATAAGTTTTCTTTGATTCGTCTTGTAAATTTTATCTTTTTCATATATATATCACTAGTAGCCCCTTTGAGCCTATAGTCTTTTATTGTTAGCTATATTTCTACCTCGACTCTTTTGTTGAATCCCTAGTTCTGGCACCTTGCTTCCTTGAGCAATATAGCATATACTTATTCTAATTGTTAATTCTGAAGAGAAAAAGGGATGGTTGAGTGGAAAAGGTAATCAATAATAGCTACAAAGTGATTAAAATTCCCTCTTTAAAAGAATGTGACATGAAAAAAAAAGAACAAAAGACTGTGACATGAAAAATAAATCTTTGAAAAAAATAAAATAATGATTGAAGCATTCTTGAGATGATGAGAATTACTTGTGAAATAATTGTTGCAGAGAGGGTTGAAAATAAAGAGAAGAAAGTAATGGGTGAGGTAGTCTAAAATTGCAAAGTGCTTAAGCAAGTGTAAGTCACTATTATATAGTTTTTCTACCCATCACCTAGCCTACATTACAACCCGTTAAAGTCCTATTTGATTATATTCGAGCAGGCTTAATTAGTGGAGATGTACATAATGGGCAAGCATATGGTTCTTTGTGCATATATGTGAATTTTCTTTTTGAGTGTGAGTGTTGTTCTTGATATGAAGTCCTTAATTTAAATTCAATCTTTTGAATTGAGTGTGTGGACTATTTCTTTTTGTGAGGACACTTGTTTCATAATAGATAGGTGATTTTATTAACTTTCTTTGATGAGAGTAGGTGAGAAAGCTTAAATTCGATGAGTTCAATGTCCTTCCTTAAGATTAGGAGGTTGGAAGTTTGTTGTTTATTTGGATGTCTTGCATAATGATCGGGAATTGTACTTGATGTTTTGAAATTTTTGTATGGTCTAATTGTTTGTATCAACCAAAGTGGTGGAATTCCTAGTATGATTATGTGAGATGAGCTTTAATGTTTACTCGAGGATGAGAAAAGTTTAAGTGTGGAGTGTTGATGTGAGGCCAAAAATACATATTTTTAATCATTATTTCCTCACATTTATAATTTTTATTTATCCCTTTTGAGCATGAGATTTATGGATTGTGCTAAAAAGTGTATTTTATTTGTAAGAGTGAAGTGGTGTAAAGATGAAGAAATTTGGAGGTAAAACGAATTGAAGATAGAAGATTATTGTAACACCCCGTAGTTTAGTAGGTCATCTAGAGCTTTATGTGGGAGTTCTAGAGTTTGACGTGAGGGTTAGAGTCGTAAATATGACTTCCCGTACTTAGAATGAAGGGTTCCTGGGCTTAACGTCAAGGTACAATTCCCCAAGGACCAACCAAGGGTCCTTGAGGAGGACCCCAAAACAGCCCCTAAAAGCTACCCAAAACAGTCCCACCTACTGTTGGGACTCACGCCCCGTAAGTGGACCCACACCCGTAGGAAGGGGTCGTGGGTCAAGACCCTAACTTAGGACCTGTAGGCCACCACCCACGGACCACCAGCATGCCCCGTGGACCCACCCACTGTCCGTAGGTGTGGTCTCGTGGGAGAGGCTACCTTGGCCCTTAAATGGGTCAAGTTGGGGGATTAAGGGAAGGTTCCATAATTAGTTAGGGGTTAAGTGGTGTCATTTTCTTAGTAATTAGACAACCTATATAAAACTAATAGACCCCTAAATACATTGACCCTAGACATTAATTTCAATTCACCAAAGAACCCAATTCCCTCCCAAAAATCCTCTCTCTAGAAGAAGAAGAAGAATAAGAAGAAGAAGAAGAAGAAGGGTCAACTAGGTGAAATTCCTCCAATCTTCCAAGCTTGGTGAGGGCTTTATAATCAAGGTATGATAATTAGCTAATTCATCCATGGAGTCCCCTAGAATTCATCAATTTGATGAAGAACTTCCCTAATTCAAGTTAGGGTTTCTTCAATGTTATGGGTTATGATGGATGTTGATCCAATTGAGTAGATCTTCATTGTTTATGATTGAATTAGTATTGAATTATGATATTATGATGAAATTACATGATCCCATGGCTAACCCTAGTCTAATTGATGAAATTGAATAATGTGGGTTTATGTCTTGTGAAAGGAAATTAAGTATTCATAGATTATCTTCTAGAATTGATGATTGGCATAGTAATTGTTCAAGAATAGAAATATGTAGGCATGAATTTAATTAGAACAATAATGTATATATGATGTATCATGACTAGTAAAGCTTGAGATTGAACCTTTATGATGAATTATGGCTAGAATTGATTGAAGATGAGGCTTGTGACTAGAATGTCTTGTGATCTAGATTTTTATGATGATTGTAAGAAGTAAAGCTTGAGAGTAGGGCTTGTAATTATTAATGTTGATCACTAGGGCCTTGAGAGTAAAACCAATTTGATGAATTATGCATGTTAAGGCTTTAAGAGTGAAGCTTTCATCAAAATGGTAGACTAGTAGATAGAATGGTTGTGAAAGGAATTTACCCACCTAATCTACCTCATGAATGTTTGAATGCATAAAGTGATAGAATCACATGAGCTATGATTATATCCATGTCTAATGTAGTCATTCTAGATGTGTTGATTTGATATGAGCCTTGACCTTGAAAGGGGCAAAATATGATAATATGCATGTTTTATGAAAATTATGTACATGCTTATGAACACTTTGATAGTAAAGTGATAATGATTATGATCTAGTTGTTGTGTTGTTGGATGATATCCTCATATGCACACCTATGTATGAATATGATATGATGTGAAAAGTTTTCTCACAATATGATGATTCTAAGGTTGAAAGTCTATTCTCACCTATTGAATCTAGGAGCTATAGTATGAGTTATGTTGGATTGAGTGTCAAGACATTATTCCATAAATATGAACTTAAGTCAAGACTTAATATGAACTCATATGGGAATTATGCTTAGCAGCGAGTGGATATGAATATGAGATGGAAGCTTCTACGCAAGTTGAGTCCGGCATCCCAATTAAGGCTTTTACGCTAGTTAAGTCCAGTCAAATGGGTTCCTTTTATGCTAGTTGAGTCTGGATTCCCAAAATATGTATCTCATGAGATGGAAATCTATTACCTTAGTTGAGTCCGGGGTTCTAGTAGCAATCTCCCTATCCCATAACTATGTTCCCACATAGGTTACTTAGCTATTGGATCCACCTATGCTAAGTGTATGGTTCTAACTTAGGCAAGTAGAGAAATCCCTTTTTGGTGTAGGGTAGACACCGAATTGCATGTTATTCTTACATGATCTATGTCGGTTAAGGCTAATTCCCAAATCTAGAATATGATTATGAATTATGAATTATAGTTACTCAAGAAGCTTTACCTAGCATGGGTGGAATTATGGGATCTTATTCATGCATTGCACAAGTATGATTTGAGGGTAGTTATGATATGTTCCTTTTATGGTATGATGATCTATGTTTCTAGCTTATGCTTATGATGTGTGCTTAGTTTAGATTGTAGCTTGAAAGGCCCTTCCAATGCATGTGTGACTAAAGGTGGATATTTCCTTTTCCTTTATGATGAGTTAAATATGAGATCAAAGAGGTGATCAATAAGCATCATGACTTAAAGTGGTACTTAGTATGGTCAGGTTATGGGATCTTGTCCATAAATTGCACAAGTATGACTTGAGGATGCCTAGGTAGTATTTCTCTTATATGATGCATGTTTAGATTGGATTGTTGCTATTGATGGCTTCCATGATATGATTGTCTAGAGGTGATAGTTCCCTTGTCTATAAGTAGTAAGCCAAGGATGAGACCAAAGGTTGGTAAGTATGATTATGATGACCTAAGAGTAATACATAGTGTGAATAGGGTTATGGGGTCTTATTCATTCATTGCACCATTTATGGGATGTTACTTTTATGGTATGACGCTCTAAGTAGTGACCATGTTATAATTATGTCATACCTCCTATGTGTATGGATTATGTCTTATGAATGCTTACATTATGACTATGTTGGAGGTTATGCTTATGACTATATTGTTATCTTTTATGCTTATGAATTATGTCTTATATTGGCTAACGCTTTTGTTATGCTCTTATGATATTATGCTAGCTAACATATTTAGTACATTTTGTACTAACGCATACTCTTGTCTATATTCTTATCAAATGTAGGGTTTGGCGGTATTAAGTTCCTTTCTTGAGGATAGGTTTCTAGAAGATTAAAGGAGTTGAAGATTTGGTGAGTCCTCATAGCATCAAGAATGTGATCATCTTTCCCTTTATGTCTTTCCTTTATGTTTTAGACTATTGTATGGGTTGCGTCCCAAAGTCTTATTCAAGGTTGTATTAGATGGTTTGAGACAAAGTTTTCTAGACTTCCTCTTGTTTTTATAAAGACATCGATTGTATGGAAAAAGTTTTAAAATTTCCGCATCATTTCTAGTATCTTATATTATGATATGCTAAGGGTCTAGTATGAGACCCCTTCGGGGTTTAGTACGCCTTGTTACATCTAAGGGGTACCTCTAAGTCGTGACAATTATAGAGGGAAATCAAGTGGGCAGCTTAATAGATTAAATTTAATATTATAATATAGAAATATATAAAGCACAATGTGTGCAACAAACAACAAAATCCAAAAGACTACTCACTGTCACGTGGCAGCAGATGAAGAGATGCACAAAATTGTTGAGACGGTTAAAGTTTCAGGAGTACAACTGGAAATTAAATTCCTTTTTTGTTTTGATTTCCTAATTTAATTTGGACTCAGTTATTTTTTTAGGGTTTCTATCTCTATAAATAGTCCATGAGAATAATTATTAGGGAATCATCAATTGTTGGGCATCAAGTATAAAGTTGTCAATACGTTTTAGGGTTCTTTTTTTCCATCTTTTCTTAGACATTAGTAGCTAAAGACCCTTATTCAGGGGTTGCGGCAATGGGTAATTGTTGAACATTGATTATTTTGAGTTAATGGTGGTTATCATATTAAATTACTTTTCTTTTCTTGTTTTAATATTTCTTGACTGGCCATCAAAGAGATAAATATCTTGTCTACTCTTAAACTTGAAAGACTCTAAGGTAGATAGACCAAAGGATAAGGAAATATTGATCTTCCATTATTTGAGTTGATTTGTGTTTAGGAGTGACACCCGGACGAACACGTAACTTGGTTACAAAGCAGGATGAACTATAAATGCTCGCCAATTAGGACTGTCTATCTCCACTCAACGATGTAGTTAAACAGCTAGTTGGAGTAGGAGATTAGAGGTTGGGAGACCATGATCATAAACTCAACCCTATAAATCAGTAATTTGATTATCATAATTGATTCATGCATAAGATCTGATACATGAAACCCCATGCATGTTGCAGCCCTAGAATTTTCCAATCATTGTAAGTAATCTTAACATTTAATTCTTACATTCTTTTCTTTAAAAATAAAAATCAAACACTTTTGGCTCTCTTAAATAAATAATTAGACTAGTATAATTTGCTAAATAGTTAATTGACAAGTCCTTTGGTTCGATAATTTGATTCTTTTAAGAGCCATTATATTACTTGCGCGACCACATACACTTGCGTGTGCATTGGGAGAAACAGTGGGTTTTGAACTCCAAGGTATGATAGTATTGACCTATGGAGTCCTTTCCTTCATAAAGTTCAACGAATTAAAGATAGAAGATTATAGAGGGAAATCAAGCAACTTAATGGATTAAATTTGATATTATCATATATAAATATATAAAGTGCAGTTTATGCAACAAACAACGAAATCCAAAACGATCCTCACTGCCACATGGTAGCAGATGAAGAGATGCACAAAATTGTTGAGTCAGTTAAAGTTCCAAGCGTACAACTAGAAGTTCAATTCCTTTTGGGTTCTGGTTTCCTAATTTGTTTTGGACTCAGTTATTTTATTAGGGTTTCTATCCCTATAAATAGTCCATGAGAATAATTATTAGGGAATCATCAATTATAGGGCATCAAGTATAAAGTTGTCAATACATTTTAGGGTTCTTTTCTTTTCTTTCTTTTCTTAGACATTAGTAGTTGAAGACCCTTATTTTGGGGCTTCAGCTATGGGTAATTGTTGAAAATCGCTTATTTTGAATTAATGTTGGTTATCACTTTATGTTACTTTTGTGTTCTTGTTTTAGTATTTCATGACTTGCTATCATAGAGTTAAACCGCTTGTCTACTCTTAAACTCGGGAGACGCTAAGGTAGATTGACCAAAGGATACAGAAAACTTGATCTTTCATTATTTGAGTTGATTTGTGTTTAGGAGTGATGCCTAGACGAACACCTAGCTTTTTTATAAAACAGGATGAAATATAAATGCTCGCCATTAGGACTGTCTAAGGCCGCTCAACGATGTAGTTAGATAGTTAATTGAGTAGGAGATTATAGGTCGAGAGATCATGATCATAAAATCAACTCGGTAAATCAGTAATTTGATAGCCGTAGTTAATTCATGCATGAGATGTGATACATGAAATCCTATGCATGTTGCAGCCCTCGAATTTTCGAATAATTGTAAGTAATCTTATTATTTAAGTCTTGAATTCTTTTCTTTACAAATTGAAATAAAACACTTTTGGCATTCTTAAATAAATAATTAGAATTGTATAATCTACTAAATAGTTAATTGACAAGTCATTCGGTTTCGATAATCTGGTTCTTTTAAGAGCCATTATATTACTTGTGCGAGAACGTACACTTGCATGTGCAATTGGGACCAATAGTGGGCTTTGAACTTTAAGGTATGATAGTATTCACCTATGGAGTCCTTTTCTTGATAGAGTTCCTAAATTCTCACATTTTATAAAGTTAGGTTTCCCTATCAAATGAGGGTTTTATTCAATTTTTATGCATTCCTTTCAATTATGATCTAATTAATTTATTTATGTATTTTTATCCATCAATTGAAATAATTGCATGTTTTTAAGTTGAATCCCCGTGAAACCATGTGAAATCCATGATTTCTAGATATGATCATGTGGTGGTGTTTTTGAACTAAGAAAGATGAACTTATGAAGATATGCATGTTCTTTATGAAGTTGATGTAAATGACTTAAGATTGCTTTGACAGTGAAGCATGATGTTGTTGTTGTTGTTGTTGTTGTGGAAGGATTTTCTCACATGAAGGATTCATGGGGTTGAAAGATTTTCCAAATAAACTTTGAATCAAGAAATAGGAGCTATTCTAATGTATTCTGGCTTGGATTGCCTACCTTATGTGCCCTTCCATAGATTACAAGACAAGTGGTGATTACCCATGTCTCATAATGAGTAAAGATTAATGACTATTCTGTGGGATTTATACTTAGCACTGAGACGACATTGAGATAGAAGCTCTCCCATAGTAGAGGCTGGGTTTCTAGTAGAAATATCCATATCTCATAACTATGTGTCATCATAAGTTTTTCTTAGATAGACATTAGCTAGTGGATCCACTTGAGCTAGAAATATATGGTTCTTACCTTGGCAAGTACGGATATCTCTTTTTGGTGTGGGATAGACACCGGATTTCTTGTTATAGCTCACATGGTCTATATCAATTAATGGCAAACTTCCCACAATAATGAATAAGGGTACTTCTAGAAGTATCTCACATGTTATTCAAAGATGTTAGATTGCATTGACCATGATTTGATTTATGTTTTCTAGTCTTTTATCTTATAGTTTAAACTGGTCATTGCATGTCATGTAAAGTCCTTTTTAGCATGATTTCATAACTTTTTTGCATTCCTATCATACTTGGTACATTCCATGTACTAATTCATATTGTTGCCTACATACTTTCACTAATGTAGGGTCAGACGCTTCTATTCCGCATACTCGTAGCTAGTGAGCTCATATTGAGTTTTGAAGATTGATGAGCCCTCATGTTCCGAGGAAAGAGATTCTTTTATTGTTTTCATGTATTTTCATTTAACATTTTTTTATGTGATGTATGGGTTACTTCACAATCAACTCTTTGATGTAATAGATGGCTATGATACTATGTTAGACTTCTGCTATGTTTTGTCTACTCTTATAATTTAAAAACTGTCTTTTGAACTCATAAATTTTATTATCTTGTATGATGTATGCTAAGTGGCTTGTGTAGGGCACCTCGGGGTCCTATACGCCATGTCACGTAGGTGTACTCTAGGTCATGACATCACTTTTCATTTCATGTTTCAATTTGGGTATTAAGGGTTTTTCTATCTAGGTGTTTGAGCAGCTACCCACACTTCCCAATAGGTTGGGTCGTGACACTTAATTTGTATGATCAACCTTTTTTTTTTTTTAATCTTTAATTTAGAGTATTGATGTTTAATTTGATTTTAATTTCTTACTATATCAACATATATAGTTGACATTCCTTGTTTACTTTATTCACATAATGTAATTATATTAACATTAATTTATTTTATTACTATATTAACTTATATGGTCGAGATTCATTTCCAGATTTAAGTAACTTATATGATCAAGGATTTGGTTTCATGTCAATGATCACATTTTTAAATTATCTATATGAGCAAAAAAAATATTAATAGAAGTGTGTATGCTTGCTTGAAAATAACACATGAACAAATCAATTTTAAAATTTAAGATTCGACTGGAAAAGAATCTACAATTTATTTGTTCCACGCGCTATCTTCAAAAAAACATGTTTCTTAGGTACTTGCAATTTGTTGTGGGATTAGAGATCTTGAAAGGTTATTGCCAATCTATTCCCCTCCACATGATCTCTTCAACAACAATTTATAAAATGTAGAACCATTCGAAACATAATATTTTCCAATTTTGAAAAATGATGAATGTCCGAAAATGATGAGTTGAAATAGAGAGCAAAATGCAGTTGAGGAAAGAATGTGAGGAACAGAAAGAGTTGTTGAACACTCATTTCTCATATTCAGGGGTCAGGCTTCATAGCAACATTTTTAAAATTTATTGGAGTATCAATATAAAATCATCAATTTTCTTTGACTAAATAGAATATAGTTATTACATGGATTATTAATTTGGAAATTGATTTTATTGTATTTTAATGTATAATCAAAGAACTTGTAAAGTTATTTTCAATTTTTTTTTAATTTTAGTTTTATAGTCTTCTCTTTAACTAGTTACACAATTAGATATGTTAATTAATCCTCTGTTTTAAGGATGGAGAAAAATAAAGACAGAAGAAGAAATATTTCATTCACTTCATTTCTTAATTTCTTCCTTTCCTCACTTGCTTCAATATTTTTCACACAAAGAATTTTTATATCAAAAATGGAAGAACTTAATTGAGAGAATAAAGGAGGGTGAATTTTAAGAATGAAAAACAACAAGATGTGTTCTTGTTTTCGAAGAATGTCTCCAAACATTGTATATATCACAGATAAAATGAAAATGAAAAATAAAACAACTAATTATGATTTTATGGTGGCCTCGGTAATGAATGTAATGTTTTACGTTTCATAATGTTTATAAAGTTTTATTTGCCTTATATTTGGTTTTCATATATTCTTATAATTACATTGGCTACAAGAAAATTTTGCACACCTCAATTAATTCAATATATACATGTACCGAAAAGTCTATATATCCACCGAAGTCCTCATCAATGAAAAATAATTCTTAACATTTTTAGCCTCTTTGAACATTTGGTCTCACTATAGTTTAGTGCAACTTCATTAACCACTAAGTTACATCTTGACTTCAACATGGTCTCATCATAAATTTACATTTCATAATAATCTAATAGCATTAAAAGATTTAGACATTTAGTACATACAAACTATCCAACCATTTTGAATAAAGACAATAACGTATAACATTTTTCCAAATGTGACTTATTATTTTTTTGCAGTATAATTACTTTCTTTCTTTATCAGCTCCAACATTTTATTTTATTTTTTCTTTCTTTCTTACGAGCTCCAACATTTTCACACAGAATCACCATATCCAAATTGCTACCCAGTAAAGAAATAAATGGAGAGAATAGTGGATGAAAGAAAAAACAATCAGAATCTAATGAACAAGAAATCTTGGTTTGCTTGTGATCTCATTATTAGAATATTCTTAAGACTTCCAATGAAATCTCTCTTGTGGTTCAGGTTTGTTTCAAAAACTTGGCTTGCTTTTATCTGTGGCCCTATATTTATCAAGTATCATATGAGTTTAGAAGCTAATAACAAAGACTACACCAATCATAGGTTTATGTTGAGGACTGCCCATCCTGAAAATAATCTTAATAGTTGATCTCTTAAATATTTACTTTATGAATTTGTTGTTGAGGAATCTGATATGGGTTATCCCATGAAAAACTCTAGTAGATATTCTTTGGATACTAGTTCTGTAAATGGATTGATTTGTCTTAAAAATATTGCAAAAGAATTATTCCTATGGAACTCAACAATGAGAAAGTATAGAAAATAACCTGATTTTAAACCTAAAGTGAGCGATGATGGCCATTTCTTATATGGTTTTGGATATGACGAGATACATGATGTTGATTATAAGGTAGTGCATATTTATATTAATATTGACCGTCATTGTGATTTTCAAGGGATCAATATATATATATATATAGTCAAAGAAATGATTCTTGGCAAAGAATCAATTATCCTCATAATGGGAAACGGTTAATTAGTTTAGATATGTTTGTGAATGGGAAGCTTCATTGGGCTACTAATTCTAGTCTTTGTTATGAAAGGGAATGAATGATAACTTATTGTGATTTGGGTGATGAGAAATGAAGAAAGGTGGAACGGCCCTGCTATGGAGAAACGGGAGGTATTCTTATGCTGGGAGAATTGGGATGTAACCTTGCTATGCTTTGTAATAATTTGACTGCACAAGTAGATGTGTGGTCTATGAAGGAGTATGGGAATAAAGAGTCTTGTATAAAAATGTTTACCATGAATTATACTCCAGAACCTATTAATTATTTTCTTTCTCAATCTTTTTATTTGTCAAAAGGTGGTAAATTGTTTGTTATGTTTGAATCAAGTTTCATGGTATACAATGCACAGGATATCTCGATCAGAATTTTGAAGTCTCATAAATTTGGTAATGGTCTTACGGTGAATATCTACATTTAAAGTCTAGTTTGTCCCCTTTCACAAAAAAAAAAAAAAAACCAAGATTACAATAAAAATTAAGTGGCAAAAGCTTTGATGATTTTAACATGTTTAAGTAAGGTTGATGAGTTCCACTTTATGCATTTTGCAAGGTGTTGTCATATTTTTCTTTTTTATCGAATCATAGAAAAATAATTGCATGTTTAAGGGAGAGATCTACCCCCACATCTTTATGGAAATCTAGTTTGATCTTTCCTTTTTTTTTTCATATTTTCATATTTCATAAAACACTTCCGTGAGCTCCTCCCAAGAAGTAATAGATTCCCTTGGTAGTTCGTTCAACCACTTTATTTCTTCCCCCATTAGAGAAAAGGGAAACAAATGGAGTTGGACTGACTCTTGAGTGATGTTCTTGAAGGAAATCGGTCAACACACATCCACGAAATTGTGAATGTTGTCATGAGGGTCCTCATGAGACAGTCCCCCCAAAGAGACCTTCCATTTGCAACAGCTGCAACATCATGCTAGTCACATGAAACACTGCATTGCCTACAGTTGGAGGCAATCAAATAGCTTCAACACATCCCAACTGATCCACATTGATATCATGCATGTTTCTGATGTCATCATTGTTCCCAAGTTGACTTGCATCCCATTCACATTCATTTCTTCACATGTTTAGAGCATCAACAAAAACAAAAATAAGAAAATTCTACTACAACAAAATTAGTTCACAAAACACTTCAATAAAAGAATTCTAAACACCACTCCCCCGTACCGGCGTTATTTTTTATAACACTCAGCTACACTTCTTTCGATTAAAAGTGTAGGCGATTGCTAGCAAGTATAAACCCAATGATGAGTTGGGGTCGATTCCACAGGGAGTGATACGGTAAAGAAATTAATTACAAAGTGAAGAAGTTTTCTAATCTTTTGTAGAAGTAAACTAAAACACAACATAAAGTAAATTGAGGAGTTTCAATTATCAATATCAAAAAGGGGAATTTAGAAACCAATTTCTAAGAAGAAAAATTAACACAGGATTTGAACGATTAGCGTGAGGACCTTAAGAATGTGATCAATCGAATACTAATTTTTCTTCATGGGTAATTATTAATTGCCTTAAGTTGTTGAATATTAATGGGTAGGCTAGGTTTTGAATACAATAGCTATCTCTAGATCAGCTATCATGTTTTAAGTGAGTTCTCTTGAACCTCAACAAGCTTAACAATACAAAACAACCCAATTTCTTAATTAAACCCACTTTCTTAAGTTGGGTTGTAAAGATGCAAATCAATACAACTATCAATCATTCATTCTACTCTAAGAAAATTTCTTAACCAAGCAGAGAGTGCTAAGCTAGAACCAAATTTGCAACTTCAGTTCATCAATTAAAACATGAATAAACAATTGAGCCTATTTCAAAACAACATCAAATTCAGCCATTAACAATACCCATAAGATAATTTATGTATTCAATTATATGATCATAGCCCTAAGGTAAGGGGTTTTATCCAAACATAGAAAAAAGCAAGAAATCATTACCAAAAAAGATTATCTATCTGAATTGTTAACAATTTTCAATGCCCAATGCGAAAATTAAGAATAAAATCCTAAATCCTCCAATCCAAGCTCAAATTCTCTCCAAAAGTGTTCAATTATGTGAAAGTATGTGAAAGCTCTCAAAACTTGGTAATACACCCTCTTCCCAATCCCTTCATTTCTTTTCAAAAATGAATTTATACGCTTTCAAAAACTTCTTAAAATCTCCGCATAGATTTCAATCGTTGATATTAGTCAGGATCACCGAACAACCTGATGATCCACCAAACTGCAAGTCTTCTCACCTTTTAACTGGACTCCTGCATCCCATTGTTCTGGAATATTGGGCGAGTTGATTCATCATTACCATTCCGTTCGGCATGTCACCAAATTGTGTTTTCATTCACCGAGTTGACTTGATCCATGGATTACTTCGCTAGAGGTTCACTCGGCGAGTCGCTGAGTGGCTTTTGCGAGCTTTAGGTTTTCTAACTTTTTCTCTCCTTTTCACATTGTAATGTCCTTACCTTATTCTTAAACCTTCATTGTTTCATATAAACACATTAACATCGATTATGAGAACAAAATAGGTATTGAGGACACTAATTTATTGAATAACGATCCCTAAATGAGTTGAATTCCCAATTTATCACTTAAGCAAAGGGCCTATCGCTTAAGCGACCTTCACTTTAGCGAAGGAGGCTCTACTTTTGCGATTCCCGAGCTTTTAGTGGAGTTAGCATTTACGAACCCCTGGTCTCTTTTACCACATCTTACAGAGGTTTTGACCTGTAACACCCCAAAAAAATTTTGAGCTAAGACTCGAACCTTCCTTCGTTGGGAGTAGGATTTTACTGAGGAAATTAAAAGTTCTTGAGTGTTAAGGTCACTAGATGTAGCACCCTGAGTTCCAAAAAGGACTAAAGAGAGTCCATTCAAGTCATTCCTAAGTTCCTTTAAGTTTTGGGTCAACTTCAAACAATCATAACTCTCAGTACAGGATGACTTAGCTGGGCTACAAGATAGCTAATGAAATGTCTTTGAATTATCTTTCCAACTCCACCAAGTTTGCTAAGTTTTGAGGTCGGATGAGTGAGATATGCCCTTTCTAAGTTAAGTTGTCCAGTTAAAGAAAGTTACCCGAAAATAGTAAGGGGTATTTTGGTCTTTTCCTTACTAAATTAGATTTAATTCATTTTTAGTAAGGTTTTAAGGGTCTAATCCAATTAGGTTCAGTTTTATAATCCTAATATACGCCTAGGGTTTTAGTTGAGAGTTTAAGAAGAGAAAAGAATAGAAAAGACAAGAAAAGAGGAGAGGATCAAAGCGTTCGTTGAGAGTCTTGCGTTTTGTTGCAGATTTTCGCGATGTGTTTAATCCGTAAGAGGTATATAAGATTCCATAGTGTTGGGTTATTTCACCAGCATGCTAATCATGTTATTTTCAGCAAAACTTCATTCTTGAAGTTAAAAGATTAGAGTTCTTGATGAGTTCTTGATATGTATTCTTGAAGTTCATTCTAAATCTTGTTGTGTTGGGGTTTTGATGATTTTTTAGATTAAATTTAGTGATTTGAGGGTTGTTTTTAGTAGATTAGAGTCTAATTATGTTAAGTAATCGAATCCAAGTTATTGGGGAAGAAAATGTTCGATTCTAGGCGAGTTAGGGTGAGAAAACGAGCAAAGCAAGTCGTCGAAGTTTTCTGGGTTGGGGCCTGGCGCCCCATGCCAAAAAGAGCGCCCCCAACAACTTCTCTAAAGTTTAGGGGCTGGCGCCCCATGCCACTCTGAACACCAGGGTCGCCTGCCCCCACCCATTCTTCAGCGTTCGTCCATTTGAGTTCTTTCAAAGGGTGCCTTTACTACTATTTGATTCTAAACACTCTAAACTACTTATATACACCTAGAAACATTCATAACCTTGAATTCATAATTCAAATTCAAGGTAGAGTTAAGAGTTAAGTTTTGAAAATTCTTTCGAACATTCTAAGAAAGTCCCTTTGAGTCCTTTTGTGGAGTCTTCTACAATTTCTAGTAAGTTGTTTCAAGACTCAAGTAAGTGTGCATGAGAGTGAGGAGAATGTGTTCATGAGTCTACATTATCAACACGATATTCTTCGTAACACAAATCTCTTGAATTCATAATTCAAATTCAACAGAGAGTTGAGAATAGAGTTCAAGAAAGCCTTTGAGTTTAATTGTTAATCCTTTGAGATAAACTATTGATTTGAGCTAAGTTTTGAGGAAGTAAGTATGAGAATGAGACGAGTCGTATACATGAGTTCCATATTGTTGTGAAGACCCTCGAGTCGAGTCGTTCATGCCCATAAATTTCGCATGAACTCCATAATTTTAGTATCTTTGAGAGAAGTAGTATCTTCAGGTTCTAAGTCTTGAGTGTTGAGTTCATAATCCCATTTGAGATTATATTTCTAATCATGGGACTATTACATGTTACCCATGAAATCCTTCAGTAGAATAGTTCATGCTCATAATTCCGCATGAACCCTCTGAGTTGAGCTTTTTTAAATAAGTAGTATCATTGTTGTTCTAAAGTTCCAAGTATTGAGTTATATCTATGGTTATTGAAAACCATGCATTGAATTTTTCACGTCTATAATTCGACATGAACCATATTTTAAAAAGTCTTTTACAAACGTTTTAACTTTGTTTATAAGACTTAAGCTTTGAGTTGAGTAAAGAGTAAGAGTAGAGTTCATTTTCTTTAAAATTATATATGTTAACTAAGTATTCTCAAGAATAAATTTTTTCACATTTAAGATGAGATGAAAGTGAGATTTCCAAAAGAGTTTTGAGCAGTTTGAGTACCATCTCTTTTAAGAGATAGTTTTAAGTAATTATCTCAAACCACAGAAAAAGTTATGTTTTTAAACATATGAGCTAGTATATTTTGGGAGTAGTATTGAGCACCGATATGGGGGAGAGTTCAGATAACTCACTGCCCCCATAAACCATGTAGCCATCGTGGGTAGAAAGGATCATACTTTTTAGATGACTCCTTTGTGCTTTTTAGCATAGACTAGTGGATCCACTTAGTTAAGGCATCCTATATGATGGCAATGTATAGGACAGTTCTGGCAGCGTGGGCAAGACGATGTATCATCACTTAGGCTCATAGTAGTGGTTGTCAGTTAGAGAAACTCCCATAGAGATATTATAATTTATTATACATAAATTGAGTTCTTATTGTACTCTTCACTACAATGAATTGTTTTATTTTTTTAAAAGCTTTCTATATATTGCATCTTTTACTATTGCTTTATCCTTAAGTATCATGAGTTGAGTATCTTGAGTCGATCTGTGCTTCATTGTGTCGAGTATCTTATTGTTGAGTTTCACTGAGTTGAGAACCTTATTACTGAATTGAGTATCGTATCCTTAAGTAGTTCTGAGTTGAGTAAGTTTGAGTAGTTCTGAGTACCCTTGAGTATTTCTTGAGTTGAGTAAGTTTAAAAAGAGGTAAGTATGTTTCCTTTTATCAAGTTCAAGCTTATGTTATACTTTAGAATTCCCCTTACATGCTCGTACATTCCACATACTGAGCCATTTGGCCAGCATTTTTTCATAAGTGCTAAGGTCACTAGATGTAGCACCTAGAGTTCTAAGAAGGACTAAAGAAAGTTCATTCAAGTCATTCCTGAGTTCCTTTATGTTTCGGGTCAACTTCAAAGGTCCATAACTCCCAATATAGGATGAGATATCTGTGCTACAAGATATCTAATGAAATGTCTTTGAATTATCTTTCCAAATCCATCGAGTTTGCTAAGTTTTGAAGTCGCATGAATGAGATATGCCCTTTTGAAGTTAAGTCGTCTAGTTAAAGAAAGTTACCCGAAAATAGTAAGGGATATTTTGCTCTTTTCCTTACCAAATCAGATTTAATTCATTTTTATTAAGGTTTTAAGGGTCTAATCCTATTAGGTTCAGTTTTATAATCCTAATATACGCCTAGGATTTTAGTCAAGAGTTCAATAAGAGAAAAGAAGAGAAAATAGGAGAAAAGAGGAGAGGATTAAAGTGTTCGTCGAGAGTCTTGTGTTTTGTTGTAGATTTCCGCCATGGGTTTAATCCCTAAGAGGTATGTAAGCTTACATAGTGTTGGATTATTTCACCCACACGTCAAACATGTTATTTTCAGTGAAATTTCATTCTTGAAGTTGAAAGATTAGAGTTCTTGATGAGTTTTTTATAGGTGTTCTTGAAGTTCATTCTAAATCTTGTTGTGTTGGGGTTTTGATGATTTTTTTAGATGAAATTTAGTGATTTGAGTATTGTTTTGAGTATATTAGAGTGTAATTATGCTAAGTAATCGAATCCAAGTGATTGGGGATGAAACCGTTCGATTCTAGGCGAGTAAGGGAGAGAAAACAAGCAAACCAAGTCGTCAAAGTTTTTTGGGTTGGGGCATGGTGGCCCACGCCTTCCAGAGTGCCCCAACCACCTCTCTGGAGTTTAGGGGCTGGCGCCCCGCGCCACTCAGAGTGCCAGGATCGCTTGCCCCACGGGTTCTTCATCGTTTCGTCCGTTTGAATTCTTTCAAAGGGTACTTTTACTCTCCTTTGATTCTAAACACTCTAAACTACTTCTAAACACCTAGAAATCATTCATAACCTTGAATTCATAATTCAAATTTAAGGTAGAGTTAAGAGTTAAGTGATGAGAATTCTTTCGAACATTCTAAGAAAGTCCCTTTGAGTCCTTTTTGGAGTCTTCTACAACTTCTTGTAACTTGTTTCAAGACTCAAGTAACTGAGCATGATAGAGAGAAGAATGTATTCATGAGTCTACATTATCATCACAAGATTCTTCATCACATGAATCATAAATCTTGAATTCATAATTCAAATTCAAGAGAGAGTTAAGAGTAGAGTTCAAGAATGCCTTTGGTTTCAATTGTTAATCCTTTGAGATCAACTATTTATTTAAGCTAAGTTTTGAGGAAGTAAGTATGAGAATGAGAAGAGTCGTATACATGAGTTCCATATTGTTGTGAAGACCCTCGAGTCAAGTCGTTCATGCCCATAAATTCTGCATGAACTCCATAATTTTAGTATCTTTGAGAGGAGTAGTATCTTCAAGTTCTAAGTCTTGAGTATTGAGTTCCTAATCCCCTTTGAGATTATATTTCTACTCATGGGACTATTACATGTTACCCATGAAATCCTTGAGTTGAGTAGTTCATGCTCATAATTCTGCATGAACCCTCTGAGTTAAGCATTTTTTAAATGAGTGGCATTATTGAAGTTCTTGAGTTCCAAGTGTTGAGTTCTATCTATGGTTATTGAAAACCTTGCATTGAGTCGTTCACCTCCATAATTCGACATGAACCATATTTTAAGAAGTCTTTTACAAACGTTTTAACTTTGTTTTAAGACTTAAGCTATGAGTTGAGTAAAGAGTAAGAGTAGAGTTCATTTTCATTAAACTGATATATGGGAACTAAGTATTCCCAAGAGTAAATGTTTTGACATTTAAGATGAGAGGAAACTGAGATTTCCAAAAGAGTTTTGAGCAATTTGAGTACCATATCTTTTAAGAGATACATTTTTGAGTAATTTCTCAAACCACAGAGAAAGTTATGTTTTCAAACATATGAGATAATATATTTTGGAAGTAGTATTGAGCACCGATATGGGGGGAGAGTTCAGATAACTCACAGCCCCCATAAACCATGTAGCCATCATGGGTAGAAAGGATAATACTTTTTAGATGACTCCTTAGTGCTTTTTAGCGTACACTAGTGGATCCACCTAGTTAAGGCGTCCTATATGATGGCAAAGTATAGGACAGTTCTGGCAGTGTGGGCAAGACGATGTATCATCACTTAGGCTCATAGTGGTGGTTGTCGGTTAGAGAAACTCCCATAGAGATATTATATTTTATTATGCATAAATTAAGTTGTTATTGTACTCTTCAATACACTGAATTATTTTCTTTTGTTTTAAAAGCTTTCTATATATTGCATCTTTTACTATTGCTTTATCCTTGAGTATCATGAGTTGAGTATCTTGAGTCAATCTGTGATTCATTGTGTCGAGTACCTTATTGTAGAGTTTCACTGAATTGAGAACCTTATTACCAATTGAGTATCGTATCCTTGAGTACTTCTGAGTTGAGTATGTTTGAGGAGTAGTTTTGTGTATCCTTGAATATTCCTTGAGTTGAGTAAGTTTGAAAAGAGGTAAGTATGTTTCCTTTTATCAAGTTCAAGCTTATGTTATGCTTTAGAATTCCCCTTACATGCTCGTACATTCCACGTACTGAGCCATGGCCTGCATCTTTTCAAGATGCAGATCCAGGTATTCAGGATCATCAACAGGAGCTTCGTTGATACCACATGGAGTTCGAGTTAGCTATGGTGAGCCTCCTTGCTTTCGAAGGGTTCTACTTTTACTTTAAGTTATATCAGTTGTTATGAGGTCATGGGTTTTATCCCGACTTCCATCTTTATCATTTAGAGGCTTCATAGATAGACAATAGAGTTTCAGAAGTTTGTTCATTTATTTTGTTAAATGTTTTAAAGACTTAAGTTGTATATTTATAGCTAGTTGAATATATTATTTATTTAGATTTATCTATTCAGTATTGTTCAGATTCATTTAAAGTTGAGTATTGGAATTGAATTCAGGTTTTTTTTAGCTTTTGCATGCTTGAGTTAGTCTTTCGCTTGTAGTCAGCCAGGATGAGGGTTCGCTTGGGAACCATCAATGGTTCTCGAGTGCCGGCCACGTCCAGGATGTAGACTCGAGTCGTGACAAACTTGGCATCAGAGCACAGAGTTCAAGAGTCCTATGGTGTCTATGAAGCTGTGTCAGTAGGATATTATTTATGGTTGTGAGGGCCCTACTTCTATAAATGAGGGACTACAGACATTTAAGAAAAGTTTCCCATTTTTCATATTCTAAATCATTCAATAGAGCTAATTCATACTCGTGCATTTCTCAGATTCATTCATTTGGCTACCCTTCATACTAGAGGTGGTTGAACAGAAAAGTCAATCCTTTATCGATGAGTTGTTCTTAGCAAAAATCTAGAGGAAGTCATGAGACTCTAGATGGGCTTGAGAGAAGCCTATCAGTGAGTTAAACATTGAGTTTCAGAAGGAATGCACACATATTATATGAAACGTGCATTTGAGTTAAAGCCAGTTATACTATTTTCCCTAAGCCATGTTTCAACTGAGATCCTTATGAGGAAGTATGTTTAGAGCTTGGGTAGTTTTTTTCATCCTAAAAATATAGTATGAATGACGAGATCATGAGCAGTAGTAGTGAAAGAGCCCAAAGTTAGAGGAGAGTATGCAGAGGTTTAGTAATCTTAGAAAGGGAGATAGTATTGAGACAAGCTATGTTACTATAGTCATGCACCTAGTAAGTTATTAATGAGGATTTTTCCCTTATGGGAAGACTAAGAAGTGATAAGTTGTGCAGATTCCATCATAGGAGGTAGAGTGTGTTTTAGCTAGAAAGGAGCTTGTGATGAAGTGTCATTGTGTAGGTAATGACCAAGTGTAATTGTTGAATAGAAGAGCATAAGTATTCATGAGGTGATAGATCTAAGCTAGGCTTATGATTTTGTGGGAGATCCCACAATATTAAGAGTATTATAGAACTAATTAGGCATTGTTGTATAGTGAATGAGTGAATAGTACTCAAGTTGTGAAGGGAAATGTGATAGTAAATTTTAAGTATGAATGCTAAGAGGTGAGGATTGACTATTTGTCATAAGGTCCTAGTGGACGAGTGTTTATGAATTTGTACCAAGTAGTTGTAAGTTAGTATAGTAAGCGAGCAATCATATTAATATTCGGGTTTAGTAATGAACATTAAGATTGAATTGTAGATGAGTGTCATGATCAAAAGAATGGCAACCTGAGGGTGATGATGTTAGTCTATATATTTGATCTAGAAGACTTGACATAGGATAGGTGAGGAATTGAGGTGATTAGCTGCAATAAATATGAGCGGTATAAGTGAGAGACCCTAACCTTTAGATAAGGGCAGTGAAGTGTGGCTAAGTCACAAGAGCAACAAGAGCATTAAGAGGTTAAGAGAATCACCTTAAAAAGAGGTCTTAGTACCTGCTTATGGAGAGTTTGGTAGTCATGAGATAAGGTTTCCTTGAGTGTTAGAGTAAAAGAGGATTTAGACCAGTTAGAGATTATGGAATAGGTCCATAGCTTTCAAGGGTCATCTTTAGACCTAAGGAGGAGATGATAAGATGAGAATCAAGTCAAGTGTTTGAGAGTAATATAGTAATGAGTTCCAAAGAGTATGGGACATATCCTTTTGGAGGTCTTTTTAGTAATGGAGTGATGTTAGAAAGACGAGGATGAGGTTTTACTATGAGAAATAGTTAAAGGAGAGCCCTTAGTTGGTTCCGAAGGTGTTAGTTAGTAGGAGTCCATGGAGTTGTTAGAGTACTAAGCTTGAATGTGGTGCTGTTAAACATTAGGTAGTTCTTGATATGAGCCCAATGTGATGGTAAAGAGTAAAAGTTTTAGGATGAGATTCCCTATAGCGAGGTATAAAACCCAAGGATTTGGTTTAAGCTTGAATATAGTGAAAGTGTACCATTAGACTCAGACCTTGGTAAGAGTAAATCCATTTCGTACCTAGTCCAGTCATAATTCGAGGACGAATGATCCCCAGGGAGAGATATTGTAACACCCCAGAAAATTTTTGAGCTATGAATCGAACCATCCTTCGTTGGAAGTAGGATTTTATCGAGGAAATTAAAATTTCTTGAGTGTTAAGGTCACTAGATGTAGCACCTAGAGTTCTAAGAAGGACTAAAGAAAGTTCATTCAAGTCATTCCTAAGTTCCTTTATGTTTTGGGTCAACCTCAAAGGACCATAACTCTTAGTAGAGGATAAGTTATGTGGGCTACAAGATAGCCAATGAAATTTCTTTGAATTATCTTTCCAACTCCACCGAGTTTGCTAAGTTTTGAGGTCACATGAGTGAGATATGCCCTTTTGAAGTTAAGTCGTCTAGTTAAAGAAAGTTACCCGAAAAAAGTAAGGGATATTTTGGTCTTTTCCTTACCAAATTAGATTTAATTCATTTTTATTAAGGTTTTAAGGGTCTAATCCTATTGGGTTCAATTTTATAATCCTAATATACGCCTAGGGTTTTAGTTGAGAGTTCAGGAAGAGAAAAAAAAAAGAGAAAATAGGAGAAAATAGGAGAAAAGAGGAGAGGATCAAAGCGATCGTCAAGAGTCTTGGGTTTTGTTGCAAATTTTCACCATAGGTTTAATCCCTAAGAGGTATTTAAGCTTACATAGTGTTGTATTATTTCACCCACATGCCAATCATGTTATTTTCAGCTAAATTTCATTCTTGAAGTTGAAAGATTAGAGTTCTTGATGAGTTTTTGATAGGTGTTCTTGAAGTTCATTCTAAATCTTGTTATGTTAGGGTTTTGATGATTTTTTAAGATGAAATTTAGTGATTTGATTGTAGTTTTGAGTAGACTAGAGTGTAATTATGTTAACTAATCGAATCCAAGCTATTGGGGAAGAAACTGTTCGATTCTAGGCAAGTTAGGGTGAGAAAATGAGCAAAGCAAGTCGTCAAAGTTTTCTGGGTTGGGGCATGGCGCCCCACACCAGCCAGAGCTCCCCAACCACTTCTCTGAAGTTTAGGAGCTAGCGCCCCACTCCACTCAGAGCGCCAGGGTCGCCTGCCCACACGCGTTCTTCATCATTTCATCTGTTTGAGTTCTTTCAAAGGGTACCTTTACTCCCCTTTGATTCTAAACACTCTAAACTACTTCTAGACACTTAGAAATAATTCATAACATGAATCATAACCTTGAATTCATAATTTATAATTAAAATTCAAGGTAGAGTTAAGAGTTAAGTTCTGAGAATTCTTTCGAACACTCTAAGAAAGTCCCTTTGAGTCCTTTTGTGAAGTCTTCTACAACTTCGAGTAACTTGTTTCAAGACTAACGTAAGTGAGCATGACAGTGAGGAAAATGTATTCATGAGTGTATATTATCATCACGAGATTCTTTATAATACGAATCATAACTCATGAATTCATAATTCATTATTCAAATTCAAGAGAGAGTTAAGAGTAGAGTTCAAGAAAGCCTTTGAGTTCAATTGTGAATCCTTTGAGATCAACTATTGATTTGAGCTAAGTTATGAGGAAATAAGTACAAGAATGAGAAGACTCGTATACATAAGCTCCATATTGTTGTGAATACTTTCGAGTCGAGTCGTTCATGCCCATAAATTCCGCATGAACTCTATAATTTTAGTATCTTTGGAAGGAGTAGTATCTTCAAGTTCTAACTCTTGTGTATTGAGTTCCTAATCCCCTTTGAGATTATATTTCTAATCATGGGACTATTACATGCCCATAAATTCCGCATGAACCCTCTGAGTTGAGCATTTTTTAAATAAATAGTATCATTGAAATTCTTGAGTTCGAAGTATTGAGTTCTATCTATGGTTATTGAAAACCTTTCACTGAGTTGTTCACGTCCATAATTTGACATGAACCATATTTTAAGAAGTCTTTTACAAACACTTTAAATTTATTTTAAGACTTAAGCTTTGAGTTGAGTAAAGAGTAAGAGTAGAGTTCATTTTCTTTAAAATGATATAGGGGAACTAAGTATTCCCAAGAGTAAATGTTTTCACATTTAAGATGAGAGGAATTGATTTCCAAAAGATTTTTAAGTAGTTTGAGTACCATCTCTTTTAAGAGATAGATTTTTGAGTAATTATCTCAAACCACAGAAAAAGTTATGTTTTTAAACATATGAGATAGTATATTTTGGGAGTAGTATTGAGCACCGATATGGGGTAGAGTTCATATAACTCAAACCCCCATAAACCATGTAGCCATCATAGGTAGAAAGTATAATACTTTTTAGATGAATCCTTAGTGCTTTTTGGCATAGACTAGTGGATCCACTTAGTTAAGGCGTCCTATACGACGGCAACTATAGAATAGTTCTGACAGCGTGGGCAAGACGGTGTATCATCACTTAGGTTCATAGTGCTGGTTGTTAGTTAGAAAACTCCCATAGAGATATTATATTTTATTATACATAAATTGAGTTGTTATTGTACTCTTCAATGCAATGAGTTGTTTTCTTTTATTTTAAAAGCTTTCCATATATTGCATCTATTACTATTGCTTTATCCTTGAGTATCATGGGTTGAGTATCTTGAGTTAAGTATCTTGAGTCGATCTGTGCTTCATTGTGTCGAGTACCTTATTATTGAGTTTCACTGAGTTGAAAACCTTATTACTGAATTGAATATCGTATCCTTGAGTATTTCTGAGATTAGTAAGTTTGAGTAGTTTTTAGTATTCTTGAATATTCCTTGAGTTGAGTAAGTTTGAAAAGAGGTAAGCATGTTTCCTTTTATCAAGTTCAACCTCATGTTGTGCTTTAAAATTCCCCTTACATGCTCGTACATTCCACGTACTGAGCCATTTGGCCTGCATCTTTTCATGATGCAGATCTAGGTATTCAGGAGCATCAACAGAAGCTTCATTGATACCACATAAAGTTAGAGTTAGTTATGGTGAGCCTCCTTGCTTCCGAAGGGTTCCACTTTTACTTTCAGTTATATCAGTTGTTAGGAGGTCGTGGGTCTTGTCCCGACATCCATCTTTGTCATTTAGATGCTTCATAGATAGACAATAGAGTTTTAGAAGTTTGTTCATTTATTTTGTTAAATGTTTTAAAGACTTAAGTTGTCTATTTATGGCGAGTTGAATATATTATTTATTCAAAGTTATCTATTCAGTATTGTTCAGATTATTTTAAAGTTGATTATTGGAATTGAATTCAGTTTTTTTAGTATTTGCATGCTTGAGTTAGTCTTCCGCTTGTAGTCAGCCATGATGAGGGTTCGCTTGGGGACCAGCAATGGTTTTTGAGTGCCGGTCACGTCCAGGTTGTAGACTCGGGTCATGACATGACCTTCCATTTTTCAAGATTGAAGCCTCATTTTCTAGTTTTGCGCTTGGAAAATCCATGGTGGCGATTTTGGAAAGGTTTTCATGTGCTAAATCATTTGAGTAAGCTTTCATGACCCTAAAACTTCATTTCCCTATGAATATTTATGGATTTTAACATCAAAATATGAGATTTTGATTAGTAAATTGTGAGGTTTTTTCAAGAACTCCAGTTCTTAACTTAAATGGAGATTTAGAACGATTTTTGAGTCATTTTTGAAATGATTTTCACCAATGAGTTTATAAAGTCTTCGGTATTGCTTTCAAGCACGGGTGTACAAGTCAAACTGAACCGATGACCAAATAAAACTAAAAAAAAAAATTGATTTTTGGTTTGGTTTGGTTGGTTTGGCGGTTGAAAATATAAACCGACCACTCTTGGTTTGGTTTGGCATTAAAAGAAAATAAGTCAAACCAAACTCAAACCAAACCGACATAATATATATATATATATATATATATATATATAATTTTATTTTATTTATAGATAAAATATATTATAATCTACTTTGTTAATATATTTTTAGTTAGTTTATAGTTTTCAATGTTTATATATTTTATTTCAAATTTGGGCTTCTAAAATTTTGTAAATATTTTATATTTAATTTTATTTTATGTATAGATAAGAATTATTATTTATAATCTACTTTGTTAATATATTTTTAGTTAGTTTATAGTTTTCAATGTTTATATATTTTCTTTCAAATTTGGGCTTGTAAAATTTGTAAATATTTTATTTTGTATTAAGATCCGAAGTTACAGTTATATTGTTATAGTTTTTCAAATTCGAAGTTAACAATTTACTTTGTAAATATTTTGTTTTGTATTCAGTTTGACTGTAACCTTTAAATTTATTAATTTAATATAATGAACATTGATATTTAAAATAAAATATTTTGTACTCATGTGAAATTTATCGTCTTTACGAAAATTTCTATTCATTTTATTTCATAAGTTTAGCTTATCACAAAGGTAAGTGAAAATATATTTGATCGCTTTTTCAAACACCGTATAGTTGGAAAAAACCGACTAAAACCAAAACCGAAAAATTCGACTTTGCATGGTTTGATTTGGTTTTTAGATTTAATAAACTGGCATAATTGGTTTAGGTTTTTTTTAATGAAAAACCAAACCAAATCGACCTATGTACACCCCTACTTTCAAGTATTGAAATTTCAGATTCAAACCTTCCTTTTGAAATTGGGTTTGAGTGAATTGACCCATTGTTCTAAGAAATTGATGTGGGTATTGTTGCTTCCATAAAATCATTGTGAATACTTGTTTATATATAGGTTGTGTGTCTATAGAAGTGATTCAGAAGGCGAAGACTCGATTATTGATTTATTTAAGGCAATTGATCTACTAAACCTTGTATTCTAGTAGAACTTGTGTATTCCCTATATTGTTTGTGTGTTGGGTGTAATGGGGATGAGCTGAAGGGTTAATTGTCCACTTGATAAATCTTAATGGATAAAAAGGGGTTGAAAATGAAAAGGCAAGGTGATGAACATGATGATATGAACTGCCTTGTTGTGACCCTTATTGATTGATTGATGAAATGCTTGATAGCATGAATGTGGACTTGAATTTCATGAATTATTGGTTCTTCCATGTGGTGTGCTATTGCTTGTGTTCATTGATTGTTGAACACTGTGATGAAACATGTGATATTAACAATGTAGAGGTCATTGTCAGCGAGTGCTATTATGCGGAGGTCATTTCCGGCAAGTGTTGTGATGTCGAGGTCATTTTCGGCTAGAGGATTGATCTAAAGCTGATGGGACATAGTTTAGGCTAGAGATATGGTGCCAATGAGAAATGGTTTCGGCGAGGGATTAATTATTGTGACTTAAGGCATTTGTTATGTGTGACTTGATTGTTTACTCTAATTAATACACTGGTTGTGTGTGATTGATCTACTTAACATTGAGATTGACTTACCTGATTGGTTTAGTTGTTGAATTGTGACTATTGGTTGTGATTATTAAGCCTTGTGAGTTGTGCATTATAGAACTACTTGGGTGGGGTGCAGATTGTAGTTTGAGGAGGTTTGGTTGCACTGTAAGGGGTATTCCATTTCTAGCTAAATGTCTTGTTTATTAGATCGTTTGTTGGATACCGTGATGTTGGTACTCACTCCTTTCTTCTACACTTGTGTAGGTTACGAGTCAGTTTAGTGTGATCGTCCTTCTTCTCTTACTTTTGGAGGCTTGTTAAAGGAATATCGAGAGGTAGTTGTTTGTCATTCCGGCGGGCCCTATTTTCCTTTTCTTTAAGCTTTGTTTTATTTTAGAATCAAAGACTCTAAGACTTGTACTTATTTCTTAATTCTGCACTTTATGTATTTGGTGGCTTCTACACATGATAATCAAATTTTTGGGGGTTTTAATGGAAAAAGTAAATTTTTCGACTTTATCTTGTTCTTGCTTTATTGTTTTCTGCATTTCTTTAGTTACGTTGGGTTGAGACTGACTTGTCTTAGTGGGAATCGACAAGTGTCATCCCGTCCATTTTTGGGTCATGACATGGTTAGAGTCAATATTGATAGATGGTTAGAGGTATGAAAGGTCATACCATATTATTAACTTCATCAATCATTAATTGAATAACAAAGCAAAACAAAGGTTGAAAACAATTTGCATGAATTCGCATGAAAGTCAGAGCCCTGAAATTGCCCTAATTATTGATCAAAATCCCAAGTTGAATTCTAGTCGTTGTTATTTAATTTTCTTAGGTGTTAATTGAAATTGTTTGGTTAAAATCACTATTCAAACACTTTTTGTGCACTTGCACTTAATTATAATTAAAAGTGAAATTAGATATCTACTTGTCAAAAGTCTTTTGAATTTGATATTCTGCTCGCAAAAATAACATTATTACTTGTTTGACCACGTATACTTGCATTTTTGATTTTGACGCAACATTAGGTGCCTAATCTAACTATACTTCTTGTATATAGACATCAAAGGAGTACTAGACTCGACCTAGCTCTAGGTAGGTGTCCAGCTCATCAACTCCACAACTCAGGTGCAACAAATGCCTAGCAAGGTTGGTTTGTTGCGAGCATCTAAACTTGCATTGTGAATGCAGTGCGATAAAAAGAAAATGAGTAAATAAATTAGTACTCGTATGAATTAGGGGTGTCAAAAATGAGCCCAAATATAGGTAACCCATTCAACTCACCCAGAATTTTAAGGGTTGAGCTCAAGATAATTTGAATTGGGGTCAAGCTCAACCCACTCAAGTATTAATCTATTTTAAGATAATCTTCAAGTGAGCCCAAATTAACCTCCAATTTCAACCTGTTTTAAGATTCTTTATTTGCATCGACGTAATATATGTTCTTAAATTGAAGATATGAATTACTATCTATTTTATATCTTCTATGATTATCTGTCACGACCTAAACCATCGTGATTGGCACCCACACTAACACTCCGGTGGAAGAACCTCTACTACAACCCCAGCCAAGCAACTAATCTAAAAGTTAAGGCATTTAAGTATACGAAAAATGAAAATAATGGCTAAAAAATGAAGTTCCCATAAACTTCAACAAAAGATCTACCAACTAACAATGCGGAAGAAATAACATAGAACCTGAAAGTCAATGTACCAAAACATCTAAAGTTCAATAAGTCTAAACAAGAAGGGATTCAACCCCAATCTAATGAACTAATCAACTAACTAGAACATAAGTCTAAGTCCAAAAATGGAGGACATAGACGAAAGAGAACCCATGGCAGCCTGGAAGAATTGGCTCACCCTTGAATTCGAACGATCACTGATCTCCTTAGCGAGGTTTGTCAGTAGCCTCTTGAAGATGCCCTATATTCAACAAAAATAAGAGCAACTGCAATATCAGTACACAACCATAGTGTACTGGTAGGATCACGCGGCTATCCCACTAAGTGCAACATAAATAAGTCATTACAACAATATAATCACATGCATATATCAAACATAGCAATATTATCAACATTTACGAACAACTAACAACCTCACATTTTATATCAAATCATTGGTACTCTCATGGAACCCAAACCCAAACAGTTAGCATACCGGAACGTGGTACCCGATCCAATCATTATGCCGGAACGTGGCAACCGATCCAAGTTAGTTATGCCGAAATGTGGCAACCGATCCAAGTTAGTTATGCCAGAATGTGGCAACCGATCCTTTCAACACACCACAATCACAATAACAGGTATATCTTCAAGATCATGCATTTAAGTCATGATTTCATGGCAATCATAATTCATCCATCTTATTTACAACAAGTGTGATCAACAATGCAACATTCATATACATACATGTATCATAATGAATCGGGAACAAACATACATCACATAATCATAGAATCATAAACATCACCTACCTCGAAACAAGCTTGAAATCCAAAGAAACTTGATCATTCCCTTTCTAGATTCATTCAGCTTGTTCTTGGTCTACAAATAATCAATATAACACGGGAATCAATACACAATCAGTAATTACTTGAATTACTAACAATTCTAACAACCCTAGATCATACTCATGATCCCAAGTATCCCAATTAGGGTTGTTTCCACCATAGAATCTATATTAAAACCCTCCCCCATCATTAATTACCCATTCTATTACGTTCTACGGATCGAAAAACAAATTCGAGGAGTAAAAAGCTTACCATTAGCCTCAAGAATGATAAAAAACCTGTTAGGAGTCACCTGGGGCTCATTCCTTAGCTCTAAAAATTGAAAAGTGCCAAATAAGGTGGTTAAGGGGTTGCGTCGAACCCGCCACAGCAGTCCTCACCCCGCTGTAGCAGCTGATGTTTGCGTAATCAAGACATATCTTCTGATGCGAGTGTCTACTACAATAGTTTTGTAACCCAACCAAGGGTTAGGATCATTCCCAAAAGAGTGGTTTTGAGAATTAATATAAAAATAAAATTTAGTTCTAACTATTCATAGCTAAAGACGTTAATGATTAAAAACATTGTAAATTAAAGGGGGACACAAGAGTGTCAATTAACAATGGGGTTTTGTCACTAGTAAGTAAAAACAGCAAAATAAACAAGGATTTCTAAGTAATGAGAGGGGATTCTTGGGATTTGATAGGAATATGGGATAGACTAAATCATTGGGTACATGCTTTTGATAGTAAATTTATTGAGTATTTATGACTAGCCTAGACTTTAAAGGGGATAAGCTCTCTCTCGAGCAACTTACCCCATTTCAAGTAGGTTCCTCTCGGACACCCACTTGCCACATAATGAACAACCTCCACCTTAACCCACTCACTCTCTCGAGCTGAGTGTGTGGACATGTGACTACGGTTCACTCTCTCGAGCTGAATCTCTGTCGACCCACTCGCACTGGCCATCAATTTAGTGGTCTTAGTTTTACGACCTCTCTCTCGAGCAAGCCGAAAACACATATATTAGACTATATTTGCAACTACAACCTCATTAAGTTCATCCACAACCACTAAATGAAATCACATTTAAACTACGAATAGACTATCAGCAAGAAAGACCCAACAACTAATCTAACCCATATTCACAAATCACACCCCAAGAATTGGGGGTTTTAGCCACACATCAAGAGATAGAAATTTATACCTAAATGAGCTTGCATTCAAATGGTTATGAAGATTTAAGCCTTGTTATGGGCCAAGAATGAAGAATCCAAGAGACCCAAGTCCAAATCCTTTGAGATGAAACCCTCTTCTTCTTCAAGTTTTCATAACCCTCTCAAACTCAGAGCAAAAATATCAAAAAGTACTATTCTATATGAAAATTATAATAATTGTTTGACACTTTAAACTACAACTCTAACTAGTATTTATAGTTTTCACAGATTTGTGCTACAGCGGATCATTCGAAGTCGTTAGTCAGAATCTCCGCTCAACTCGGCGATTCGCTTTTTGGTGTAGTTCATCGCCGTCTTGCACCATCCTTTAGCATCGTCGTGCGCTGAGTCATTGGGCGACATGGTACTGCTTCACGAAACTTCTCTACAATGCACCAACTGATCCCTTTTTTCGCCGACTTGATCCTTTCCTTCAGGGCTCAGCACACTGGAACAAAAGGTGAAGTAAGAGCTTTCGGCAACTCTCCAAGTGGACTCGGTGATCCTCAGGCCTTCATTTCTTCGTTCTTTTCAGCCCTTTCATTCCTTTTTGCGACGTAGTGTCCATTCTTTCTTTCAAACTTCAAGTACCTGAAACTTTTTCATCAGATATTGAGATAAAATAAGCATTTGAGGACACAATTTCTTTTAAAATATAGCCCTAAATGAGTCCAATTTGTGGACTCATCAACACCCCTAACTTAAACTTTTGCAATATTTGTTTCAGCTCACTCAAGATCAAAAAGGTCTTTTCAAGGCCTGTAATGGGGCTAGTATGGTCATTTAGGCTTAGTGGCTTTCATCCTCATGAATTGTGGTGCTCACAACACTTCCTTCGCTTTTCCTTCATCATTTTCTTTAGTGCTCATGAGTCATCTTATTATTCACTTTCCCATAGTGTGTTGGAAACCCCTTTTCTTTTGCACTTCATTCTGCAACTTTCTTTTTCATTCTTTTCTTTTCTTTTTCTTTTTCCCTTTTTTTTATATGAAGGGGTTCCATTTTTCTCAACACCATGGGTTAACAGAGACTTTCTTTGCACTTCTTGACTTTCCCTTTTCTTCTCACCACACCCCCATCTTAGGCTTTAGCCTAAGTTGGCTATTTATTAAACCACAAATCAAGAGAATTAACGGTAATGGATTAAGAAAGGTCTAATTTTCATCAAGTTTCTTCCAAAGAAGGTTAAGTTTCAAGGGGTGTTCAAGAGAGGTTAACACACTCACAAGGTAAGTCACAAAAGAGGTATATGTCAAATTGGCTCACACTCGTAGAAGTTGCCTAAGATCATATCAAGAGATAGCATCACTTAGTTGACCGGACCAACAGGGCAAATTCTAGGATCTATCATGCATGGTTCAAAGTAAACTCATCACACTAGGCATTGACACTACAGTCAAACAAGACTCCACACTTTCGCTAGTGTGCAATGATCATCACAAGAGAATCGATTTGATAAATGGCTAATCACAATGAGATGCAAAGAGTTCACATATTGTCTATGCGACTTCATTTGGCCTCATCGTAGCCGTACATTCATGTTCGTTCAATTATAACCACTATTCAAGTCATCGGTATTGATCGAAACTGAGACTTAAATTTTGCAAAAGAACAACCACATTCAACACACGAGAGATCATTTTGCAATTTAAAATAAAAGGAGCCACAATCTCAAACATCCATAGGAAGCAGTATTTAACATAATTTAAGTACAAAGCCCAAGTATACACAACATACGAACATCAAATAGCACACAAAGGTAGGTCTCACCCCACCACAAATAAAAGCAATTTGTCCTCAAATGCAATTAACACAGAATCTAAAAGGTAAAATAAAGAAAGACAGAAAGGGAGGTAAAGAGGGGATCCTGGCTAATTGGTCGTTCCATCTGTCTGGCTTGATGCACAGGTGACCCCGGAAAGACCGGCTCTCACTGATCGATCCAAAGCAGTGCTAAGGAAGCTGCGGCAAAATCTATCATAATTGCTTCCATCTTGGTCAAGTCTTCATCTGCAGCTCCCTCAGTCTCCTCATGCATCTCTTCATCAGTCTCTGCTTCTGACTCAGGATCGGCTATTTGCTTCGCTCTATCCCATGTCCAATGGTGGTCTAAGGCATCTCAAGAATGTCTGGAATCTCCACTATTCCAAAGACCATCGACACATCAATGGACTTCAGGTGGTCCACATCTTTTCACAGTTTAGCAATGGTAGCTTTTAAAGTCGTCACTTTCTCTGTGGGCCCTTGGTTGTGCTCACACACCGCTATCCTAGCCACTGGGGCATCAATGGTAGAGCTCAAAGGTGTCAAAGCATCAGTTAGGGCAATCTGGATCATGTTTGGAATAGAGGCCTCTAAACTAGCAGCCCGACGATCAGTAGAAAGGGCCAGTTGTCCCATCCGGAGTAGGGAAGCCTGGGTGAGTGGTGGCCGGGGAACAATAGCAACAGCAATGAGTCTGGGAGACTGTGCAATAGCAGAAGAACCTGGAGTATCATTAGGAGTAGCAGTGGTAATGGATATAGATGAAGACCCATGGGCCGGAGTAGGCAGAGGTGCCTCTGTAGGTGATGATTCGGTATTTACTAACTCCACCAATGTTGTCTTCTTCCTTTCTGCTTCATCCTTAAGGTACTCGGTTTCGATCCTTCAGATATCATTAGAGGTTGTGGGCATCACTTCTACATCCTTCTTGGCATCTTGAGGCACCTGGGTTTGTTTGCATAATTTTGTGATCAAGACTGGGAATGGAAGTGAGGTTCGGCTCTGCCTTGCACACATGAGTATCTCTGAAGCAATGATTGTACCCAAGTTTATCCGACTCTCCTCTATGATGCAACCCAAGCAAGCTGCCTTGGCAAGGTGAAGGATCGACTCATTTTGGGAAGACATAATTGTGCTGCTGATAAAATCGAACCAGAACCATACAACTATGTTTTGTTCTTTCTTTTCGATCGAAACTCCTTCTGCCAACCACTTCGGAGTATCATCTAAAATTAGCGGGGCTAACCACTTTTTCATCTCATCCAGCTTTTTTGTTCTGATCAAGTGCTGGCAGTGATCCCCAATATTCATGGACATGCCCAAGACGGCGTTGATTACCTCACTATCACACGTTACCCTCCTGCCTCTGACAACCACATAGTCAACTTCTTTGAAGGTTGTTGCTAACTGTTTTTTCTTAGGTATTAGTGCATTGTATGCACTATAGAACTATCTTACCTAGTTTGAAATATAAGGGCCACGGGGTTTAGCGAAGATTTGGAACTTGTGGTACCTCAGGCACTCCATTATCTCTAGGTGCCAGTCTATAATCCCGTCTATGGACGGACGCTTTTCCTCTAGAATTGTCCTCAGCCCTTCAGCCTTTACTAGATTCATTGACTCAGTCGGGGGACCCTGTACTGGAGGCGCTAATACCATTGTCTGTTCTAGAAATGGAGGTGTAGTGGTGGTAGGCTGGGGAGTCTTGACCCTGGATGGATCATTCAGCTTCTTAGTTCGCTGCTCAGCCCTCTGTGCTATTAACAGATCATCCTCATCAGAACCCACACATTCGCTTTTAGAATGGTTGGGGTCATTTCTATAAAATCCATCACTATCAGTGCTTGCATCTGATAATTCAAGGGTCTTGTCTTTGCCCTTGCCTTTTCCACCAGTTATGGAAAGTTTAGTAACCTTGCTTCTGGATGCAGTTGCATCCTCGTTGATTGTAATCCCTTTTGTTTTACCTTGAGATGGCTTGCTTCTTCCTGTAACTTTAGATCTAGCCATTTCTGCAAAGAATTAGGAAGAAGTTTAAAATGACTAAATCAAATTCATGGGGACACAATTGCAGAAAAACTCGTCGATCAGATCGGCAAATTGCCAAGTTGCTATTGCCAGCTAGGCCGAGCTCGCCGATAGGAGTTGGTTCAAGAATGTTAACAAGTCAGCAATAGGAAAATCCTTTCGGCGAGTCGCCGAAGGCTTTTGACGTCCAAAGACTTCTCGCCGAAAGCTACATAATCCATATCATGAGTAGAATGAAATTAAAGGCGATATGGGATCATTAGGTGTACCGCCGAGTGGTTTGGCGAGCTCGACCCAGCTTACCAAACAGCCCAACGTGCCTATTTCCAACCTATCTTCTCGACTTCAACCCCACAACCCCCGAAAACAAAATCAAAACATACACTAGATCAATTAAGCATACAGATTTTCCTGGCCTTTGCCCAACTTAAACAGTATGAAGGAGCACCACATAAGTTTCATTCATGCTAATCATCATAACGGGATTCCAAAATTCAAAGCAGACAGGTTGGATTCGCGAATCAAAAGAGGAACTTGAATAGTCTAAATTTATCAGAAAGGAACAGTACACGACATAGGATAAAATTACTTGCAATGAGAGTATAAATATCACAATTAAATGCAGGGTTTGGAGAACCAACCTTTTAGGCAGATTAAGTCAAGACTGTGATGCTAGGCAGCAGATTAGTACAGATCCAGGCACTACTAAATCAGCAAAAATACACACGAGATGCAAATATTTTGAAAATACTAAGTAGGTGCGATTTTTTGATAATTGAGAGTGAGAGAATATGAAAAAGTTTGAAAGTCAAAACCCGTGGATTTATAAAAACCATCCAGATCTCACCATTCAAAACATTAGTTGATTTTGCTCCACTACTCGGAGATCCGCCGAGTGTTTATCTATCTCGCTGAGTTTTAGAGGACCTTTTGTTAAAGTGAGGATCCAAACGGCGATCCTTATCGGGGTCACCGATCTAGTTGGCGATTCACCAATTGGAATTGTGTAATTCATCCTGTACTTTTCACAAACTTTTTATGCCCAATCCTACAAAAACAGAACACCTTTATTTCAAAAATAACAAATTACAAATATTTAAGGGTTTTGGGTTGCCTCCCAAACAGTGCCTTAGTTAACATCGTGGCACGACGCAAGTTAACACTTATGCTCCAATGGTGAGGTTTGCCTCAACTTCATCAGGCAATCCTTGTTTAAAATCCAGATAGAGTTTAGTCAGCACTTGATCCATTTGAGAACCTAGTAGTTGAATGAGCGTAGCATGGGAGGTCGTCATCTAGTTTAACAGAGATACATTCTCCATGAGCTCCTCCAGTACCCTATGTTGCTCACTGAATTTCTGGAGTAGAAGTGTGAGCATTTATTTGTTCTATCCATCCTCGTTGTTTTTAATTCTCCTTAGCTCATGAGGACGAATGTAGCGCTCTTTCTTGTTGCACTGGACTTCAAGATCCTCAATTTTCTTTGTCAGCTCATCTAACTGAGTTAGCAAGATCACTAAGTTGAAATCTCTCCTTTTCATTTCCTGATCTGGCTCAGTTAAGGTGTCTAGCAATTTGGATGCTTCCACATAGGGTTGTCGTACTAGACTACCAGAGGTAATTTGATCAGCCATCATTCTGTTTCCTAGACTAAGACTTCGGCAGAAAGATTCCAAAATGACTTTTTCGGGGATTCCGTGAGTAAGGCATTGACCCAGAAGTGCTTTGAACCTCAGCCATGCCTAATGAAGTTGTTTGCCTTTCGTTTGCCTAAAAGTTAGGATCATATCTCGGAACATCATCCCTTCTAATGACGGCAGCTCTATTACCTTGCAAGTACTGCTCGATATGTTCAACTCCCCTGCTTCAAAACTCTAACAATCGAAACAAAACTAAAAATTAAATTAGTAAAACAACAACTATTCAAAATAGAAATTCTACTTAACTAAGAATTCTCAAACGACACCACTCCCCGGCAGAGGCGCCATTTTGATGTTTGCATAATCAAGACATAACTTCCGATGCAAGTGTCTACGATTGTACAATAGTTTAGTAACCCAACCAAGGGTTGGGATCGTTCCCAAGAGAGTGGTTTTGAGAATTAACATAAAAATAAAATTTAGTTCTAACTAGTCGTAGCTAAAGACATTAACGATTAAAAACAATGTAAAAATTAAATGAGGACACAAGAGTGTCAATTAACAATGGGGTTTTGTCACTAGTAAGTAAAAACAGCAAAATAAAAAAGGATTTCTAAGTAATGAGAGGGGATTCTTGGGATGTGATAAGAATATAGGATAGAGTAAATCATTGGCTACATGCTTTTGATAGTAAATTCATTGAGTATTTGTGACTAGGCTAGACTTTAAAAGGGATAAGCTCTCTTTCGAGCAACTTACCCCATTTCAAGCGGCTTCCTCTTGGACACCCACTTGCCGCATGATGAACAGCCTCCACCTTAACCCACTCACTCTCTCGAGCTGAGTGTGTGGACATGGGACTAGCGTTCACTCTCTAGAGCTGAACCTAATGTCAACCCACTCGCACTGCAATCAATTTAGTGGTCTTAGTTTTATGACCTTTCTCTCGAGAAAGCCGAAAACACATATATGAGACTATATTTACAACTACAACCTCATTAAGTTCATCCACAACCACTAAATGAAATCACATTTAAACTACGAATAGACTATCAGCAAGAAAGACCCAACAACTAATCTAACCCATACTCACAATATCATACCCCAAGAATTGGGGTTTTTAGCCACATATCAAGAGATAGAAATTTATGCCTAAATGAGCCTGCATTCAAATGGGTATGAAGATTTAAGCCTTGTAATAGGCCAATAATGAAGAATCCAAGAGACCCAAGTCCAAATCCTCGGAGATGAAACCCTCTTCTTCTTCAAGTTTTCAAAACCCTCTCAAACTCATAGCAAAAATATCAAAAAGTACTATTCTATATGAAAATTATAATAATTGTTCGAGTCTTAAAACTACAACTCTAACTAGTATTTATAATTTTTACAGATTTGTGCTGAAGCAGATCATTCGGCGTCGTTAGTCGGGATTGCCAATCAACTCGGCAATTCACCTTCTGGTGTAGTTCATCGCCGTCTTGCACCTTCCTTCCGCATCGTCGTGCGCTGGGTCATTGGGCGACATAGTACTGCTTTGCGGAACTTCTCAGCAATTCACCGACTGTTCCCTTTTTCCACCGACTTGATCCTTTCCTTCAAGGCTCAGCACACTGGAACAAAAGGTGATGAAAGACCTTTCGGCGACTCGCCAAGTTGACTCGGCGATCCTCAGACCTTTATTTCTTCGTTCTTTTCAGCCTTTTCATTCCTTTTTGCGATGTAGTGTCCTTGCTTTCTTTCAAACTTCAAATACCTAAAACTTAAGGATTTTCATCAGATATTGATATAAAATAAGCATTTGAGGACACAATTTCTATTAAAATATAGCCCTAAATGAGTCTAATTTGTGGACTCATCAGCGGCCCTGCCAGAGCGGCAAAAACCCCCCACCAAGGCGGCTTGCACGAACCAATGAGCTATTTAAAGAATTCCAAGACCCCCATTTCACAACACACCTTTAACCAACGACACTCAGAAAATACCCTTTATGATACGATTGATTTCGGGAGTTCTACTCACCCAAATTCAATTTCGTAAAGTCGTACGGATTCATTAACAAGTTATATATACTCTCATGTAATAAAAATCATAATTAACTCAACCGATTGTTACTAGATTTCTCTACACCTTAATGACTCCGATTTCGTCCAAATTTGAACTAGTTTGGGAAATTTCAAGATACTACAAAAAAGTTTTTCGGCCCCAATTTTCCCCCATTGGCATTTCTATAACGACGGGAACAGGTCGTTACAATATACCAATTTATCCATCACTAGTCCCTGAGTGAAAAAACTTGGGGAAATAGGCTAAGGAAGAAATGAAGTAGCACCTGAATCAACGAACAATTGGGGATACTTGTCTCGCATGTCCCTCTCGGTTTCCCAAGTAGCTTCCTTGACTGGACGATGCTTCCATTGAACCTTCACGAACTTAATCTCCTTGGTCCTCAACTTGCGCACATCACGATCAAGAATTGCAATCGGTTCCTCCTCATATTGGAGGTCTTTGTCTAACACAATTGAGTCCCACTTAATGATATAATCTCCGTCATCATGATACCTCTTCAACATAGACACATGAAATACCGGATGAACACCCGATAGATTAGGAGGTAAATCCAATCTATACACTACTGGTCCTACATATTCCAGAACTTCAAAGGGACCAATGTATCGCGGACTTAGCTTACCCTTCTTGCCAAATCTCATCACCCCTTTCATGGGTGATACCATAAGAAGAACATTGTCACCGGTTTGAAACGCCATGGATCTTACCTTATGATCGACATACTTCTTTATATACTCTGGGCTACTAAAAGTTTAGCTTGAATACTCCTCACCTTATCTTAAGCATTTTTCACTAAATCAACCCCCAAAGGTTTCACATCGCCAGCCTCAAACCATCCTATGGGTGATCTATATCCCCTTCTATTCCGAAATTGGCATTCTTTGAAGTAAACCTGTAGGCCTTTGATGTTCATACTTCACTTATTGACAATTTTGACACTTCGCCACAAACTCCGCTATGCCCTTCTTCATGTCCGGCCACCAATAAATTCGCTTCAAATCTCGATACATCTTGGTCACACCCGGATGAATAGAATAGCGCAAACCATGAGACTCTACCAACAACTTTTGAATCAAATCATCAACTCGAGGAACACAAATTCTTCCTTTGAAACTATGTACACCTTCCGCATCAAGAGTGGCCTCTTGAGCCTTATTGATCATAGTCTTTTTCTTAAGTATATCCAAATTCTCATCCTCAAATTATTTGGCCTTGATCTCATCAATGAATGTGGCCCTTACTTCAATACTAGCTAACACCCCACCTCTTTCTAAGATGCCCAATTGCAAGAACTTAGACTCCAAGGTCTAAATTTCTTTAGCCAAAGGTCGCTTGGTTACACTTAAGCAAGCTAAACTACCCATACTCATCGCTTTTCGACTCAAAGCGTCTGCCACCACATTAGCCTTGCTGGATGGTATTGAATGGTCACATCATAATCTTTAAGTAAATCCATCCACCTTCGCTGTCTTAAATTCATATCCTTTTGAGTGAACAAATGCTGCAAACTACGATGATCAGTAAATACCTCACACTTGACACCACAAAGGTAATATCGCAAGATCTTAAGAGCAAACACTACCACTGCCAACTCTAAATCGTGTGTTGGATAATTCCTCTCATGCACCTTCAATTCATGCGAGACATAAGCTATAACATTATTATCCTGCATCAACACAACACCCAAACCAGAATGTGAAGCATCACAATAAACAATAAAATATTTACCTTTAATCGGTAATGCTAGAATAGGCGCGGTGGTCAAGAGAGTCTTGAGATTTTGGAAGCTCTCCTCACATTTTTCAATCCATTCAAATGGTGTCTCCTTTTTGGTCAAATTAGTCAAGTGAGTGGCAATAGAAGCAAAGTTCTTCACAAATCGATGATAATAGCTAGCAAGCCCAACAAAACTCCTAACTTTTGTCACAGAGCTAAGCCTAACCCAATACTTAACTGCCTCAATCTTCTGAGGATCTACCATTACCCCTTCTTTCGAAACTACATGTCCAAAAAATGCAACCGAAGTCAACCAAAATTCACACTTATAAAATTTAGCATACAACCTTTGTTTCCCAAGAACACCCAAAACAATACGAAGATGGTCGGCATGATCTTTCTCACTTTTTGAATAGACTAAAATATCATCAATAAATACTATAACAAACGAATCAAGGAATGGTTTGAACACCCCATTCATCAAACTCATGAAAGCCGCAGGTGCATTGGTTAAGCCAAAAGACATAACCAAAAATTCATAGTGCCCATAGCGAGTTCTAAACGTTGTCTGAGGCACATCTTCTGGCCTAATTTTCAATTGATGGTAACCGGATCTTAGATCAATCTTAGAGAAAACTGATGCACCTTACAATTGGTCAAAAAGATCATCTATTCGAGGTAAAGGATACTTGTTTTGAATAGTGACTCTATTTAATTGCCGGTAATCTATACACATTCTCATACTACCATCCTTTTCTTTACGAACAAAACTAGAGACCCCATAGGGAAGCACTAGGATGAATAAATCCCTTATCAAGAAGCTCTTGGATTTGAGCCTTAAGCTCTCTTAATTCTGTCGGAGCCATGCAATATGGAAGGATAGAAATGGGACGAGTACTAGGTTCAAAATGAATGCAAAAATCTGTATCTCTATTCGGAGGCATACCAGGCAAATCATTAGGAAACACTTCACAAAATTCAGACACCACAGGTTTAGACTCAATGGACGAAGCCTCAATCTCAACATCCTTAATACGAGCCAAATACACCAAACAACCCTGCCCCACTAATTTACTAGCCCTAATGGAGGATATAATCTTATCTTGCTTAGGCTTGTACACCCCATCCCACTCTAATTTTTTCCTTCCCAGAATTTCTAGAGTTACAGACTTAGTATTACAATTAAGCATAGCATACTAAGGGGAAAACCAAGTCATTCCTAAGATTATGTCAAAGTCAATCATATCCAAAATCACTAAATCAACCTGAGTCTGAAACCCCATAAACAAAATAGGGCAAGCACGATAGACATGGGTAACTATGACTGACTCTCCAGTTGGGGTAGAAACACAAACAGGGGCATCAAGAATATCACAAATCATATCAAAATTTGATACAAATCTCATGGATACATATGAATAAGTAGAACCCGGATCAAACAGCACATTAGCCATCCGGTCATAGAAAAGAATAGTACATGTGATCACCGCCTCAGACGCCTTCGCCTCATTCTTGCCCGAAAAAGTATAACATTGAGCCCTATAAACATGACAAGCCACTTCCCTAGCTGGTTGCCAGTTACCCCTACCTCCGTTACCATTTCCTCTACCTCCACGGCCTCGCTGATTACCTCCACGCCCACTTTGTGCACTCCCTCGACCATTGTTACCGTTCCCCGTAGGTACAACTGCTCTAGATGGCTACTGCTCGGAGTCAAACACACGCAGATGGGGACAATCTCTCCTCATATGCCCAGGTTCTCCACAATTGTAGCAAGTGCGATCAAAAGATGGTATGCAGGCCGTCGAAGGCGCTACTCCCTGGCTATTCTAAAAATTATGAGATGGAGTTCCCGAGTAGTTACCTTTAAAGGTGGGCATAGCGGACTAAATTGGCTTGGCTCAAGTGTTGGCCTCCCTGAACCTCTAGAATAAGAACCTTGGAAGTTTCCTGAATTCTTGTCCATGTTTGCCAACACCTTAGCTTGACCGTCTCGCCTCACCCCCTCCACTTTCTTAACATAATCTGTCACCTCATTAAAGCTTCTCCCTACAGAAGTCATATGAACAGATAATACTAGCAACTCAAAATTTAGTCCCCTAATAAATAACCAGATTCTCTCTTCCTCAGTAGTCACCAACTGCATAGCATATCTAGATAAAGCATGGAACTTGGCCTCATAAGCAGCCACAAACATACTACCTTGCTCTAATGGCATAAACTCATCTTTCTTGCGATCCCTCAAGGTTCTAGGCACATATTTCTCTAAGTTTAGAGCATGAAACTAGATCCAAGTGAGTGGAGGTAAAACTGAAGATCTGCACTCCATATAAGCTCTCCATCATTGCTTGGCCTTACCTTGAAGTTGGAAGGACACAAACTCAACCCTATGTTGATGAACAATACTTAATTTATGAAGCCTCTCATAGCAATCTAGAATGAACTCATACACATCCTCACTCTCATAACCAAGAAATACCGGAGGCTTTAGCTTCAAAAACTTAGTCAACATTTCATGTTCACTACCAGTCATAATAGAACCCCACAAAGGACAGAAGAAAGCATCAGTACCTATGTTTCTCCTCACCTTGGGAGCAGTGCTAGCAACAGGAGGATTAGTAGGAGCTTGAGTTGCTTGAGCAGAAGGAAGCACTCCAGGACCAACCAACCCTTTCAAGAATGACATGATTTGTCGAGCTAACACCGGGTCTATAGGGGGAACATCGGTAGTCTTAACCTATACCTCTTCTTCTTGTCCCAAATCCTCAACATTCTTAACATAAATATCCTCCTCTATCTCTTCATGTTGTACGGGAGGGGCCTCAATTTGGGGAGCAATCCCAACCGGTACCTCATCTCTAGCAGGCGCTACTCCTCCACGACCTCTACCCCTAGCTCTTCATCTACCTCTACCTCGATCGCAACCTCTCGCTGCAGAATCCTCAGCTATAGCATTGATGGGAGCTATGGGCTTGAGCTGTTATATATAGTATTAACCATCTATGGACAGAAGAGTGAAGGAGGTTAGATACCAATTTGAATCAACAGATACAAATTGGAATCAAGTTATAGCACGAATGGAGACAAGAAAAAATAAAGAGATTTCCTAAAGTCCTATAGCCTCTCGAACAAAAGTAAAGGCGTCCCCGTATCGTTCCGCGAGACTTTACTAGACTAGTTTTGGTACATCGAGATCAACGAACCTAGGCTCTGATACCAACTTTGTCACAATCTAGACCATCGTGATTGGCACTCACACTAACACTCCGGTAGGAGAACCTCTACTACAACCCCAGCCAAGCAACTAATCTAAAAACTAAGGCATTTAAGTATATGAAAAATGAAAATAATGGCTAAAATCTGAAGTTCCCATAAACTTCAACAAAAGATCTAACAAGTAACAATGCGGAAGAAATAACCTAGAACCTGAAAGTCAATGTACCAAAACATCTAAAGTTCAACAAGTCTAACAAAGAAGGGATGCAACCCCAATCTAATGAACTAATCAACTAACTAGAATATAAGTCTAAGTCTGAAAATGGTAGACATAGACAAAAGAGAACCCATGGCAGCCCGGAAGAATTGGCTCACCCTTGAATTCGAACGATCACTGATCTCCTAAGTGAGGTTTGTCAGTAGCCGCTTGAAGATTCCCTGTACTCAACAAAAATAAGAGCAAGTGTAGTATCTATACACAACCACAATATACTGGTAGGATCACGTGGCTATCCCACTAAGAGCAACATAAGTAAGTCAATACAATAATATAATCACATGCATATATCAAACATAGTAATATTATCAATATTTATGAACAACGAACAACTTCACATTTTATATTAAATCATTAGTCCTCTCATAGAACCCAAACCCAAAAAGTTAGCATACCAGAACATGGTACCCGATCAAATCATTATGCCGGAACGTGGCAACTGATCCCATAGTTATACCAAAACATGGAAACCGATCCAAGTTATGCCAGAATGTGGCAACCAATCCAAGCTAGTTATGCTGGAACGTGGCAACCGATCCATTCAACACACCACAATCACAAGTATATCTTCAAGATCATACATTTAAGTCATGATTTCATGGCAATCATAATTCATCCATCTCATTTACTACAAGTGTGATCAACAACGTAACATTCATATATATACCTGTATCATAATGAAGCAAGAACAAACATACATCACACAATCATAGAATCACAAACATCACCTACCTCGAAACAAGCTTGAAACCCTAAGAAACTTGATCCTTCCCTTTTCGGATTCGTTCCGCTTGTTCTTGGTCTACAAACAATCAATATAATACGAAAATCAATACACAATCACTAATTACCTGAATTACTAACAATTCTAACAATCCTAGATCATACCCATGATCCCAAGTATCCAAATTAGGATTGTTTGCACCATAGATTCTATATCAAAACCCTCCCCCATCATTAATTACACATTCTATTACATTCTACTGATCGAAAAATAGATTCGGGGAGTAAAAAGCTTACCTTTAGCATAAAGAATGGTGAAAAACTGTTAGGAGTCGCCTGGAGTTTGTTCCTTAGCTCTAAAAATTGAAAAGTGCCAAATAAGGTCATGTAGGGTTATTTACTACGAACCCGCCACAGTGGCCCTCACCCCACTGTAGCAGCCCCGCCAGAGTGGCAAAAACCCCCGCCAAAGCAACTTGCACGAACCAGTGTGCTATTAAAAGAATTCCAAGACCCTCATTTCACAACACACCTCTAACCAATGACGCTTAGTAAATACCCTTTACGCTACGATAGATTTAGAGAGTTCTGCTCACCCAAATTTAATTTTGTAAAGTTGTATAGATTCCTTAACGAGTTATCTATCCCCTCGTGTAATAAAAATCTTAATTAACTCACGTGATTGTTACCAAATTTCCGTACACCTTAATGACTCTGATTTCATCAAAATCTGGACTAGGTTGGGAAATTTCAAGATACTACGAAAAAGTTTTTCTGTCACACCCCAAACTTAAGTTGCGCAACTGGCTCCTAATGCCAAAACTCGGGCCCAAGCCAACCCTGCAGAACCAATTGGTACTAGCGCATGGCAGCCACACGCAATCAAGAAAATAAACAAGTATATCTCATCTTAAAACTAAGCCCTCGGCCGGCAAGGCCCCTATCAACAGATCTATAAACAAAACAGCTATTCCCAAGAGTTCATATAAAGAAATAGTCAACTAGCACAGAAGTCCTGATTGAGTCGTCGAGGCCATCGTGATCTCTATGCCAAAACTGAAAGCATGTATATATCAAGACAATACATCAAACAGCTCACAAGCTTCAGCAAACCAACAAACTAGGCCAACATGGCAGTAACGTAGATACACACCCCACACACTAGTCTGCAAGCCTCTAAGAGTAGTAAAGATTAGCGGGACAGGGCTCCAGCCTACCCATAAAATATATACAACAAAAGCTAACAAACCTCCAAACGCTGGCAGCTCCAGAGGAAAGGGCTAGCCAACCGAATAAAACTTAATCCCGCTACTGAAGAGGTCTACTGGGTCGCCTGTCATGACCTGCATGCATGAATGCAGTGTCCCCAGGCAATGGGGCGTCAGTACGAAATAATGTAAAGAGTATGAAAGTTAATAGACTATGAGCAGGTATCCTAATATACTGGAATAATCCGATAAATAGATCAAGGATACGATAAGTGTACTGACCTGCTCCTAAATCTTAACTTATCAAAAATAATAAAACAACATCGTAACCAAGCCCCCATAAGCTCGACAGGTACAAACAGCACACAAAACCACCTACTCAGGCCCCCATAAGCCCGGAAGGTGCCAATCAGTCTATATACCCCTATCAGTAGTCCCCTAGCCCCGTAGGCTGTCAGATAGCCCTCTTAGGCATTAATATAGCCCTGTAGGCTGTCAGATATCCCTCTTAGGCATTAATATAGCCCCGTACGCAGCACACAGCTCTCTTAGGCATCAACATAGCTTATAGACAACTCATCGCCCACTTAGGCAACAACATGGCCCTATAGGAAGCACATAGCCTTCTTAGGCGTCAATGTACCCCTATAGGCAACTCATAGCCCTTGTAGGCATCAATATAGACCCATAGGCAACTCATAGTCCTCTTAGTCATCCATATAGCCTCGTAGGTAGAATATAGCCCTTCTAGGCATAGATCACATTCCTGCAGCTAACCACAATTGCCCTAAGGGCAACATTAACAATCCAATCGCTAAAAGAGAGCAATTTAGTTATAAATAACCTATACAAATATCCTCTAAGTCGTGTTCAACACATGGACGCTTTGAACTGAATAAGAATCACAATAAGGGAGGATTATATCAACTCGAGCAGCCAACAATCAACAATAATGGCTACAAGTATAACAAGGATAAAGACCCAATTACATTGCTTCTAAGCTTTAAGGAAACATGCCATAAGTAGGGAATAGCCTTAACATACCTTTTTCGCTTAATTCACATGGCCTAACGACTTTACTCACAACCCCTCTCGATACTACAACAAGGAAAGACCATAATCAACACAAAAGAATTGAGGATACCACAATAATCCGATAAAAGATATGCATTTCTATCGTAAATTTATATTTCTGACTTATCAAAGCTAGAGTCGCTGGAAGAAAGGTCTTACCTTGATTTTAAGTTCGTAATACACCTCAAAACTTTAAAATATGCCCAAACACCTGTTGTCCACACACCAAGGTACGATATGCTAGGAATTTGATAAAACAAATTATACCATGTTGACGAGCTCAACGCGTAGAACAACTTTTATCAAGGACTTAAGTCACAAAAATTTGTAAGTTGGATGATCCTAGAAATGGGTTTTGTGAGTTTTCTGGTTATTCACAAAGAAAAATGAAGAAAAAATGAAGAAAAGTCGAAGAAGATGGTATATATAAAGTTCCAACAACCTAGGGGACCCACCTCACATGCCTGCTTGCACAATCTTGTAAAAACGTGAATATCTCTCCATTCTGAAGTCGTATGAATAAACGGGTTGATGCGTTGGAAACTACACTCGTAGACCTTCGATTTCATAGGTCATGGGCACCATAACTCTTTATATATTGGGAGAAAATCTCCAAGACATTGTACCCAAATTTCAGACAAATCTTTAAAAAGGAATTTACGATAATTGTCGCCAACTTTAATTTTGCTACTTACCTAACTTCAAAACTTGAGATACAACCATTGAACACTTAAAATATCACATAACACATCATTCTTAATTTATTACCCACCCTCCTGGTCTTTCCACGAAGATACGAGTCAATTTAGACATTTCGAAAAGTCGGGGTGTTACATCCTTTCCCCAGTAGAAACATTCGTCCTCGAATGAAAAATCTGAGTCATGCGGTTAAGTCCTTAGAAATTGCCAAAATTTAGATAGAGTATCCTTTTTAAATGTGACTATCCAGGAACCTGGAATGCAGAAATTATAACCTAGGCGTCATATAGGATGACATAAATATAGGATGACATAAATAGTTAAACATTATAGCTCCGCAATAACAGTGTGAGTAAATATACAACGACAACAACAACAATTGTAAGCAACAATATATATAAAAAAATTAGATAGGTATCTAACCTCGCTACACTAATATAAACTGATATGCCATCACCCTAGGGTATGAAACAATTGAGGATATTTGGACCTCATGCCATCTTCAGCTTCCCAGGTCACCTCTTCTCTATTCTTGTTTCTCCACAATACTTTAACTGAAACCACCTCTTTAGTCCTCAATTTATGGACCTGCCGATCTAATATGGCAATTGGAGTTTCCTCGTAGGACAACTCCTCTGTGATCTGAACATCCTCAACTGGGACAACCTGAGAAAGGTCTCCTATGCACTTCCGTAGCATCGATACATAGAAAACTGGATTAACAGATTCTAGCCCCGAAGGCAATTCTAGCTCATATGCCACTCGTCCTACCCTCCGAAGGATCCGTTATGGCCCAATGAATCTTGGACTAAGCTTGCCTTTTTTGCCAAATCTCATAACACCCTTCATAGGAGAGACTTTTAAGAATACCCAGTCATCGACACAAAATTCTAAGTCCCTTCGTCGCACATCTGAGTATGACTTCTTTCGGCTTTGAGTTGTTAGCAACCTCTCCCGAATGAGCTTAACCTGCTCCACTGTCTGTTGTAATGAGTCGGGTCCAATCAACCCTAACTCACCTACCTCAAACCATCCAATGGGGATCTACATTTTCGCCTATACAAAGCCTCATAAGGTGCCATCCCGATGCTAGAATGATAATTATTATTGTATGCCTAACTCAATAAGAGGAAAGTGGTCATCCCAAGTTCCTTTAAAGTCTAGCGCGCACGCTCATAACATATCCTCGAGTGTCAAAATTGTGCACTCGGTGTGGCCATTTGTCTAAGGGTGAAAGGTTGTACTAAGATTAACCTGTGTCCCCAGTCCTTTCTGGAAGGACTTCCAGAAGTTGGCGGTAAATTGTGCTCCTCTATCAGAGATAATAGATATTAAGACACAGTGTAGCCTAACAATCTCTCTAATATAGAGCCCTGCATAGTCTTCGGCCGTAAAAGTAGCCCTGATTGGTAGAAGTGGGCTGATTTTGTTATTCTATCAACAATTACCCAAATAGAGTCAAACTTGTGATGCGTTCGAGGTAACCCTGTAATAAAATCCATATTAATTGTTTCCCACTTTCACAAAGGTATGGCCATCTCCTGAACTAGCCTAGCAGGTTTTTTCTGCTCAACCTTCACCTGTTGGCAGTTAGGACACTGTGCCACAAACTCAGCAACGTCCTTCTTCACCCCATACCACCAATAGATCTCTTTAATATCATGGTACATCTTCGTTGAACCAGGGTGAATAGAATAACGGGAATGATGTGCCTCTTCCATAATCCGATATCGAAGCCCTGCAACTTTCAAAACACACAATTGATCGCTATATCTGAAGACTCCATCTCCTACTATATCAAATGCTAAAGACTGTTGATGATGGGCCTTGGTTCGGAGTTGCTCTAAGCTAGGATCCTCTTGTTGCTGTGATTTTAGCTCCACAACTATAGATGATACGGCTGTGTCCTGAATTGTAACCCCATTATCGTCTGCCTCTAACAATCTGACTCCCAAGCTAGCTAACTGATGAAGCTCTCGTGCTAGCTCCCAATTCTCAACACCTAAATAGGGCAAACTACCCATAGATCTTCGACTGAGGGCATCCGCTACCACATTTACCTTTCCTGGATCATATAAAATATCCACGTCGTAGTCTTTCAGTAATTCAAGCCATCAACGTTGTCGCAGATTTAACTCCTTCTGTCTAAAGATATATTGAAGACTTTTATGATCTGTGAAAATGTCAACATGAATGCCATACTAATAGTGTCTCCAGATCTTTAACGCATGTACAATTGCAGCCAACTCTAAATCATGGGTCGGATAGTTCTTCTCATGCTTTCTCAACTGCCCTAAAGCATATGCGATAACCTTATCATGTTGCATTAGAACACATCCCAACCCAACACCAGAGGCATAACAGTACACTGCATAGCTCTCTGAACCCTCTGGCAATGCTAGAATTGATGTTGATGTCAACATGTCCATCAGTTCCTGAAAACTATGCTCGCAAGCCTCAGTCCACTGGAACTTAGCCATTTTTTTAGTCAACTTCCTTAATGGTGTTGAACGTGAAGAAAAACCCTCTACAAACCTTCTGTAGTGCACAACTAATCCTAAGAAACTACGAACCTTAGTCGGAGTCATGGGTCTGGGCCACGTCTTTACGGCCTCAATCTTTTGTGTATCAACCATAATGCCAGAATCTGATATGATATTACCTAGGAAAGCCATAGAGCTCAACCAGAACTCACACTTAGAGAGCTTTGCGTAAAGTTCCTACTCTCGAAGAACTTGAAGGACTGCTCGGAAGTGATCTGCATGCTCAGCTTTTGAATGTGAATAGACCAAAATATCATCAATAAATACAATCACAAGCGTATCTAGATATGGCCTGAATATGCTATTCATCAGGTCCATGAACACTGCTAGGGCATTAGTTAATCCAAAAGACATTACCAAGAACTGAAAATGTCCATATATGGTTCTAAAAGCTGTCTTTGGAATGTCTTTCTCCCGAACTCGTATCTGGTGGTACCGTTATCTTAAATCAATCTTTGACAAGCACTCAACACCTTGTAACTAATCAAACAAGTCATCGATCCTAGGAAGGGGATACTAATTCTTTATATTCGCCTTATTCAGCTGTCGATAATCGATACATATTCTTAGTGAGCCATCTTTCTTCCTTACGAATAGCACTGGTGCACCCCATGGTAAAACACTTGCCTGATAAAGCCTTTATCTAGCAAGTCTTTCAGCTGATCCTTCAACTCCTTTAGCTTAGCAGGAGCCATTCTATAAGGAGGGATAGATATGGTTTGTGTACCTGGTAGCATATCGATAGCAAAATCAATTTCCCATTATAGAGGGATACCAGGGAGCTCATCTGGAAATACATCTAGAAACTCATTAACTACCAGAAAGACTGAAGAGTAAGTGGTTCTGCATCTATATAATGAACACGAATAAGATGATAAATACAACCCTTAGTAATCATCCTCATCGCCTTAAGATAGGAAATAAACCTACCTTTCGGCGTTGCTGTATCGCCTTTCCATTCCCAAACTGCCTCTCCTGGAAAATGGAATCTAACAATCTTTGTTCGGCATTCAACATTAGCATAACAAGACGCTAACCAGTCCATACCTATAATAAAGTTGAAATCGACCATTTCTAACTCTACAAGGTCTACAGAGGTCTAACGGTCGATAATTTCTACCATGCAACTTTGATAGACTCTCCTAGTAATAATAGACTCACCAACTAATGTAGATACAATAAAGGGTCGATCTAATGACTTTACTACTATACATAACTTCCCTGCGATAAATGGAGTAACATAAGACATAGTAGATCCAGGATCTATCAAAGCATAAACACAATGGGAGCAAACAATCAATGTACCTGTCACAACATCTAGTGATGACTCTGAGTCTTTGCGGCTGGCTAGTGAATATATACGGTTCTGGACACTACCACAACTACATGTTCCCTCTCTGCCTCCACCTCTACCTCTACCTACTGGAGTCTAGGGTCCACGCCCTGTAGACTGTGCTGATGACGAGGAACCTATTGACCTAGTCGACTGACCTATACCACCTTGACCTATGGTAGGGCAGTTTCTCCACCCATGCCTCTCATGTCCACAAGAATAACAACCTATGGAACCCTACCTGCACCTCCCAAAATGCATCCTATCGCAAGTAGGGCAATGCGGCGGGGCTGTCATAGCTAGGCCTAAACCCCTCTACTGCTGAGAGCCTGATGTTCATGAACCGTCACCTGGGCCTGACTGCCCCTGACAATCAAATCTACTACCCTAGAACTGTTGTGGTAGAGGTCTAGGTGGCCTAATAGACTATCGGGGTCTGTGATACAATGGGCCTAGCCCTCTTCTATCTCTCTCTCTCTCTCGACCTTCTCACTTATATACTGCAGATGTCGGCGATCCTCTATTCCCTGTACAAAGGCCTGAATTCGTGAGATATCTTTATTATCATTTAGTGCAGTGGTAGAACAAGCGTCGATATAGTCTGAGCCAAGCCCTCCCATAAATCTACACACCCTGTCATGCATCGTATCAACAAATACTAGTGCATATCTAGCCAATGAATCAAATCTCAGCCCGTACTCTCGGACACTCATGCTGCCCTGTCAGAGGTTTAAAAACTGGTCCACCTGGCCATCCCTAATCTCTCGAGGTAAATAATGATCTATGAAAGCTTCTATAAAGTTATCCCAAGTAGGTAGAGCTGGACTCAACTGACTCAGTCGTTGAGGCGTGCATGACTCTGAAGATCCTATGAAGATAATCAACAAAGTGCTGAGGGTTCTTTTTGCGATCTGTCCTTGTAAACTGTGAAGGATTCAAGGCATGAAATTCATGAACTCTAGAACTTTCAAGACCCTTCAGAAGATCTGGCAACATCTGGCACAACTGGCTGGCGCTGTGCAGCTACTAACTGTGCTAACATACATACTGCACTATTAAAATCCTCGTCAAATGGAATAGGAGGAACTAGAGGTGGTACTGCTGGTGGAGCTGGGGGTCCTGTAGCCCTCAGAGGCTCCTGAAGAGGTGGAGAACCTATAAGGGGCTAAGAAGATGTCTCCCCCTAGGTCTCATAATGGGCTACCTCCACCTGTGGTACCTTGTCGGTACCCTCACCTACAGCTGTATCTAGCCCTTAGCTAACTGTGGTCTCTCTGGTGTCGGCCATCTCTATCTGCATACAAATATCAATTATAAGCCAGAAACCTCAACCCTTAAGACACTGCTCTATAGCACGAGGTGAGCAAAAGAAGGATAGTCATTCTAACATGCCCGATAGCTTCTTACTTATCGAATGTGGTGCACAACACATTTATAAACAAGACTCTACTATACATGACTTGCAGACTCCCTAGGATACGACGTTGCTCTGATACCAAGTTTGTCACACCCCAAACTCAAGGGGCGCAACTGTCTCCTAATGCCAAAACTCATGCCCGAGCCGACCCTGCTGAACCATTTGCTACTAGCGCATGGCAGCCACACGCAATCAAGAAAACAAACAAGTATATCTCATCTTAAAACTAAGCCCTCGGCCGACAAGGCCCCTATCAACAGATCAATAAATGAAACAACTATTCCCAAGAGTTCATATAAAGAAATAGCCAACTAGCATATCATAAGTCCTAATTGGGTCGTCGAGGCCACCATGATCTCTATACCAAAACTGAAAGCATGTATATATCAAGACAATACATCAAACAGCTCACAAGCTTTAGCAAACCAACAAACTAGGTCAGCATTGCCGTAACGTAGCTACACACCCCACACACTAGTCTGCAAGCCTCTAAGAGTAGTACAGATTGGCAAGACAGGGCCCCAGCCTACCCATAAAAATATATACAACAAAAGCTGACAAACCTCCAAACTCTGGCAGCTCCGGAGGAAAGGGGCTAGCCAACCGGATAAAAATCAATTCCGATGCTGAGGAGTCTAATGGGTTGTCTGTCATGACTTGCATGCATGAATGCAGCGCCCCCAGGCAATAGGGAGTCTGTATGAAATAATATACAGAGTATGAAAGGTAATAGACTATGAGCAGGTATCCTAATATACTGGAATAATCCGATAAATAGATCACGGATACGATAAGTGTACCGACCAGCTCCTCAATCTTAACTTATTAAAAATAATAAAACAACAATCTAACCAAGCCCCCATAAGCTTGACAAGTACAAACAGCACACAAGACCACTTACTTAAGCCCCCATAAGCCCGGAAGGTGTCAATCAGTCTATATACCCCTATTGGTAGTCCCCTAGCCCCATAGGCAGTCAGATAGCCCTCTTAGGCATTAATATAGCCCCATAGGCAGTACATAGCTCTCTTAGGCATCAACATAGCTTATAGACAACTCATAGCCCTCTTAGGCAACAACATGGCCCTATAGGAAGCACATAGCCTTCTTAGGCGTCAATGTACCCCTATAGGCAACTCATAGCCCTTGTAGGCATCAATATAGACCCATAGGCAACTCATAGCCCTCTTAGGCATCCATATAGGCCCGTAGGCAGAACATAGACCTTCTAGGCATAAATCACATTCCTGCAGCTAACCACAATAGCCCCAAGGGCAACAATAACAATCCAATTGCTAAAAGTGAGCAATTTAGTTATAAGCAACCTATACAAATATCCTCTAAATCGTGTTCAACATAGGGACGCTTTGAACTGAATATGAATCACAATAAGGGAGGATTATATCAACTCGAGCAGCCAACAATCAACAATAATGGCTACAAGTATAACAAGGATAACAACCCAATTAAATTGCTTCTAAGCTTTAAGGAAACATGCCGTAAGTAGGGAATAGACTTAACATACCTTTTTCGCTTAATTCACTTGGCCTAATGACTTTACTCACAACCCCCCTCGATAATACAACAAGGCAGGACCATAATCAACACAAAAGAATAGAGGATACCACAATAATCCGATAAAAGATATGTATTTCCGTTGCAAATTGCTATTTGTGACTTATCAAAGCTAGAGTCGATGGAAGAAGGGTCTTACCTTAATTTTAAGTTCGTAATACACCTCAAAACTTTAAAATATGCCCAAACACCTGCTGTCCACACACCAAAGTACGATATGCTAGGAAATCGATAAAATAAATTATACCATGTTGACGAGCTCAACGCGTAGAACAACTTTTGTCAAGGACTTAAGTCACGAAAATCTATAACTTAGCTAATCCTAGAAATGGGTTTTGTGAGTTTTCTGGTCATTCACTAAGAAAATTGAAGGAAAAATAAAGAAAAGTCAAAGAAGATGATATATATAAAGTTCCACCGACCTAGGGGACCCACCTCACCTGCCTGCTTGCGCAGTCTTGCGAAAACGCGAATATCTCTCTATTATGTAATCGTATGAACAAACGGGTTGATGCGTTGGAAACTAGACTCGTAGACGTTCAATTTCATAGGCCGTGGGCACCATAACTCTTTATATATTGGGAGAAAATATCCGAGACATTTTACCCAAATTTCAAACAAATCTTTAAACAGGAATTTACGGTAACTTTCGCCAACTTTTATTTTGCCACTTACCTAACTTCAAAACTTGAGATACAACAATTGAACACTTAAAATATCACATAACACATCATTCTTAATTTATTACCCACCCTCATGGTCTTTCCACAAAGATACGAGTCAATTTAGACGTTTGGAAAAGTCGGGGTGTTACATTTTTTGCCCCAAATTTTCCCCCGTTGGCTTTTCTATAACGACGGGAACAGGTCGTTACATTATCTATCCATTTGTATCTTTATTTTTTTTTTAAATCTTGTGTTGAAATTCAAATTGTGGTTATAAAAATTAAATAACAATATGTTTAAAATTATGAGATTAAGCGGGTCGAATTGGGAGGGTCATGACCCAACCCTGTTTTTTGCCATTTGAGCCCAGAGTTGCCATTTGAGCCCAAAGTAAACATAGGCGGGTCATAATCCAACTCAATTTATATTTTAACCCATTTTAATATCTCTTATTTCAACCTCACACCCAGTCATTTGACACCCTCACGTGAATAGAAAGATAAAATAACACTTGTCTATTAATATTGAATATGTTTGCCACATTAGATATCATCAATAGCCACTTAGGGGCACTGGATAATAGCACATGCTTACAAACAAGTGACTATAATACCAAGTGTTAGAAAAATTGAATAGTAGAATCACTTTCAATCACTCAAATTCTTCCTGGAAGACAAGTAAGGCAATTTTGTGAGTGATCAATTTATTAAGATGACAATTATTTATCCAAATAATTCAAGTGACAAAATAGCAAACATGACAACAAAATTGTTCTTCTCATAGCTAGTTAGAAGGTCATAAAAAAATAATATTGTCGGACAATTATCTACCTTGATCCAATTACATAATAATTCAAGGATATAATTGAAAAGAATATTTTTAAAGAATTTTAATTCATACACAAGATGAGGTGGTAAACAATGAACCAAACACTTGATAAAATAAACTATGCACTACTAATTCCTGCACTACTAATCTCTGCATTACTAATCCTTGAATTACTAATTCGTGCATTACTAATCCCTGCGTTATTAATTTTTGTACCAAACAACCCTAAATGAAATGTTACACTAAGTTATTTTTCTTTACACTCAGTACGTATGTCAGCAATCTTCTAGAGTACACACGTTATTTCACATATATTGCTAATTTGGAAATTCATACCTTAGTGCTCTTCTTTGTGATTATCGTTATTTATATTTGGATTCGATTAAATCTGAATTCAAGTCTCATATTGTAGATAAAGGAGTATTTATCACTCCGGCATAACCTTTTTAATACCTTAGTTTCTCTTTGTAAACAAGTAGATAGGTAAGAGTTTAATAAGTTTAACTGAATCCAATACTTTTAACACAAAATACATGTGTATATGTATTTCATAATTTTAAATGTGTGGTTGAAGGACCCCTACCTCCTTGCCAAAAAGTCAAATCTTCAAATTTCCCACTTTGGATCAGTTTTCCCATTAAATATGAGCACACAGAAACATCCAAATATGTAGTGTTTTGGTCATTCCTTAGAGTCAAAAAAAAGCTGAAACATTTTTCCAAGTCAAGCACAACACCTCTCTTCTATGTATGAAATGGGTCAGGAAAATAAAGATGCTTTGACAGAAAAATAGTTCAACATTCATCACATTTTGATTGGTTCTACATATTGAAAGGAATTTAATTTGGCTCCACTTTCTGTTAGGTGCAGACAATGAGATTTTTCTTTATTTTTTTCTTCAGAATGGCAAGGCCAGCGTACATACATCTCAGTTAATTCCACGAATATTTGTGACCTTTTATTAAAAATAGATATTAGATAAGTCTATCTATTAAGCTAGCGTTTGACCATAGATTTTCAAATATTTTTGACAAAAATTATTGGGTGAAGATTTGGGTGAAATCTCACCATGTATTTGGCCATAATTTGCGAAATATATTTCACTTTTTAATAAATATGATTTATACTCATAAGTTTTAAAAGATATCAAACTAACCACAAATTTGTATTATTTAGCAAGATGGAAATATCGACGTAAAAAGATTCATGACTTCCACAACAAGTCAGTTGGATCTTCATTGCAAAAAATAACAAGTAGTATTCATGACACTGAAATAATGTGGTAATTCAGAGCGAGTGTGTTGATGTTAATAAATAGAGGGTGTTTTTGTAAAAGATAAAAGTTTGGTATAGAATTTAAATTTTTTGAAAGCTCCAAAATAATGAGATTTGACCCAAATACTAGTTTTTTCTAATATTTAAAAATTTGGGTTATTTGCTAAAAAAAAATTATCAAATAATCACAAATTTATATTTGCCAAATTTTTTCTCAAATTTTACTAGGAAAATCTATGGCAAAACAGGTCCTAAGACTAGGATAAATTAAAAAAAGAAACAAAGACTTCCCGACACATCTTAGTATTACTTTCCTTTTTTCCAAAAAAATGTAATCTTTTCGTCCTATTTTAGTGATTTTTTTCATTTTTTAGTTTGTTCCAAAAAGAATATAACGTTATTATAGTTACAAACAATATAATTTTAAAATCCCTCATTTTTATCCTTAATGAAAATGATTTACAACCATATAAATATCTAAGAATTGTTTTAGACCATAAATTTCAAAAAAAAAAAAATAATTAAGCATCGTAGTAAGTCAAATAATATCACAATAATATAATACTAGAATAAGTAACCTCCCACCCCACCCCCAGTCATAATACCATAATCCTAACTCCTAAGTTTTGTTTAAAGTTGTCCCCCATACAAATGAAAGGAAAATAATTTATCCTTTTCCAGTTTGTGGAGTAATATATTTTATGTTGCTTCTTGAAAATATTAAAATCCTGGAGCAATAGATTAAGATATTTTTAAAACCTATATCTTCATAAAAGTTAAATTTCTAAAAAGGAACATTCAACGAAATTCAAGGGCTATATCTAGAAAATACATTGTGGATTGAAAAGGTCAAATAAGAAGCCTCTGTAAAGAAAGTCTCTACGCATGAATCTGGCATATTGACATTACTCATCATTTCTTTGTCTATATATATAATATTAGTTTCATGAACTAGAAAAAGAAAATAAGAAAAGAAAAGCAAATAGATAAATGAATGAGGTGTCAACTCTAAGGTGATGTAGTTTAGTTTGGAGTATTCAAGCAAATAATTTCCCCATAAAATTTGGCATTGCTAATACATTATTCGATTTCATTTTTTCTTAATTTCCAAATAAAATGTAACATTATTATATGAAGGAATTAAACAAAAACTAGCCAAACACATACTGTCTCAATCTGTGAAGCATCATAATATACAGTAAGTAATTTCTTGAAGTTTGTTGGCAATTTCAAAACTAGCATTTGAAAGATTTTGAAAGATCACTTCAAACGGTAATGTTGTGTTTTGCTAACGTGTTATGAAAGTAAAGACTATAAAATAAATACACTAGAAAAAAATATAAAAAAAACTAATATATTATTCAACGTCATGTTGATATACAGATGAATTGAATTGACTTTCTATTTATAGAAAAATAAAAGTTATTGTACAAGCTTATCAAATTGTATGATTATCCAATTGCAAGCTTACACAATTAAAAGTTTATCCAATAAGTTGTGTAGTCAACATCCACAATACAATATTTTTAGAACACAAAGATCTCATAGTTCATTTGATTGAGTGTATAAGAACAATACAAAACAGTGTGTATTAGAAATGCTGGAAAGTAATATCGTGATTAGTTATGTTCAGATTTGTTATGTTGAGACTATTTCCTATCCACTGTTTGATTTAGTGTATTAAGGACAGTTCTATCTTTATTCATACTTATTCATATATTAATAACTTATTAGTTATTAACATCATGATTTACTATGTATTAACTATCATTAATCTATAATACTTATTAAATTTATAGTATAAAACTAATAATTCTACCAAAAAAAGAATTATATAGTATCAGGAATAATACATATTGTAGATTCTCAAATACTGCTAGACGACCCCTAAATGTTCTAATTGGCATGAAAATTTTGTTTTTATATTGGAGAAGAACCTAAAATGCCCCTTAACTATTTGAATTGGTACAAAGCAAATCTTCCATCCTCCTTTCGGCCCCCAAGTACCCTTGACGTCAATTTTTTGGCTCAAAAATACTCTCAATATCAACCCTTTGGCTCAAATTTGGCCTAATTTTTCAATTCCGCTAAAGTAAAATCATTAAATATTTATATATCATGTTGTCTTATCTGATTAGTCTGAATTTAATCCTTCTTAAATAAATAACAATAACCACATATGATTCATATTTTGACCCGAAACACTTCAAAATAATATTCAAAAAATTATTAATTATATGATGTCTTCCTATTTGCCTATTTAAAATCAACCCCCAATTTATTATAACCTAACTCATAAATGTGGACCCAACTAAAATACATACTTGTCCCTCTGATTGTTCATCTAAAAAAAGATTATTATTTTTATTAATATAAATTTTTCTATCAATTTTCCATTTGTCTTGTTCATTTCTTTTTTCTAATTCGTTTTTTAATCTCTTATTCTTAATTAGGATACTAGAGACTCAAATTTGAAATGAACTTACATATTGTAATGACCTATTTCAGTCGTTATAGAAAATCCAATGGGAAAAGAATTTGGGCCAGAAAACTTTTGAGTAGTCTAGTGACTTGGAAAATTTTAGCCTAGTCCAGATTTGGATGAAATTGAGTCAGGTATGGTCTGGGGAACTCTGGTAATGAATGGGGATCTAATTATGAATTTAATCATATGAGTGGATAGCCAAGACATTCAAGAACCTGTACGTCTTTACGAAATTGAATTCGGGCGAGTAGAACTTCTGAAACTGATTTTGACGTGAAAGGGTAATTTTAGAATGTCCTGGTTTGAAAGTGTGTTGTGAAATGCTTGGAACTCAAATTTCGAGCTTCTGTCTCCGTGAAAGCCGCTAGGGCGGGACCGCTATGGCGGGACCGCTATGGCGGGCTGGGTCCTGCTATGGCAGGACAGTCGTGACTTAAGTCGGGGAAAAATCCCAAATACGTTATTTTTTTGCAAACCTTTGTCCTTGAGAGCTAGGAGACAACCCAGAATAGTTCTTGACCAGTTTCCCATGTTGTCAAGCGCTAAAGATAAAAATTTTACTTCCCTAATCCATAATTTGATTCGTAAACCTTAGAATATTGGGCAATAATCATTGGAGGAGGGTTTTGACCTGAAGTTAATGGTGGAAAAAGCCCTAATTGAACAATAGGATCTTGGGTTTGGCCATGGATAGATAAATTAATTATTATCTGGGTAAATTAGGACTTGTTTATTGATCCTTGCGTTAATTGATTGTTTTCAAACCAAGAACAAGCAGAAAGAATCTGAAAAGGGAAGGCTCAAGTGCCTTAGGAGGAATCAAGCTTGATTTCGAGGCAGGTGATGGTTTGATTTCCTGTTTGTGTGATATATGTCAGTAATTGCTTTATTGTATGCATGCATGTATGTGAATGAGGCAATGTAGAGCAAACCTAATGAAAATGAGTATGAATATGAACAATTTCATGCCATGAACCTAATACTTGATTGTATGATTATGAGTAATGTTCATTATGGGTGTGATTGTGATTGTTGTTGTGCTGATTGGACCGGGTGTCACGTTCCGACACATATATTGGATCAAATGTCATGTTCCGACACATATATTGGGTCGTATGTCATGTTCCGACATATATATTGGATCAGGCGTCACGTTCTGACACACTAACAATTTGAATATGGGTTCCATGAGCGGACCGCTATGATTATATATATTCATGTCTAATTGTTGTTGATATTAGGAACTGTATTTTGCTCTTGAAAGGATATTTGATTTGTGTATTCTATATATATGTGTATACTATGTTGTGATTGCTTGCCTATGTTTCACTCATTGGAGTAGCCGTGTGATCCTATCAGTACACTATAGTTGTGTAGTGATATTGCACTTGCTCGTTCTTTGTTGAGTACAGGGCATCTTCAGGTGGTTACTGATTGACCTCAACTTGGAGATAACTGATCGAGATCGAATTCAAGGGTGAGCTAGTTCTTCAAGGCTGCCATGGATTCTCTTATGTTTAGTTCATTCTCTTCGGACTTAGACTAGTTCTATAGATATTTCTTATGCTTGGTTGGGGTTGTACCCCTTTTTTCTTAAACTTGTTGAAATTAGAGTTTTGATACAATGACTTTCAGGTTCTAGGAGTTGTTTTCCACAAATGTTTTGGTAGTTGTTCTATTAAATTTCAGAGTTTATGGGAACTCTATATTTCTTTAGACATTTAAACGTGCTTCCGTATCTTTAAATGTTCTAGTTTTTGTTAAGTTGTGTAGTTGGGTTTTAGTAATGGTTCTCCCATCGGAGGGTTAGTGTGGGTGTCAATCATGACGGTCTGGGTCGTGACAAAGTTGGTATCAGAGTCCTAGATTCATTGATCTCATTTTACCAAAATGAGTCTAGTAGAGTCTTACGAAACGGTACAAAGACGTATGTATTTTTCTTTGAGAGGCTACAGGACTTTAGGAAATCTTTGTGTCTTCTTCTCCTTTCATGCTATGAATTTATTCCAATTGGTATCTGGTGATCCAAATTGGTATCTAATCTCCTTCACTCTTCTGTCTGCAGATGGTTAACACGCGATTCAATGGCGTTAGACCCGTAGCCCCCGTCAATGAGCCAGCAGAGGAGTCCGCAGCAAGAGGTCGTGGTCGAGGAAGGGGAAGAGAAAGAAGAAGGGGTAGAGGTTGAGGAAGAGTTGCACCCGCCAGGAGTGGAGTCCCAACTGAGAATGTTCCTCAGGAAAAGGCCCCTCCTGCACCCCAAGAAGAGGTAGAATAGAATGTGGAGTTTGGGAACGAGGAGGATGTTGGACCAGAGAAAGGTGCATCGGCAGGTAATACCGACGTTCCTCCCTTAGACCCAGTGTTAGCTCAGCAGATCATGACTTTTCTGAAGGGATTGGTCGGCCCCAAAGTCCTTCCAATAGTGCAAGTTACTCAACCTCCAACCAACTGCCCCTTTACTGCTGCTATTCCCATAGTGGATAGAGCATTAGGCATTGATGCCTTCTTCCTTCCCCTATTAGGTCCTGTGGTGTCTGGTAATGAGCATGAGATGTTGGCTAAGTTCCTGAAATTAAAGTTGCATGTGTTCTATTGTTCTGAGAGTGAGGACGCCTATGAATTTATTTTGTATTGTTATGAGAGGTTTCATAAGTTAGGTATTGTACATCAGCATGGAGTAGCGTTCATGACCTTCCAACTTCAGGGAGAGGCTAAGCAGTAGTGGAGAGCCTATGTAGAATGCAGATCGCCAGTCTTGCCCCCACTCACTTAGACGCAGTTTCATAATTTATTTCTGGAAAAATATGTGCCCCAGACTTTTAGGAATTGCAAAAATGATAAGTTCATGGCTTTGGAACAGGGTGGTATGTCTGTAGCTGCTTATGAGGCTAAGTTACATGCATTGTCTAGATATGTTACACAATTGGTGACTATTGAGGAGGAGAGGATTTGTCTATTTGTCAAGGGATTAAACTCTGAGCTACAGGTATTGTCTGTTAATATGACCTCTACATGTAAAACTTTTAACCAAGTGACCGACTTTGTGAAGAAAGTAGAACGAGTTCGACGTGATGGGCAAGCCAATGCTTTGACTAAGAAGCCCAAGAGCACCGGTAACTTTCATGGTTCCTACTCCAGAGGTTCAGGCAGGCCAACACTTGCAACCTGGCTAATTCAGTCATTCATGCCCACTTCTACAGTGGTTACTTGAGAACTCCACAACAGAATTTTATTCAGGATAGTAACGGAGTTGCACCTTCGGCGAGCGGCAGGCCGTCTTTTGACCGCACTTCTTATAATTGTGGAGAACTTGGGCATATGAGGAGAGATTGTCCCCACCTACATATGGTTGACCTCGCGCACTAGCAGACTAGAGCAGCGGTACCCACGAGCAACGATAATAATGGCAAAGGACGTCCACAAGATGGTCGAGGAGAGAATCAGCGAGGCCAGGGAAATGGTAATGCAGGTAGAAGAGCGGTGAAGCCAAGCAAAGAGGTCGGCTGTCAAGATGACATGGCTCAGTGTTATGCCTTCCTGGGCATGACCGAGGCTGAGGCGTCTGAAGCAGTGATCACAAGTACTATTCTTGTTTGTGACCGGATGGCTACTATTTTTTTATTTGGGTTCTACCTATTCCTATGTGTCAGTTCAGTTTGCCTTGGGATTTAATGCGGTTTGTGATGTACTTGATGCCCCCATCCATGTTTCTACCCTAGTTGGAGAGTCTGTCATAGTCATCCATGTTTATCGTACTTGTTCTATCTTATTTATGGTTTTCAGACTTGGGTTGATTTGATTATTGAGAAAAGACATAAATACACCATCAAAGTTGTCCTGTATTTACATAAAGACACCTTAACTTTCAAAGTGTCCTAGCACCCCACAGAACTATTTAATATCTTTGTAAATGGGTCATTTTGACCCATTCCCTCGTCTATGTAATCGCGCGTGTTGCTCACTCCCTATGATAGAATTCAACACGACCCAACCCTATTCTTTGAAGAAAAGTCGTCTTCTCCTTTCATTTTCTTCTCTGTTTGGCTTGCGCCTCCGCTATAACTATCATCATTCTTTCCTGAAAAAGAAATTTCCATTAATTTTTCTTCATTCAAGGTTTTTTATTCAGCTATGGAGTTAGGTGACAACAAGATTTTGAATGTGGGGTTGCTTTTAGTTGCAACCCTTTTGGTAGCAAAGCTCATATCTACACTAATTATGCCCAAATCTAAGAAGCGTTTGCCTCCAGTGATTAAGGCATGGCCTATTGTTGGTGGGTTGATTCATTTTCTTAAAGGGCCAATTATGATGCTTAGAAAGGAGTATCCAAAGCTTGGGAGTGTGTTTACTCTGAATTTGTTGAACATCACATTCTTCATTGGTCTAGAAATTTCTGCACATTTTTTCAAAGCCCCAGAAACAAATCTTAGCCAACAGTGGTATCTTATTTTCTTGGGGAAGATGATGAAGTCGTCAAACAGAGAGCACCAACGTTGATCTTGCTATGGAAAAACCCATGAAATCGAAAAATTAGGGCTACCAACTACTATTTTGGGCTTAAACTTGGGGAGGATGACATAAATTAATTAAATAATTAATAATAAAGAAAGAAAATTACACGTGGCACTTTTAAATTGGTCCATGGCAGTGAAAACACTACATGACGCGCCTCATGTGCGTGGTAACAACCCAGACAAGGGAATAGGTCAAAATGGCCTATTTACAAAGATATTAAACAGTTCTGTGGGGTGATAGGACACTTTGAAAGTTAAGGTGTCTTTGTGCAAATACGGGATAACTTTGATGGTGTCTTTATGTCTTTTCTCTTATTTTGGATATGACTGACTTTGCTATAATCTTAGGCATGACTTAGTTGTCCCCCTATTATGTTGTGCTTAATTGTAATACTAAGTCTGTGACTCTAGAGATCTCGAGTAGGGAAAAGTTAGAATGGGAAGGGGTGTACAAGCCTAAGCCAACTAAGGTCATATCTTCCATTCGGTCTAGGAAACTGGTGGGGCAGGGATGTTTGACATATTTGGCTCATATTCGGGATGTTGAGGTTGAGTCTCTCTCTATTGAGGCTATACCTATAGTGTCTGAATTTAAGGGTGTGTTCCCTATCGATTTTCCTAGTATGCCTCCGGATAGAGATATAGATTTCTGCATTGATTTGGAACCGAGCACTAGCCCCATTTCCATCCCTCTGTATCGTATGGTTTTGGTTGAATTGAGAGAGCTTAAGGATAAAATCCATGATCTTCTTGATAAAGGGTTCATTCGTCCTAGTGCTTCCTCGTGGGGTGCTCCTGTCTTGTTTGTTAAGAAAAAAGATTATAGTATGAGGATGTGCATAGACTATCGGCAATTGAATAGGGTCACCATTCAGAATAAGTATATGTTGCCTCGAATAGATGATATTTTTGACCAGTTGCAGGGTGTGTCAGTTTTCTTTAAGATTGATCCAAAGTCTGGTTACCATCAGTTAAAGATTAGGCCTCATGATATACTAAAAACAGCATTCAGGACCCATTATGGGCACTATGAGTTTCTAGTGATGTTGTTTGGGTTGACCAATGGGCCTGCAACTTTCATGAGTTTGATGAATGGTGTGTTCAAACCATTTCTGGATTCTTTTGTTATTGTCTTCATTGATGACATTTTGGTGTATTCAAGGAGTAAGGAAAAGCATACAGACCATCTTCGCATTGTTTTGGGTGTCCTTGGGAAGCAAAAGTTGTATGCCAAATTTTCCAAGTGTGAGTTTTGGTTGGATTCAGTTGCCTTTGTGGGGAATGTAGTTTTAAGGGAAGAGGTAATGGTAGATCCCTAAAAGATTGAAGCGGTTAAAAATTGGGTTCGTCCTAGCTCTGTGACTGAAGTTAGGAGTTTTGTGGGGCTCACTAGCTACTTTCGTCGGTTTGTGAAAAACTTTGCTTCTATCGCCACACATCTGACAAGGTTGACCAAAAAGGAGATGCCTTTCGAATGGACCAAAAAATGTGAAGAGAGCTTTCAAAAGCTCAAGACTCTTCTGACCACAGTACCTATTTTGGCACTACCAGTGAAAGGTAAAGATTTTATTGTTTATTGTGATGCTTCATATTTGGATTTGTGTGTTGTGTTGATGTAGGATAAGAATGTTATAGCTTATGCATCACGACAATTAAAGGTGCATGAAAGGAACTACACTACGCATGATTTGGAGTTTGCAGCAGTAGTGTTTGCCCTTAAGATATGGCGGCATTACCTTTATGGTGTCAAGTGTGAGGTGCTTACTAACCATCGTAGTTTGCAGCATGCATTCACTCAAAAGGACCTAAATCTGAGACAACGAAGGTGGATGGAGTTACTTAAGGATTATGATGTCACCATCCAATATCATCCGGGTAAGACTAACGTAGTGGCAGACGCATTAAGCTAGAAGGCAGTGAGTATGGGTAGTCTAGCTAGCTTGGGTGTGTCTAAGCTACATTTGGCCAAGGAGATTCAAACCTTGAAGTCTAAATTCATGTAGTTGGGCATTTCAGAAAAAGGTGGGATATAAGCTAGTATTGAGGTTAGACCTACTTTCATTGAGGAGATCAAGGCCAAATAGTTTGAGGATGAGAATTTAAATAAGCTAAAAAAAAAGACAGTGTTCGGCAAGGCATCAGATGCGACTCTTGACGTAGGTGGTGTGCTCAATTTTAAGGGAAGGATTTGTGTTCCCTGAGTGGATGACTAGATTCAGAAGATGTTGACTGAATCTCATAGTTCGCGGTATTCCATTCATTTGGGTGTGACCAAGATGTATCGAGATTGAAACGACTTTATTGGTGGCCTGGCATGAAGAAAGACATAGCTGAGTTTGTGGCTAAGTGCCAAAACTGTCAGCATGTAAAGTATGAGCACCAAAGGCCTGCAGGTTTGCTTCAATGAATGCCAATTCCGGAATGGAAGTGGGAAAGGATAGTTATGGATTTTGTGGTTGGTCTTCCCAAGACATTGGGGAAGTTTGATTCCATTTGGGTAGTGGTTGATCGAATGACTAAGTCAGCCTATTTTATTCCAGTCAAATTGTGCGATAAAGAGTAGATGGATCCTATCCCCTATATCGAACACTCATTCCTATCTATTGATAGAAGGATCTTCGTCAGAGTAGACTATAATGCTCAACAGTTGACTAAGGTTTATGTTAAAGAGATAGTGAGACAGCATGGAGTGCCCCTTTCTATCATGTTAGACCGTGGTACGCAGTACACATCCAAGTTTTGGGGAAAATTGCATGAGAAGTTAGGCATTCAACTCGTTTTTAGCATAGCTTTCCATCTACAGATGGACGGGCAGGTCAGAGAGAATGATTCAAGGGTTAGAGGATATGTTAAGAGCATGTGTGATTGACTTTGGAGGGCATTGGGATAAGTTCCTACCTTTGTGTGAGTTCTCCTATAATAACAATTATCACTCCAACATAGACATGGCAACTTTCAAGGCACTTTATGGGAGGGAATGTAGATCAACCATAGGGTGGTTTGAGAATGGAGATGTGAAACCTTTGGAGGTTGATTTGGTGAAGGATGATAAGGTAAGAAGCATTCAAGTTAAGCTTCTAGTAGCCCAAACTAGACAAAAAAAGTATGTGGACCATAAGGTAAGGGATATGACATTTTAGACTGGTGAGCAAGTCCTTCTAAGAGTGTCACACATGAAAGGGGTGATGAGATTTGGCAAGAAGGGCAAACTTAGTCCTCGATACATTGGACCATTTGAGATCCTTGACTGTGTAGGGCCAGTGGCTTATAGATTGGCCTTACCCCCTAGCTTATCTGGAGTTCATCCAGTGTTTCATATGTCTATGTTGAAGAAATATCATGGTGAAGGAGATTACATTATAAAGTGGGACTCAGTTTTGTTGGACAAAGACCTTCAGCATGAGGAGGAACCGATTGCAATTCTTGATCGCGATGTTCGAAAGTTAAGGACCAAGGAGATAAAGTCCGTGAAAGTTCAATGGAAGTATTGTCCAACCAGGAAGCTACTTAGGAGAACGGGAAGGAAATGCGAGATAAGTATCCCCAATTGTTCGACGATTCAGGTATTACTCTACTCTTACCTTAGCTAGTTTTTCCTAGTTTATCACTCAGGGACGAGTGATTGCTAAATTGGTATCTATTGTAACGACTTGTTTCCGTCGTTATAGAAAAGCCAATGGGAAAAGAATTTTGACTAGAAAACTTTTGAGTAGTGACTTAAAAAATTTAGCCTAGTCCAGATTTGGACAAAATTTGAGTCAGGTATGGTCTAGGAAAATATGGTAATGAATGGGGGATCTAATTATGAATTTCATCACATGAGTGGATAGCCAAGACGTTAAGGAGCCTGTATGTCTTTACGAAATCAAATTCGGGCGAGTAGTCCCAAAACTGATCTTGGCGTGAAATGGTAGTTTTAGAACGTCCTTTTCTGTAAGTATGTTGTGAAATGGGAGCTTGGAACTCAAATTTTGAGCTTCTGTCTCCGTGCAAGCTGCCAAGGCGGGATTAATTCCACTAAGATAGGGCCGCTGTGGCGGGCTGGGTCCCACGTAGTGGGACAGTCGTGACTTAAGTTGGGAAAAACCTCAAATTCATTATTTTCTGCAAAACTTCATCCTTGAGAGCTATGAGATGACCTAGAACAATTCTTGACCAGTTTCCCACATTTTCTAGCACTAAAGGTTACTCCCCTAATCAAAATTTGATTTGTAAACCTTAGAATATAGCGTAATGATCATTGGGGGAGGGTTTTGGCCTGAAGTTAATGGTGGGAAAAGTCCTAATTGAATAATAGGATGTTGGGTTTGACCATGGATAGATAAATTGATTGTTATCCGAGTAAATTAGGCATTGTTTATTGATCCTTGCATAAATTGATTGTTTTTAGACCAAGAATAAGAAGAAAGAATCCGAAAAAGGAAGGCTCAAGTGTCTTAGGAGGATTCAAGCTTGGTTTCGAGGTAGGTGATGGTTTGATTTCTTGTTTGTGTGATATATGTTGGTAATTGATTCATTGTATGCATGCATGTGTGTGAATAAGGCAATGTAGTACAAATCTAATGAAAATGAGTATGAATGAACAATTGCATGCCATGAACCTAATACTTGATTGTATGATTATGAATAATGTTCATTATGGGTGTGATTGTGATTGTGGTTGTGTTGATTGGATCGGGTGTCATGTTCCGACACATATATTAGATCTGGTATCACGTTTTGACACATATATTGGATCGGATGTCATGTTCCAACACATATATTGCATCAGGTGTCACGTTTCGACATACTAATAGTTTGTGTAGGGGTTCCATGAGAGGACCACTGTTATTCTATATATTCATGTCTAATTGTTGTTGATATTGAGAACTGTAAGTTGCTCTTGAAAGGATAGTTAATTTGTGTATTCTTTATATATGTATACTATGTTGTGATTTCTTGTCTATGTTTCACTCATTGGAGTAGCCGCGTGATCCTACCAGTACACTGTGGTTGTGTACTGATATTGCACTTGCTCGTTCTTTGTTGAGTACAGGGCAAGTTCAGGCAGTTATTGATCAATCTCAGCTTGGAGATAACTGATCAAGACCGAATTCAAGGGTGAACCAATTCTTCCAGGCTGCCCTGGATTCTCTTATGTTTAGTCCATTCTCTTCGAACTTAGACTAGTTCTTTAGATATTTCTTATGCTTCGTTGGGGTTGTACCCCTTTTTCTTAGACTTGTTGAAATTAGAGTTGTGGTATAATGACTTTCAGGTTCTAGGAATTGTTTTCTTCAAATGTTGTGGTAGTTGTTTTATTAAACTTCAAAGTTTATGGAAACTCTATATTTCTTTAGACATTTAAACATGCTTCCATATCTTTAAATGTTCTAGTTTTCGTTAAGTTGTGTAGTTGGGTTGTAGTAATGGTTCTCCCACCAGAGGGTTAGTGCCAATGCCAATCACGACGGTCTGGGCCGTGACACATATTCATACTCTTTTAATTTGTATTATTATCATGGTGAGGTATGGGTGGGAAAGTGAGAAAAAATTATTTCATTCTTTTATTTTGAATTTTGGATACACACAAAAGAAAAATACATGATACATACATAGTGGCTTAATGAAATCATCTTCTATTGAAGTAATTATTTCTATATAAATGTCATCATTATTTTCCTCCTTTTTTTCTCCCTTGTTTTATCATAAAAATGGTGGACAATATCTAAAAAGAAAAAGAAGTAGAAGAGAGAGGAAGTAAGGGGTGGGGGTGGGGGGTATAACGACCTTTTAGATTGTTATGGGTGAACCAATGGTGAAAGAATTTGGGTATGAGAACTTTTGGAGAAGTAAGTTGAAAATTTTAGGCTAGTGATGTGCTAGTGATGTGTCGTGGATTTACAACACTTTTGATATTTGAAACTTATGATGTTTGTAAGTTTTCTAGTGTGTTAAAGTAGATTTGATGTGTTTTGTAATATTTTTTCAGAAAAAAAAAGATTGGGTAACGAAGTACAAAATTAGGAGTTGTTCATTGGTATTTTAGAATTCACGAGTGCATTCTATGAGCTTGTGGTTTTGACAACGAGCCATAGATGCCTTCATAGATGGAGATTCAAAGATATAAAATGGAAGCTTAAGTTTTACGACTATGCAATACGGATCGTAAAAACATCCACAGGTTAGTAAAGCATACACCCGTAGACAGACTAAGTTATGTGGTGATATTCACTTATTTAGGGGACCAAACACTTGGATGAACTTAGCCTACCGATCTTGCATGTTACATAATAGAAAGAGTTAATTATATCGGGTCTTACTTAGTTATGAATTCTAGGGATCACAAAATCTTAGTTTCGTCTTTTATTGATTCAAAACACATAAACTTGCTACTTTTTTACTTTCTACTTGTGACAACATTAAAACTATGTTCATTACACAACCCCCCCCCCCCCCCGAAATAATATGATAAGAGAACGAATGATAGGAATTTTGAATAATGATTGTTTTATACTTCTTTTGGGATGTATAATTTAAACGTAACAATTTTTTATGTTGTTTCCAGAGAATACGGATTTGAATTAGGTTCATTATTTTATTTGACTATTAGTCATTATTTCCTGATTTAGTTTTTTATTATTTTTATTTTAGTAGGTTGAGCACTAGTGCATGACAAATACGTGGAGTCAAAGCAAATATTTTAGTAGATTAGAGTGAAGGACATATATGATCTAGTTTTTACGGTAGGGACATTAATGTCCCAAAGTATGAGGAAGGCTATCTACCGTATCATTTATAATAGTTTGGAGATATATTTATCTTTTTATCCTATAATAACTATTTATCTAGTTAACTAAAAAGAAAAAGTAAAATAGGAGGAATTTTTTTTTGTCTTTGACTTAAGAGTCCAAGAAAGACAATAATCAGGTCCACAATGGGGGCAGACGCATTACTTCTTCTTGGTTAACTGGTGAGTCTGACATAAATGTATCTTTGGTCAATGATCTATCTATCTTCCAGACTCATTCCTTAGTTATTAATTGGCTTTTATTATAGTTATTATATTATTATAATTTATTTTATTTGCTTGGGCACTTTCTAAAGTCTTTGAAATGTTTTTCTGTAAATTGCATGTTTTCTTCAAACTTTGTACTTTCCAAGTCAATGCCATACCCACACTAGTGGACTCCCACAGTTGCTTGTGATTATAGTTAGGTCATTTATGTAATGGAGGGTATATGTGAGTCATTTTTATAACGAGGAATATATTAGTTCTAAATCGTAAAGTTAACAAAGGTACATTTGACTCTTTTTTCATTCATTGCATCAGATTTTGTATTTACAAAGAAGTCATAAATTATCTTTCATGATCATACTCGCTCTATTACTCTCTCTGAGAAATAGAGAATTTTTTCATCTCCAATTATTTATCAATAAAAAATTTGTGTTATAAATTATAAGTTTTTATTCATTTCGCACCGAATTAATTCACTAAGAAAATGTATAACATAAAAAAATTCTCGCTAAAATATTGAGAAGTTTCCTAATATTTTCATGTGAAAACATAACTATTTTTTCTTATTAATTCTATCAAAATATATATATGAAAATAGTCACTGAACATTTTGCACTCATAAAATAGTAATTTTTGAGTAGTGACTCTTTCTATTTTAGACATTTTGAAGAGTTCTTCGTTTTAAGTACTTTAAAGAATTTAATTTGTTTATACTCCAAATAAAATGTAAATTTTTTACATCATCATATCATTTAAATTTAAAATGCATATATATCTACAAGTAATTGACCCTAATAAGAAAAATAGCTACCTGAAAAATAATGAGGCAAACAACCTAGTACTACATACAACAGGTTAAATTATACTATTAAAATAAATATTCTTTATCCGACTTACTATTTATTCGAGTCAATATCTCAAAAAGTTACTCAACTTTAATAATTTATGTAGTAAAGTCATTAAATTTTGTTTTATATTAACAAAATCACTCAACTTAGGCATTGTTATTAATAAAGTCACTCAACTCAATATGTCAGTATTCTTCAGCTACGAAATTTGTTGGTATTCTTCAACTAGTTTGTCGTTAAAAAGCTCTTCGCTAATTACATTTCTTACAATCCATCGCTAATCAGTAGCTAAATGGGATTAACATGAATTTTTTTCTTATAATAACAAAATTTTATCTATCGCTAATTCCTTATTTGCTAGTAGTTAATGTTTTCTTTCTCTGTATTTTTACTATTAATATTTTAACTTCATGTTTAGTCAAACACAATGATAATTAACATAATTTTGTTTGTTATAATAATAAAATTTTATATGTCGCTAATTCATTATTTACTAGTAGTGAATGTTTTCTTTCTCTATACTTTTTACTATTAACATTTTAACTTCATGTTCAGTCAAACACAATCATATATTATAATAAACAACTACTTACTGTAAATTAAACATGACCCAATTATACATTAGTAATCTCATTAACAATTCCAATATCTGTCAAATACAAACATAAAGTCACTAATTAGTCATTCTCTGACTTATTTGCCAAGTTACAAAGGAAAATACAATTATATATAGTATGCTAGGATCAATGAGGTTGACCAAGCAGCAATATATACCATTTCATTTTCCTTCTACTTTGTCCCTATAAACAAAGTTCATTTCATTTTTATTTTCTTTGGGTAATCAATAGTTATTTACATAAAATATATATGATATTTGTTGCTCCATGCAAGTAGTTGAGAGTAATTAGGATGAATAGAGTAAAAAAAGGTCAAGAAAAGAGTGAAATTATTGAAGAAATGGCAGATGAAATTAAAACTATGTCCAAAGAGGACAATGAAGAAGATGTAATTCTTCCAGGATTTCGATTTCATCCAACTGATGAAGAGCTTGTTGGGTTTTATCTACGACGCAAAGTCGAAAACAAAAGAATCAACATGGAACTCATCAAACACATTGATATTTACAAATATGACCCTTGGGATCTTCCAAGTAAGTGTATAAGCATTTCACTACAAATAATATCACTCCAAATTAGCTTTGTCGTTAATCCGTTGCTAAATTTCTCATAGGTAGCTAGCTAACAATATTTTTGTTGTTGATAAATTAGTGAAGAACTTTGTTGTTTAATGCTACAGTGTTTATATGTCGCTAATTCCAGCTCTTTTTAATGATGCCTAGTACATGTTGCTGGTAGGAGGTATAAGATATCACATGAAGTTAGTCAAGATATGCTCAAGCTGACCCAAACACTATAATCATAATTTCTTTTAGTTATTTACGTTATGATCTAGGTAATATAGAAGACTCCAAGGAAACAAAATTAGAAAATTGTGGATACCCCAAATCCCATTTAAATTACCTCCTCCCTCTTAGTAAATTTTTGTGAGTGTTGTTAATTTGGATCTCATAAGTCATAAGTATATTTTACTATAGGAAATACTATTAATTTTTCCTCATAATTTGCGTAAGGATTTGGTTAATGGATCCTGGGCAACTTACCTTAATTAAGAATTTAGGTTGAGATTCATTTGGAGTCCTTTTTGTTGGATGTTATATGAACAAATTAATACTCACTTTTATTTATTATATTTGGGCTTTGCACGTTTCTTATGAAATAATGATTATTATGAGTATTTTATAATAATATTTATTAGCCTTAGATTTTGATAAATAATTTAAAGAATAAATAATTAATAATATTAAAGATAAAGCATGAGAAAAAAAATTATATATATACTAAAAGTGATAAGTAAAAAATAAAACAATATATATATTTTTAATATAGTAGACACATGAAAGTGAACAAAGTGAATCGTAACCCAAGAAGCTTCAAAAATAAAAAATTGAATGAAGGACATATAGAGAGCTTGTTTATGAAAGTAGCTAGTAATTAATACTAGGAGATGATAACCACCTTTTAAATAAAATTAATTTTATAAATTAAATAATTATAGGATAAACGTAGAAGGAAAAAACAAAACGATTCATATATATTATTCGATCCATTTTAATTTATGTGGCTGGTTTAACTGGGTATGGAATTGAGAAAAAGAACTAAAATTTATGATCTTAGTCATGAATATAATTATAAAAGCATATCATTAAAGACAAAACTAAAAGTAAAAAACAAATTATTTCACATATAAAAATATACTTTCTCCGTTTCAATTTATGTGGCGTTGTTTGACTTGTCATTAAAAAAAAGATTTTTTAAATTTGTGGTTTAAACTATTTATGCTATTATAAATCATTTCTTTAAGAATACAAAAATAAAATAAAATTATTTTTAATTATAAAAAAAATTGATCTTCTTTTCCAAACAAACTAAAAAGAAAAATGTATTATATAAATTAAGACTATATATATTACTTTTTAACAGATAAATAAAGAAATAATATCACATAATAGAATAAAATAGTACTATGTGTTTTGATGGATGTGGTGCAGTGGATAAATTTGCTTCTCTCTTAACCAGATGTCTCGTGTTTGAGCCTTATGTGATAGAGAACGTTTCCTTCCAAATAGAATCCTATGCGGAGCGAATCTGAAACAATCAGATTCTAATATAAATATCGGACACCGATTGAAAAAAAAATGTTAGATTTGAGAATTTGGACAACTTCCATATTCATGCTGAGATCATAAGACGTTGCATATTGGTGAACATTGAAATTTATATAATTTTTTTTTTTCATAATTCTCATGTATAGGAATGTGAATTCACTTTTGTCTTTTTACAAAATCAATTTTTTCATTTCCAATCAACATCTTTTAAGCTTTTTCGAACGAATATATTTTTATAAATAAATAAAACGTTTTATAGAAATCTTTGCTAAGAATTTTCAAATTAGCCTGTTGTTATAGAAAGTGACAGAATATATAATTATGGAGTTATTGGGGACCTTGTTTTGGTTGACTTTGTCCTACAATTATTTTAGACCAATAATTAGCATACACACATTTCTCAATTCTCTTTGTTGACTATATACCTAGTTAGCTAATCAAACACTACCACTTAATTTGAGTATATATACTCTAACAACGTATTGATTTTTCATAATATCCTAGTTACATTAACTTACAACATGTAATTAATGTTATCATAACAAGAAGTCTCATATAACAATTTGGAAAAAAAAAAAAATTAATTTGTATGTGTATATAACGTAATTCATCCAATTATTGAAAAATATATCGATTCATGTGGTAAACTACACCCTTGTATATTTGGCCATATACAAGATGAAATTCAAAAGGGAAAATTTGATTAGTGAAAAATCTATCGTCTCCCTATCATCATCTTATTTTTCTTATATATTGATACAAATTCTTAAGGCAAAAATGTAGATGAACTTGGCAAGTGAATTGACGATATATTTGAGTATATGTGAATAATTAGATCTTCTCATCTAAGAATTTAATATTTTAAATAAAACATATTTTTATTTGGAATAGTACTTAAATATGTCATTTAACTTAGCTTAACTGGCATTTATACAGTCCAATTTTAAGTGTGCACAAGTAGACACACATGTCCTATATATATGACATCCTTACGTGACAATTCACGTCCTATATGGCATCCCACGTGTATATGACAATTCATGTCCTAAAGTGTGTTTATGCTTGTTCGATTCTATATAAATTTAAGTGTCTACTTGTGTACATCCAAATTTAATTTGAGGACGTGAATGTCAGATAAAAGTCAAGTTCAAAACCACATTTATGAATTATATTTTTTTATTTACTTAATTATATATCATATATAAGTCATAAGAAATACAAATTTATATATTGTGTACAGAAGTAGAGGATAAAGAAATGTATTATTTCTGCATGAGGGGAAGAAAATACAAGAACAGTGTAAGACCAAATAGAGTAACAAAAAGTGGATTTTGGAAAGCAACTGGTATTGACAAGCCTGTTTATTCTTCTACTACACAATGCATTATTATTGGACTCAAAAAATGTTTAGTTTATTATAGAGGAAGTGCTGGCAAAGGCACTAAAACTGAATGGATGATGCATGAGTTTCGTCTCCCACCAACTTCCAATACTAATCACCAAGCTGTAAGTTTAATTTGCTTTTTTATTTTTTCATAAAAAAGTCATATTTATCTTTATATTCTCAGGAAAAAGTTATATTTATTCCCCGTCATGCTTTTTTAATACATTTGTTCTTACTATTCAACTTAATTTGGACACATATTTATCTTTAGATAATACCTGATCCACCAATTACTCATTAAACTCAACTGATAATAGCATGTTTGATGATCGAATTTTAAAATCTACTTATCTTGAAAAGTATATTTTAAGCTAGTCAGATATAAGCATTTTTAGCTTATATTTTAAATATTCAAGAGGTGTATATACCAGGTCTAATATAAACAAGAAAACGTAACATTTTAAGTTAGTTAGATAATTAAAATAATCACATATTTCAACCTATTAAAGAGCTACGTACTGGTCTTATAACTTTAAGAAATAGATGGAGGCATAAATAAATTAGAACAAGTATGATTAGTATCACTTTAATACTTCATTCGTTTATTTAATTTGTCTACTATCTTTGTTTCAAAAAGAATGACTCAATTTTTTTTTAGTTTGTTTCAAAAAGAATGATTTTTTTTATTTTTTGGCAACACTTTAACTTTAGCTTTCCACTTGGCATGTTTAAGGTCACAAGATTAAAGGACATTTTGGTACATTTAACATAACTTTAATTTAGAACCACATAGATTAAAAAATCTTTTTTTTCTTAAACTCAATTCCAAGTCAAACTATATTATTCTTTTTGAAATGGAGGGAGTATCATATACTAAAAATAAATACACACTTTTACTTGTTTAATTTAGCAAATCAAGAGATAATTTGTTACTTTAACTCCTAAAGTTACCTTTATTATTAATTATAGACTATAGTCATTTGTCAATATATTTTTCCAAACATTGATTTTATATATATATATATATATATATATATTCTAAGAGTGATATAATAAAATTGTCTTTCTATTAATGGCAGGAAGTTTGGACCCTATGTAGAATATTCAAGAGGAGTACTTCCACTTACAAGAGATCATCATACAGTACACAAGAAGTGAAGCATCTACTTGGGGATGCAAGTTCTAAAGCATGTAGCATGGAATCTGATGAAAACAGTACTGATCATGACCATTCCAACAGCTTTAAAGATATATCTTTTCAACAACAAAATTATAATAATTATGAAGCTCAAATGGATGAAATTAGGAACCAACAAAATCTAATATCTCATGACTCTACATTCCCATCATCAAGCTCAATTAGCTTTTGGAACACAAATAGTACTCAAGAGGAGTACTTGTTTGGTGATCATGGGAATAAATGGGATGACCTCAAATCAATAGTTGACTTAGCTACAATGATGTAGATGAAAACAAAAATGGTGAGTATTAGTGTGCGTACGCAGAACTTTTCAAGTGGTATTGATGGGCTTAGGATATTTGGTAATGTGTGGTTTTTCTAATATTTTTCTTCTTGTATGCATCTTTTTCAAGTCGTATTGATCTATTTCATATGTACATATTAATATTTGTAAATATAATAAGTACTAGTTACATATATATTATGGAAATTTTAAAGTTAGATGACAAACCTCGTAAAAGATTTAGGCGAAGGGTGACCTTGTGCATATCTTTCGTTAAAAAGTTATATAGGGTATAAATATTAAATGTTAGCTATTATAGGTTTATATTTAACTTTGCACAGACGTGATTAACACAACTGAAGAAGAAAAATTTGTATACCCTTAAATTCCTGACTCCGCTGCATATTAGTTGATTGGAGGTTGAGAAGAGTACTTAAAAGATATTGTTGAAGCCACTAAAGGTAATTTTTGTTGTAGTGACCTTTGTCAATGGAGTTGTTATATATATAACTGCATAGTTTATTACTTCTGTAATTTGGCTGAAGCCTTCTAGTCCATTTGGTCAAATTTAAAAGTGATGCAATGGGAGTTGGAAGTATGGATTATCGAAGAATTACTCTAAAACCCCTATGGATTATCGAAGAATTACTCTAAAACCTCTTTGCAACCTTACACCAAGTCCCCAGGGTACAAAATCGCCTTAGTTAGGAAGCACTTTAACCCAATACAGGTCCTTTCGGCACGAATTCGGATTTAGTAAAACTCCAATGGACACCGGATGAGAAACCAATAAAGCAAAAAAAAAAAAAAAAAAAAAGCATAGTCATACAACACTAGGCTTTAAGAGAATATCCACAATCAGCTGATATTTTATTTTAGTTAGAAGGTTTGGGTCAAAACCTTGTAACACAGTATCAGAAACATTTGGGAACATAGTCATGCACTAGACTCGACACAAGTCCAGGACTGATACAAACTTCAAGTATGAATATCCACAATCAGCTGAGATTTTATTTAGATTCTTCAAACATCACAAAAGACTCAGCTACCTCATCCTTCAAGAATAAAAAAAATTTAAAAGGAAGAGAAGATACTATGCACAAAGTTAAACGCACTGACAGGCACTAATTGTAAGTGTAATACTTGATAAGGTCCTAAAGACCAAGAAAAGTTGCTACTGCTTGGGGCACATTTGACATTGGGTTATATGGTTCTATGTGATGTACGGCGCTCCGTTGACAGCATTAAAAAGCTAAGGCTGATGAGAGTTATGCCCTTGGTCTTGATGCGCGTTTGAAGGTGATGTAACTACTGGTATGTCTAAGCTGCTCCTTTCTGTTTCAGATGCTACCTCTCTTACATCAGCTATTCTGGACTCTGTTGGTTGAATATCACTCCACTCACCATTTTCAATTGACTGATGGTTCGTTTGATCTACTGTTAGATCAACTACATTCTCTGGAGGCACATGATCGATGTCCCTCGAAACACTTAAACATGCTTTGTCCACATTCTCTTCTGATAAATCCACATGCTTGGTTTGTGGTAAGTTATTAACACTACTTGAGCAAGACTCTGTCTTCTCAAACACTTGATTCATATCTACATGCTGCCTGCAAGAGGAAAACCATTGTTCAAGTAATTCTAACCTCCAAGTCAAGTAAGAAGAAAACAACATCAATGATATAGAAAATACAGCTGAGAAGGAAACAGAGGCAACTTTGAAACCCTACATTTGAAACACTCACCTGCCCAAATGCTTAACCACCACTCGCACTGTATTAAAGTGAGGGGGGATATAATGGCTTGGGACTCAACTCATGATTTTCATCATGTGAATGTGAGAAGCTACTAAAATATCAAATATAATAAAAATTCTGTTTAAGCTTGTAAAGCAGCACTTGAAGAAACGTATGCTACAAGATCTATCCTCCATTGGTTAATGCAAATCATAGTTTACGATTTCAGCAGATTTAACTGTTATGTCTATGATGCATCTATACTTAAACTCTTTAAGCTCCTAATACCAAGTTATAGAGATGTAAGGTAATTTAATCATAAAACAATCCTTGTAAAAAAAAAAAGGTACACTATTCCTACGAAGAATTCTGATGGGATTACATGGGTATGTTGTTGTTGTATTCCTACAAAGATTAGCTTTTGATTGACACGCCCTCCCCCAAACCTTCTTCCTGCTCAAAGCCTACTAAAATGTAGAATGGATGAAATTTCATGTAATATGTTTCAAGGAAATCAGAACAAGGCAAAAGGATTATGCAACAATGTATTCAGTGAAATCTTTAACACAGATAACAAAATAAACCTTGTTAATTGTGCTTGCAACATATTCACATATGCCAGCAGTTCTTGCTTCTCCTTTGCAGTAGCAGACTCTCTTTGTACAGCTTCTCTTATTCTAGCTTCCGCATCAGCCTCTGCAACTCTAACCTTTTCTTCTGCCCGAACAACAGCCCCTTCCAGTATTACTGCCTGTTCTCTAGCTTTTGCGAGCTCAGAACGCCATAAATGTGCTTCTTGAATTGCCGAATCTCTCTGCTTTATCAGTTGATCCATTTCCTTACTCAGGGTCATAAACTTCTCTTCAAACTCCCTCAGCTACAAATATAACATTCAAGAACATGAGTCAAATACGATGTAATAGCTGATCGTCAATGATATACATGTTTTAACTGCAGGTAGTGTTATAGTAGTAGTACCTTGGACTTTGACAATTCCAGTTGCTTTTCTGAATCTGCCTTTAAGCGCTCAACCTCAGCACAAGCAATTTTCCTTTGCTCATTCATAGTTTGAGCTGCAGATGCAGCAGCCTCTGCGGCTTCAGCGGTTTCAGATAGTTTATCTGCTAACTCTTTTATTGCTGAATCCCTTGCACGTATTTCCCTGGCCAGATTTTGCAATTCTTCATCCTTTACTCTCAGTGTCTCCTGCAGTAGACAGTCAATAAAGCAATGCCTTTGTAAATTTGTATTCAGTTTGTTGTTGGCTAACTGTGAATATGTATAATCCGAATCCTTAACATAGAGAACCCACTTCAGGAATTGAAACAGGATTGTTTGCTTAGCATTCCACCAAGAGTCTCTACCTTTTGACTTCAGTCCCCTATTTTGAGATTGCAAGGTCCTTATAGAGTTTCTAGCGCATGAAGAATTCTTGATGATGTGAGTCAAAAAATAGGTGATAAATACAATCTTATCAAATCTCAGTGGCAGACCAAGTCGCTAGACTATTCAATAAGATGCCACAATCACAGAATGAGCCCGCCAAAATAATTAGTGGTGTCTGGTGTATTCAAGACCTAATCCAGTTCAGACCTTCAGTTATCAATGCAATTATTCAGATTGTTGGCAACAAAAGTAGGATGAATGATGTGGTATAAAAATGCCGACTGAGGGTTTTGATTCGAAGTAATTTGAAAAGCAAGTAAGATGTCCTATATTATCCGACAAGAAAAAAGAAATATAAGTGGGCTGTATTTGGTTCAAATTTCATTTTCTGTCAGATCGGCTCCTTATTATCCCAATTGCTCAACACCTAAGGTGAACAAAAGAAGTGGGGAGAACTGTTGAATAGAGTTCTAGAAATCCTTCACTAATGATCTTGACATAAATCAGTGAAAGCACCAGAAAAACATGTCTATTTCCAGTAGGCCTAACGAAAATGTAGGTGGCAGACAACTGCGATAAGCTTCTACAGACAATCTGAAGGTTTCAAAGCTGACCCCTAAAATCTATTCCCTCCTATATGAGATATAACATAAGAAACACGCAGAGTCACTCAGTCACATCAAAAGAAAAATGTGTTCTGAACTGCAAAGTGCAAACAGCTAGTGCCTACCTTGCTTTTCACGAACACCAAGGCCCTACAGAGATAATCATCTAAGACAACATAGCAGAAATTTAAAGATTTGAAGGAGATTGTCATTTCCACATCATTATAGCATGTGTTTGACTAGATTCAGTTGTACTTCTAAACAAATATTGCTGATTAAAAGAAAGATGAAATTGCAGCACTTCATTTACCTTCATTATTGACAGGTCATCCATAGGGCCATCAGTTGGGCGGTTTAACATTGCTCCTAAAGCATTTCTCATTGCAATCTGCATTGCTCCCTCGATTTCCTTCGAAGCTTCAAGAGCAGTTGAATTAGCTGCCGCGACAACAGTGGCCACTGTTCCCAATTTTGCTGACCCATTTCCACTTAATGAGTTCACAGCCTCTTTGTGAGCCTTTAAGACAAGCTGTGTCGCACTGATTGTATACATTGAAAGAGGAAAATAAGGAATAAGAGAGTGAAGATGTTATCATAATTAAGATTAAAAATCTGCTATATCCTGTACAAAATTTAGAAAAAGAGGAAAATAAAAAAAAGAAGAAAAAAAGAGAAAATCTGCCTTGTGAAACTTAATATAATCAAAAGCTCTTCTTTTGAACTGTTCAACTGATTCAATATACAGAAAAACAGATAAGAAGTAATAATAGCAGACAAAATGAGGCTGGCATATGTGAAATAGAGTGCTTGCGGGAACACGTCATTAAGTCAGTCTGTCTAAACAAGGGAGAGCAAACCGCCCAATCCACCATCTTCAAAAAGATGATTTTCTCCCTCCTCAAAGGATGAACAAAACATAAGAGAAACGAAAGCGTACAGGAGCTCAACTAAACCTATTTAGATATAATATGTGAGGTAGCCTGTTACACAAACTCTTTTAGGAGGCTTGGCCAACGTACCAAACTTGTCTGGTTCTGTATTTCGGGGTACATGAATGTAGATGAATATCATTCATGGGATGAGATCGAGATAAAATGCACATAACTTGAGTATGGTGTCGACACAATCTAATTATCTACAACATACCCAATGTACACAAGTGGGGTCTGGGGAGGGTAGGATGTACGCGGACCAACACCTAAATGAGCATATTTAGGGAATAAAAGTAAAAATCTCATGGTGTATGTTCTGTTTATTGTTAACCTCTATTATCCTAAACGTTGATGGCAACCTTTTTTTTTTTTTAATGAAAGATAAATTTTATTATTAGGGTATCAAGATGGTACTAAAAAGTACAAAAGGAAGGATATTTCCTTATGTACAAGGAATATAGAAGGTTTCATGAGAGTACAAGTCATTTATAACATACTTTTTACACCAAAGAAAAGATGCTTTAAACATCTAAATTTCACATGAAAACTGAGTTATTTTTTCCCTTCAAAACTTTCTTATATTCCTCTTGACCCAGATTTGTCCACCTTATACAAGTGGGAATAGCATTCAAGTAGCACTGTCTTTGACTCTTCCAGATCTTCTGTCCATTCCAACTACTAATTACTTGCTGTAGATTACCAGGCACGGCCTACTTAATTCAAAATTTATGAACATGGTCTAAATTTGTCAAGTATATTTGCAATGTAAGAAAATTAACTGATTCATTTTTTTCTTCACATATGTAACATGTATTGCAGATGACAATGCCTATTCTTTGCAGATTATCATGAGTTAAGCAAGCTTCATGTGCTGCTACCCAAACGAAACAAGCAGCTTTAGTAAAACTTTTGTTTTACAAATTATTTTCCAAGGCCAATCCCCTTTTTATTCATTTTCTGAAACATGTAAAGGATTTTATAGATGTCAAGAAAAAAGCCTAAAATGGTGCTTGTTGGATTACATAATCCTATACAAAAAGGTCAATCCACTTTAAATATGGTGGTTGGAATAAAATAGGAGAGCTTAAGTCAACACGGTCTGTTTCAAAATGAACTGTCAGTGATTTTAAAAAGTTAACCATTGTTGCTAGGCCAACAGTACGATAAAGAAAAATAAGAAACCCTGTGTCAACAAAGCCACTGAACACCTATACACGAAGCCACGGACATCTATCTCGTCTTCTTTCCCTTCCCTCACCTCTTACTCACTAGAGAACAAAGTCAATGTCGTCGTTTCATCGTTGATGGCTCACCCACATCATTGTAGCATCTTAATTCTGTTAGGATGGCAAATTAAACATTAAAAGGAAATGGAAACCTAGATAAACAGTTATCCACCTATCAACATGTGATCTGATGCCAGCAACACAGCTGGGATGTTCTTCAAAAGCTTTTGGTCCCTTTTCAAGTCTTCTGTATGTGTCCACTTCGGCATACGTTAATGAGTATTAGGAAAATTTCAACCATTCTACACTGTTAACTTCTGATATTGCTCAATCAGATAATGTTTTTTACCTGGTATTCTATTTATTGAATTTTTCTCTGAAAAACAACCAAATGCTCATTTATAACATCCTAAATGACTACAAATTACTCCTTCCACCATCAAAACTTATAGATTAAACCTCACAATGAGCAATGTTCCTTTAGATTTAAACATTTGTATGGTCAGCCAAAGGGAGAAATTGAAACTTGAGAAAGCAGATTTAGAGAAGTCAGAGAGGTAAAATGATTTCATTCATTCATGCAGCGCAAGATGAAATCACTAGGAGTTCCTTTCAATGACAATCATAGATGAAGCTACTATAGACATCATCTGTAATCTGAACAATATCTGCACAACTTAGCTGATGGTATCTGTACGAACTATATCCAACTAAAAAGCATTGTGTCATTGTCAATTGAGGTAATATAGAACAATGAGAGGATTGTAGTCTCCACAGCACTAAAGAAAAAGAAAGCATTGATAACTTACTGCAACGTAGATACCCAAGCCTTAGTTGCGCCAGGGGTTTCTGCACATAGGAAGTACTCCTTCTTTTGTGGAGTGCCAATATCTGAGTACAGTTAAGAATAAACGAAACAACACAAGAACTTACTTGGAATTCCCCACTTAGACCTCAGAAAGAGGGGAGAGCAGGGAAAATAGGACAAGAATCTCAAAAATCAAAGTTGGATACAAAAACAGCAGCTATCATATTTTGGCAGTCCACTGAAACCCGGATACACGGAACAAGAAATAAATGGCATTAGTCATCAGGAAGATACGCCAGTGTTTCAAATAATCATTTCTTTTACTCATCAAAAAAATTATGTTAAAAACTTACTGGAAGTTTACAGGAGATATGGATATCGTGCTATTGGCATCAAATATTATGGTACCCTTGATTGTCGGCTCATTCCTCCTAGCCCTAGAAACCAAATGCAAGAAAACTTGAACAAGGGCAACTACCTTATGATAGAGATTTAGAAACTATAAGAAAACGTCGAGTCCAAAAAAACACACTTATATTCCATTTTTCCAGTTGTTGGATCCAATATCACCCATCTCTCGTTCCACTTCCTCAGCTGGTCAAAAAGCCAAAAGAGTTGTCAATTGGCAAATCAGGAAGTTTCAAGAACTTCCAACACATAATTGTAACTACAAAATATAGAATGACAAATTTGACGTCCATCTAATACACTAAGGACCCATTTTTTAACAACTTCACTTCCAAATGTTCTTACTTATTAGTTGCGAGTTGAAGTTTGTTCCACAAGTTTTGTGAAAGATATTATTTCAAGTTCAAATAGTGGTGTGAAGTGTATTTCAACTTCAAATATATATTTTTCAACTTCCACTCACAAATCCACTTTTTTTCCTTAAAAACTATAGCTATCCAAACGCAACTCAACTTCCACAAACTATTTCATCAACAGCAACTTCAAATAATTTTGTTTTTCAAGTTCAACTCAAATTGTGTAAACTAATACTTAAATTCTAAAGACCTCATCAAACAGCACTCGAGCAAAGAGATAACTATGACTTGACTTGGTGACAGCTCAACTGGATGCCACATGGTCTGCACTATCCAGTGTTGCCAAAGGCGCTTAAGCCCGGAGAGCAACATACAAATCATGTTGAGCGCTTTAGAATTGTTGTTAAGGCTTTAAGACATACTTTTCCTTGCCAATGAGCTTAATCCGGAAGAAACAACACCTGATATTTCACTTTATCTTAATTTTTTAAAAGATTTCTTTGTCCATATATTTGTTATTCATGCTTATAAACATTAGTCTTGGATTACAGATGCAAATTTGTATTTTTGTCCTCCATTTGCACCTTTTATCATTAAAGTCGATGCTTTATTTATGCTTTGCCCTTAAAGCCCCAAAGAAACTTAGAGCTTTTCTGCGCTATTCCCCTTTGATAACACTGACATTATCTCCCCAGTAAGGGGCCGTTTGGTTGAGTGTATTAACAAAAATAATGCATGCATTAGCTTTGTGTATTAGTAATACGTTGTTTGGTATACTTTTTTATGCTATGTGCACTAGTTATACACTCTGTTGTGTCTTAAGGTGTGTATTACTAATACCATGAATTTCTAGGTATTAGTAATGTAAGGGAATTTAATGCATGCATTAGCATGGTGAAAGACTCAATTACCCCTCAAAACCTTTTTTACATCTTTTCCACCATAATTTTAGAGGATATCTTTGTAAATAAATATTTTTATGCAATGCATGCTATTTTTAATACACCAAACCAAACAATGCATAAGAAATAATTTATGTATAATTAATGCAAGCATAACTAATACAAGCATTACTAATACACTCTAGTTAGTATTATTTCTATAGACTCTATCAAACGACCCCGAAGTGAAATGCAATCTTTTGTGTAAAGTTCAAGGGAACGTACTATCCAGGTGGAAAACATTAAAACCAGCAACCAACTGTATATTGAGAAGTAGTTGTTTGAAAGCTTCCTTCGGTTATATGAAGGATATTTCTTTTATAAATTTCTGTTGTATGAGGGAATTGAACAATTGAACCATGATAATCACGTCTTTGTGAAGATTCTTTACCTATTATTCTTTTGATAAATAAGATTATTTACTTTGTTAAAACATCTTCTAAGTGGAGGTTTTCCAATCACACTAATCAATTACTCCATCTATTTCAATTTGTTTGACTAGTTTTGACTTGGAGGGAGTTTAAGAAAGTAAAGAAGTCGTTTGAATCTCGTGGTAATAATATAAAGATATATGGAATGTACCAAAATTCCCATTAATCTTGTGGTCTTAACCATGCCGTGTCGAAAGTGAAAAGCAAAGAGTTGCCAAAAAAGGAAAGAGACATGCTTTTTTAAACGGACTAAAAAGAAAGTAAGAAGCAAAATGAAATAGGGGGAATATTAATTCGTCAAAACCCCCTCTTTAGACAATATGGGCGATAGAACAATTTGGTGCAATATATCACTCATATAGAATAAAGTATACTACACAACCAAACAGAAAAAGTGAAACTCTGCAAAATCTTGAAACAATTAGTATTTTCTAGCAGTCTCACAATTTTATCCTAGTTTAGGGAAAAGAAACACTTAGGATTTCTAAGATTAACTCATCCCACTTTGAGCAAATAAACGTTAGGAAAAAGAGGAAAAAAAAAAAAAACCCTAACTAGGGCTAGGCATAATATGGTTCAAACCGAAAAAACCAACCGAACCAAAAAAAAAAATTAATTTCAACTTCCGTTTTTTGGTTTGTTTGGTTGGTTTCGATTTTAAATCGTAAAAGATCAGTTATTCGGTTCGGTTTTTAGCTATTTTAAATCGGTTCACTGATAAACCGAAATTATTTATATACTTATTATAGGATATCTTATTTAGTTACTCAATTACTCTCTAGTAGAGGCCAAATTTGCCTGGCCCAAATATTAAATTCCCCTTTGTCTAAGCCTAACCCAATTGGCCAATTCCCAAATGTAAAATCCCTAAACCCGACAGTCGACCATGTACCAATAGACCGCAACTCATCTCTCGTCGACTCCGTCTATTTGTCTTGTTGTTGCAGGTTGCAGGTTGCAACTCACTTTTCATAGTCGAATTGTCGCGCCGTCGACGTCTCAAATCGCAGCTCACCTCTCTAGTCTCACTCAATAGTCAACCCTCAACAATCTTCGACTCTTCTCACTCTCTCATCTCAGAACTCAAAAGCAGAACTGGGACGGAGAGTCAGAGACATCGAAGTTCTCGACAGACGTTTCTCAGTCCTACCGGAAGCTACAGAAGTTAAATGTGTTTTTGTTTGTTTCTTTTTTTTTTACTATATAATTGTTGGTTGATTAATTTCTATGTGATTCAGCCTATTGGAAGCTACAGATGTGAATAGTGATTCTCTAGCCCGTGTAGGTGCAGAATTTATTGTCTTAAAGAGCATATGGTGGAATTGTGGTCTTTACAGTTAATTCTTTGTTTAGTGAGCATATGGTGGAATTGTGGTCTTTACAGTTAATTCTTTGTTTAGTGAGCATATGGTGGAATTGTAGTCCTTGTTAGTTGTTAGGACGGGAGTCAGTTGTGCAGTTGTGTTTATGATGCTTGCCTGCTTTCCCTGTTCATGGCATGCAGGCTACGTTGTGCATTTTTTCATCCAATCTCCCAAATCAAAAATCGAATCAAAATAAACTGAACAGAAATTGTGGAAACCGAATCAAATCGAATTAATTTTAGTTTGGTTTGGAATAACATTTCACCAAACCAAAAACCGAACCAAACCGACCGAACGCTCACACCTAAACCTAACCATATTTACTTTGACCTAAGGAAAAAGGTTTCAACGACAAAACATTAACTACCGTAGCATCCTTATTTCTTGTGATCATCATATTCATATCATACTAAAAGTAGGAAGCTTCATAATTGAAAGTAGAAATACAAAAATACCCTTCAAAAGTTAAGTGACCATTTTATCCTACCCTTCAAAAGTTTAACAACCAATTTACCCTTATCTAGAAGTAAAATAAAGATACCTCCTATTGAATAATTTATAATTTAGACAACATTTTCTCTTCTTGAAATATATAAATGTTTTAACCACTCATACTGATTTCAACAAATAACTTCAGAAGAGGACATTGTTGAAGAGTTGTAGGTATAAGAGGGTAATGAAGAGTTTTGTAATGCCTTTTAAGACTTTCCCGTCCTCTATCATTTTTGTATTATTTAAACCACTTAAATATATATATACTCACCAAAATACAAATGAACAATTATTAATTTGATTACGTGATATGAACATGAGGGCAATTGAAGAGACTAATTCTTTTGGGTTAGTAAAGTGTGCAATTAATATTATTCTGGTGAATGATTGATTTTATATGTTGTTTTTGGCATATAAATAGATCATTTTGTTTGCGAGAGTACGTATAACTTCACAATATTTTGAATATATTTGCAGAGACATTCATTTTTATGGTGAAGTCTTCTTGTATTTCCAATCGGAATCTTGAATTGGTTGAGAAGATCATTTACGAAGTTTTCATTTTTTTTGGCTTGAAGAATAAGTTGATCAAGTGGCGTTCAAGCTTATTTCTTTCCCGTTTTACATCCTAGAAAGCCAGAAAGTTGGTAGATCTAATGAAGAATATTGAAGGCTTGCATCTCATATATCTCTTATGGAACTCTGTTTGAGACCATATGTATGATTGCATTGTAGTTACTATTTTATCTCCATTTTAATAGTATTAATTAGTGATTTATTTGAAGGTATCAACAAGTGCTCTTCCTTTATTCTTCTCTACTCCCTGTTTCCTTCATCTAATAACCTTCATTCACCATGCTTAAGTTGTTTGTTTCCCTTGTTTGTGGCTACTCAATTTGATAAGTATTGTAAACAACATTTGGAACAAAGATGGATTATCATAGTTGAGCATAGAAAAGTGAGGTGCTTGTAACTTTACTTCACCTAAGAATTAACAAAGTATATATTTCAAAATGTAACATGTTTTTTTTTTTAATTATTGATCATTTAATGTTAAAAATGGGAAGCCTCATAGTTGAAACTTAGATTACAAAAATACTCTTAAAAAGTGAAATGACCATTTTATCCTACCATTTTATGATATTTATACTAGTTAGCATGGGATACACGTGCAATACACATGTTCAGAGACTAGTAAATGTAAAGAGTGAACTCAACTTTACTAGTTGCAATCCTATACCCAATGTCTAAATACAATTGAATACATTTTCATTCTCAAGTTGAAGTCTCAAGTGTTACGCTAATGCATCTTGAGGAACTCATTGCATCCCTTCAGAATTCCAATAAATAAGCTAGTCTTGTACAAGGTTATGACTTCCTCCGGAGGCATCCATAAGTATCCACATTTTACCCGTGTCACCTTCACCTTCCTAATCCTTCCTGGCAAACAAATCTTAACAGACATTTATTTGATAAAGATTGATCAAAGGTGCTTAAACTATGTATACTAAAGCCTCTCCCCTCTATTGAGATTGCTATTATGTCTCATCCTACAAGATGGTATTGCCTCTCTCTCTCTCTCACTCATACCCACCTTCCCCCTAGAAATCCCTCATTAATTATGAGTACTCTTACTAAGGTGAATAACTAGGAGACAAATATGTGAGATATTTTGACAGAGTAAACTTGATGAGAGTGACTTTTTCCATCTTTTGAGGAATATTGCATCTTCCAGCCCTCCATATTTCCTTTCAATTCTAGTATCACGGGTTCACAGTTTGGTGCCTTCAACATTTCTCCACATAAACAAGTTCAACAATGTGGTAGGAGGATATGTCCACAGCATGGACATATTGAGTCTAGTTCCCCATTGATCTATACCTTCCTGAACCCAGAATTGCCACATCAACCTTTTTTTAGGAGGTTAACAGTTAGTATATATTCACAGAAGCACTACATCCAAAATATGTAGTGCCCTTTCAAAAGTATTACATACTACATTTGTCCTTCTATCTACCTTGTTTCTTACAAGTAGTCTGGGACATCAAAAATGACTTCAGCTTGTACTAAAATATCTTGTTTACACCAAAAATAAAACAAGGCTAGACAGTTCATCTTGAATTTATGAAAGCCAATTTGCTTGTCTTCAGAACATCTCTGATCCCTCTCCTTCCACATTGTCCACCAAATGCATGTTGGGACAATCTTCCATCTATACTCCTTTGGACATGCATTGCCAATCACTGTTCCAAGAACTCGGCACTCCTCCGATGCTAGCTGGTTTCACCCAGTTTATCTTCCTTAGACAAATAAATAATCTCCATAATTGATTTGTCCACTAGCAATGTACAAAGAGATGGTCGATTGTCTCCCTTTGCTCACCACAAAGAAAGCATCCTGAGCATAGATGAAATCCTCTTTTGTTGAGATTCTCATGTGTCAAGACAGTTTCTTTGCCAGTATCCAAGTGAAGCAATTCACTTTGTATGGTATTTTGGTCTTCCACATCATTTTCATGGCCAATTCACCTCTCCGTGGCTTGATTAGTGACTTATATGCTGAGCTAGCTGAGAAAATCCCAGACCCTTCTTCCTTCCATAGCATGGTATCCCTTTCTTCCTTTAGATTGTTGAAAGCTGCCATAGTGGACTTTAAAGCTGCTACTCTTCTACCCACTTCCCAATCACTTAGGTGTCTTCTAAAATTTAGGTTCCAGCCTTGCCCAGTCCACATTTTAGCAATTGTTGCTTGTTGTAGCAAACATAAATTGAAGAGATCCAGATACTGCTGTTTCAGAGGAGCTTGACCTATCCAATTGCCATTCCAGAAGGAATCCTTCTGCCCATCACCTACCTTGAAATTGACCTTTGCTTTCATCACAGGCCATAGATTCCTAATAGCTCTCCACACTGCAAAACTATATGGAATAGACGAATAGTTGCCATATTAGTTGTCCAATTGTCTTCCAGCCCATACTTTGCACAAATAAATCCTTCCATAAAATGTTGTCAGTTGTCCAAATTTCCACAACCATTTTATCATGAGACTCTGGTTCTGCAACTTCATATTTCTAATCCACACCCTTCCAACCTTCTTTCCCACTGTCAGCTCCACCCATTTCACTAAGTATTTTTCTTGTTTCTACTACCTTTCCAAGAAAATTTCTTCTGATTCTACCAAACCTCTTTATCACACTAGCAAGGACTAGGAAAATTGATACCATATAGGCAAGTAGTGCATCTAGTATACTGTTTGCCAAGGTCAGTCTACCTCCCCTGGATAAGTATCGACTTTCCAACTTGTTAGCTTCTCACATTTTTCAATGACCCCATTCCATATCCCTATAGGATTACTGTTTGCTCCCAGTGCCACCAAGCTTTGTTTCAAGACTGTCCAATCCCAACACCTCATTAATGGGGTAAATGGGACTCTTAATCCAGTTGATGTCGAGACCAGAAACTGCTTCAAAAATTATTAATGGCCCTCAGTATCAAATTATTCTCCTCCACTGCCTGATATTTAAAGTGTCATATGCATACTGCAGGTGAGTGATTTCCATGTTGTTGTCACCTCCAGCCTAAAATCCCCCAATCCACCTTTTACCCTTGGTTGGCTGCAGCAAGTTGCTCATACCTTCCATTGCCAAGATGAATAGAAAGGGGGAAAGAGGATCATTGTTCGTTATCCCCCTTGAGAAAAGAAAAATCCATTTGGTGTTCTGTTTACCAATATTGAAAACCTCACTGCGCTAATACAATGCTTGATCCACTTGACCCATCTGGTGCCAAACCCCATGTTTTCTAGCATGTGAATAAGAAAACCCCGGTTTAGGTGGTCATAAGCTTTCTGGTTATCTAGTTTACTAATAACCATGGAAGCTTGCTTCTTTGTCTGGACTCCAGTCCACACATTCAGTTGCTAGGATGGCATCCATGATTTGTCTCCCTCAATAAATGACTTATGTTGTCAGTCCACCCATTTGTATCACCTTCTTTGACCTCTCAGTCAGCAGTTTTGCCATATTCTTATCGACACCACCAATGAGCCTGGTGGGTGTATAATAATTAAGTTCCACTGCTCCCACCTTCTTTGGAATTAAAGTCACAAATGTTGCATTCAGACTTCTTTCAAAGAGGCCTTCCTCATGAAAGTTTCGAATGGCTGCAACCAGATCTTTCTTTATAACCTCCCAACACTGCTTAAAGAAGGCCATGGAGAGGCCATCTGGTCCAGGTGATTTGTCTCCTGTACAAGCTCTAATGCTCTCCAGGATTTCCTGTTCTTCAATATCAGCCATCAAAAATGTTTTATATCCTCCTTCTCAACACTGGGACAATCTCTCATCTCCGACTGTGGTCTCCACCCTTTTGTTTCTTTATGTAAGTTCTCATAGTAGGAACTATCTCTTTCCCCACTTGTTCTAGTTCTGTCACTAACACATTTCCAACTTTGAGCTTGTCTATTGTATGCATCCTCCTATGAGCATTTGTATTTGTTGTTCTACGGAAGAATCTTGTATTTCTATCCTCCCCCCTCCCCCCCCCCCCGGTTTCAACCCTGTTGCCCTGTACCTTTGCCTCTATTCTATCTCTTCGTTATTGGCTATATCTTCAACTCCATGTCCAGAACTAGTCTAGAAGCAATTTCATCTTCATTCAGTTCTCTCTGTTCCTGCAACCTGTCCAGCTCAACCAATTGTGATAAGACATTTTGCTTCTGTATACCCAAGTTGTCTTGAGCTGTTTTGCTCATTCCTTCAGCTTAATCTTCAGGGCCTTCAATTTAAGGGCTAGAATGTACTACATTTTGGAACGAATGTCAATCCAAAAAAGTACATTTTGAAAATTTGGTGAAATAAGATCTAACTTATCATATGGTCAAGCATAATAAGAAATCATACTTTCAACATTCCAGCATACTCTATCTATGTGTGGTATAATCATGATTGAACATTATAACTAATCATGTGACATTTGAGTAAAATATTCATCAAAATCAGGAAGCCGCAAGCAGAAACTATGACATTGGGAGAACACTCAAGTTTGGGTTAAGCATGACAAAGGAAAGCTTCTAGTTTAGCAATCCCGACCTAAAACTTAATCTTTATCACTTTATATGACTTCCCTTTTCTCTTTCTTTCACTCAATTGCAACACATTTTCATTGTTATTTTCTTGTTTCTCAATATTTTTTACCAATATTAACTAACTGCATATCAACTTTGAAATTAAAGATAAACAAACCAAACATGCTGGATTGTGGATAATTTACCGCTAGGACCTGTCTCTCCTAAAAATAAAGATAAAAGGTGTCTTCCTATAGCAATGTGGAAACTTTTTTATGGGTAATGGTGAATATCATAAGTGGTGTATCAGTAGTTCAGAACTAAGATAGTGCATCAAAATTTACAGACTGTAGGACCTGATCATATCTAACAAGGTATCTACATTGTTAACAAAATCCAGCTTGCACTAAAAAGCTAAAGAAAATATGTCTTTAAGGCTATGTATGTAGCTTTGTTTGCCATTGTATTGATGCATAATATATATATAAAACTATCTCCTTTTACCAAAAAAAGTAGCTTTGTTTGCCATGAAAAATTCTATTGTTTCTTTCACTCCAGATTGTCCACCAAATGCCCACAGCAATGATGCTCCAAACTTTCCAGAATCCATCAAACGGTAACCTTTATTTGTAAGCAAAACAGATCTGCTAGCTATTTCATTTTGCCAAATTGGAGAAGATAAATCATTTCCAGTGTTAGAAAACAAGGAGCTCTTCCTTCCCCACAGCGTCCTCCAATGACCCCTCTACCCCACTAAGAGTGTTACAGATCAAGCATAAACCTTTAGGATGTTCTTTGAGCACTTTTATTTGCAAAACTTTCCTTTAAACGTTTGCACATAAATTACACTTGTATTCATATTTAATAACGTCTAAATTACATACAACAACATACCATCCAGTTAACTACAGGAAACGCTGATTTGTGGTTGAGGAATCAGCTCACTACTCACTATAATCTTTCTTCTACATAGTCCATTAGGAACCTCTTTTTATATATGCACAAGTGTTCCAGCATAATAACCAGTTCGTAACCACTATCTGAATTGAAAAGCGGCAAAATTCGGGTTACATCATTGACCCACATGATCTGAGGGAAAAAGAAATAAACTCCAGTAAAATCAAACGTCAAACAACAACAACCGTCACTCCTCAATCACAATAAAGCTCGAATTCATAGGAAAAAAAAAGAGGAGGAATGATTGCGAATCAAGAGAAGCAGAGTAAGAAAAACATGGCTTACAGTCTCAGATCGTTTGAGAAGTGGACCCTGTAGTAAATTCCTGCCAGAACCAGAAGCCAATTGCCGTTTGATCTTCTCTAAACTTGTCTTTGTATCCGCATCTCCCTGAAGAAGAAAAAATCCCAATTTACAGTGTTAGTAATGAAAGTGATTTGTAGAAAGGTATTAAATTAGGGTAAAGAAAAAGCTGAACACTTGCCAGAGGAGCTCCATTAGAAGCCATTGTTGAAGATGCTTTGAAGAAATGAAGAAAAATGGAAGGGGTATAGTTAGGAAGAACGAAAATATAAAGGCCCAGCTGGTAGGTTTCACTTTTCTGACCTGTTGGTGAATGATTGAGTTGTTCACACTGCAACAATAAGATTTTATTTTAAAATTCTCATAATTTTTTTTTTATAATCACACAAATTTCAAAAATCTTTTTTACTCTATATGTCCCAATTTATGTGTTAGTTTTCGAATTTCAAGATTCAAATAAGTTTATCTTTGATCATAAATTTTTCATACATCTTTTAAGTATTTAGAATTGTCAATTTATGTGACTTATAGTACTTTTTACGTAGTTTATAATTTTATTATAAAATTTTTGAAGATTCCGTGTGTAAATTGTATGTCAAACTTAAACTGTTTGACTCTCGAAAATAAAAAGTGTCATATAAATTGGGATAGAGGGAGCATTATTTTTTATGTAGTTTTAAAATATGTAAATTACTTTATGCGTAAATTTTATGAATTTTAAATTTTAAATCTTTTAGCTCTCGTATTATAAATTCCTTCACATAAGTTGAGATAAATGAAGTACTTTTTTATAATGTATTAATATCAACTTACACTATTAAGATCATTCCCATAAGTTGACTTTTATTTATTCAGTTGGGATTTTAGATAGCACCGAGGGGGCCTTGAGGTGGAGGCTCAAATATGATAGTCTCTCTAGTCCGTAACTATGTGCCTCCGTAGGATTGTCTTAAATGACCTAGCTAGTGGATCCACTTTAGAAAATGAAGATATGAACGGATTCTACCTTGGCAAGTATCTTCTCCTTATTTCGATATGAGGGGTATACCGAATTCCATGATATAGCTCTCATGGTCTTATTGTTGGTTAAAGCAAATATCCCACAAAATTATCATGTTTCTTCAAAACTTTTCTTATGTCCTTTATGTTAATGTATTTGACTATATTTCATGATTTACATGTCCTTTCTTCTTTAAGTTTTTAAAATAGATCATGTCTACATGCTTTAAACCATTTATGCTATCATGTCTATTTTATGCATATTGGCCCATACTTAGTACATTCCATGTACTAATTCATACTTGTGCCTACATTATCTCATAAATGTAGAATCTGACATTCCTACCTCGCACACTCGTGGTTAGACATCTATTGAGTGCTTCAAGTGATTGGTGAGTCCTCATGCTCTGAGGGCTGAAACACTTTATAGTTTTATGTCATTTTTGCTTTCATACTTTCTATGTGATGTATGAGTTACGTCCCAATTACTTTCCTTATGATGTATTAGATGGCTTATTGAGACTTACGCTAGACTTTCGCTTTGTCAAACTCTTTGATATATGAAATGTTATCTTTTAAAGTCTTTATTATTACTATCTTGTATGATGTATACTAAGTGGCTTGTGTAGGGCCTCTCAGGGTTCTATACGCCATGTTACGCCTAGGGTATACTTTGGATCGTGACAAACTTGGTATCAAAGCACAAGGTTTAGAAGGGTCCTAGGATATCTCATAAGTCACATCGAGTAGAGTCATGTTCATGAGTGTGAAGCGCGCCACATTTATGAATGAGAGGCAATATAATGTTTAGGTAACTCCACTTCTTTCATTACTCTAAAGTCATGTGATAGAGTGTAACTCTATATGTCTCTCTCCTAACACTACAAAAAAATCAACGTTTAGCGACGAACAAAATTCATCGCTAATAAGCAAATATCCGCTGCTAAACCTATTTAGCGACGGATTAGCAACGAAATATTGTTTGTTACTATTTTGCTCGTTGCTAACCTCTTTGCGACAAAAAAATTAAATTTCGTAGCAAGATTAGCGATGACCTAGCGACATATGATTTTGCAAAATTATAGCGACGGAATATTTCATCGCTATTTTGTGAGTTTTGATGCTAAAGATATAATTCATTTTCATCGTTTTAATAAGTTTGCGATGGAATTTGTCGTTGCTAGTCCATTGCAACATATTTTGAGTCATTCAAGCGCTACTTTTACCGACAAAAAAATATTTGTCACTATCCGTCATGAATTATTTTTTCTTTAGCAACGGCCAAATACCATTGCAAAGTTTGTTGCAAGTATTTTTCTTCCAATTTTTTTATTTATAAATTTTAAATACACCCAAAAAACATATGAATTGTATGTTACTGAATTCCCTAAAAATAATTGACATTCATATAAAATAATATTTATAGAAGATTCAAATAGGAAAATCATAATTGTATAATAACTTTCAAAAATATCCACAACACCAAACATGTTGCAACTATTTATAAGAACCCATATCCATCAAGTATTGTTACTGTATGATTTTGTCCTTACAAACAAAGACAAGCTATTGAAAACTATGCACATGTAAAGACTAAGGTCGTTATCTTAGACTAATGGATCAACATCGTCAATGGAGATAGAGTCATTCGTGTGATTCTTGTTCATGTGTAACAAAGAAAAAATAAAAATAAAGATTAGCAAGTAATTTAGCATTTAACACAAACTAATACTAGAAGCTAGTAAATGAAAAAAAAATGAATTCACATCAAAACAAAGACTCAAACAGAAATATTGATTTTAGGATACTAAATCTATTTTATTAACTAAAATGATCCTAGAAGGAGGGGGCATACTCTTAAAGAAAACAAAAAACTCACATATGACACTTCTTGCAATGAGAACCCCCTTCTTGCACGAGAGGAAACAAACCCCAAAATTTATATTATATGGGTTAATTAGGTTGTCCATATTTTTTTAACATAATCATCAAATACTTAACTACGGATGAGTCCATGGAACACATAGCAACAAACTAAAAGAAAATAACAATCTATACATGACTTGTAAGTATATAAATAAAATGAAATTATCTATCTAACAATCTGAGATATTATTTAAATGCGAAAAGAAAGTTCTCAAGAAAAAAGTTAACACAATATTTCTAGATATATGATTTCTACGATAGAAATGAGAAATCTGCGTACATACACTCATAAGAAAAATATGAATCTCATATTCACAAATATTCTCACACAATCAATAAGTATATTTCCTTAAGATAAGTAGTTCAAAATGGGGAAATGGTGAAGACTTAGACTAAATATGATGGACCAGTTTACTAGACAAAGCTATGACAAATAGGCCTCAGTAAGGTTTTCTAATAGACATGGCTTCTCAGTGACAAGTAAAAGAAAAGGTTTCCTTCTTGTGATTTTCTAATAAAAACATATAGGATGGCTAACAAGGATTCTAGGAAAGATTCCTATTATTTGGACACAATCCTTAAAGAAAATAAAACCAAATGATCAACATTCACATTCAAATTCACTCAATTATTAATTCAAGAAGAAAAAAACTTATGTACAATCTTATTTCAACTCAAAACAAATCGACAGTGAACCAAATTCTACAAGCAGAAAAAAATACTGATATTAGATAAGAAATCAAAGCGGGAGAGCATTGCCAAAACAAATTCCAGAAGAGACATAAAGTTATTTCAACATTGCAAATTTTGACGAGTTTAAACCTATATACATCAGTGATTGCTTTTCCAAATTTTCACAGGTCATTTAAGCCTTTTACTTACTAATTTCGACATTGAAAAAAGATGAAGCCGATCCTAATAGATCGTAGAAATTAAGATTAGACATGACGATCACATATTTGACAAGTGAATGAATCAATAATTTTCCCCTTAAAATTTCTAGCTTTAATTAACCATTTATGTACTAAAAATGGTAAGACTGATTTAAACAAATACTTAATCAGAAAGTTAACAATCGATCTAACATTCAAATCATATTCGATGATTTTAAGGATATGGCCCCTCGAAGAGCATATATGAGAAGGAATGCGAATGAGAGTGTGGAACAAGAAGCTCCTCAAGAGTCTGTATAAGTTCCGGTCGATCCTTTGGCCAAACAAGTGACTAATGTGGAGTTTCGATATGCCTTTTAAGTATTGGCTCAAGTCAATAGGGAGGTTGTGGTCCCCGCGAACCCAAATGTGGGTATGACGGTAACTAGAGTGAGAGATTTCACTAGATGAATCCCCCAGAGTTTCATGGTTCCAAGGTTGAGGATGATCCTCAAAAGTTTATTGATGAGGTGTACAAGGTTTTGATGATCATGAGAGTGACGCAATGGAAAAGGCGAAATTGACCACTTATCAACTTAAGGGTGTTGCTCAAGTTTGGTATACCAATAGAAGGAAGATAAGGCGTTTTATGTGGGTCCTCTTGATTGAGAAAAGTTTATAGGTGCTTTCCTTATATGTTCTTTCCCCTTGAGATGAGGGAGGCAAAGGTACTTGGATTCATTAACCTTCATCAAGGGAATATGAGTGTGAAGGAGTACACCTTGAAGTTCACACAATTGTCCAAATATGCTCCTTCTATGGTTGCCGACTCTTAGGCAAGGATGAGTAAGTTTGTTTTGGATATGTCCGAAATGGTGGTTAAGTAATATCGTACAACCATGCTCATAAAGGAAATGAATATTTCTCGTCTAATGATTCATGCTCAACAAATTGAAGAGGAGAAACTTAAGGAAAAGTCTAGGGAGGTGAAGAGGGCAAAGACCGGTGATGGTAACTTTTCACATTCAAGGCCCAATGGACATGGTCGTTCTAAGTTCCGACAAAGGTTTTTCGGTCACGGTTCCTCTAATGCTCTGACTTCTAAGTTCAACAAGGAAAGAGTTTATAACCCTAAGCCTGAAGGAGGAAATGATGGTGGGAATGGTTCTTCGGTTCCTGCATGCCAAAAGTTTGGCAAAAGTCATCCGAGAAAATGCTTAATGGATACGAATAATTTCTTTAGTTGTGGTAAAAGTTGTCACCGCTAGAGAGATTGTTTATCTAGAATTGACAAGGGAAAGGATGGTAAGCAAGCTCCTCCTAGTGGTTCGGGTTAAAGTGCTCCACAGCAAAACCGGTTCTATGCATTTCAAATTCGACATGATCAAGAGGGTTCTCCCAATGTTGTTACCAGGATGTTGAAAACTTTTCATCTTGTTGTTTATGATTCACTCTATCCCGGTTCTAACTTGTCTTCTGTGACGTCATATGTGGGTATGAGGTTTGATGTTCTTATGGATGTGTTGTTAAACCCTATTTATATCTCTACACTTATAGGTTAATCCATTGTGGCTAAGAGAGTTTATAGAAATTGTTCTGTCTCCTTATCCCATAGAGTCACTTATGTTGATCTTGTAGAACTTGGTATGTTAGATTTTGATGTTATTCTCGGTATGGATTGGCTCCATTCTTGTTATGCTTCTATTGATTGTAGAACCTGAGTGGTCAAGTTTCAATTTCCAAATGAGTCTGTCTTAGAGTGGAATGAAGGAAATTATATACCTAAGGTTCAATTTGTTTCTTGTCTCAAATCTAGAAAGATGATTTCTAAGGGTTGCATTTATCATCTTGTGTGGGTTAGGGATACCGATTCTAAAACTCTTACTATTGAGTCAGTCCCCATTGTGAATGAGTTTTTGGAAGTATTCCCAGATGATCTACCCGGTGTTCCTCCCGAAAGGGAAATATAGTTCAGTATTAACCTTCACCCAGATACGTAACCTATCTCTATTTCTCCTTACCGAATGGCTCCAGCAGAACTTAAGGAATTGAAAGAGCAATTGAAGGATTTGTTGGATAAGGGTTTCATCTAACCGAGTATCTCTCCATGGGGTGCTCCAGTGTTGTTTATTCGTAAGAAAGATGGTTCACTTCCTATGTGTATCGACTACTGGTAATTGAACAAGGTTACCATTAAGAATAAATATCATCTTCTAAGGATAGATGATTTATTTGACCAACTCTAAGGAGTAAGTTACTCACTATGATCGACCTTCGGTCGGGTTATCACCAATTAAGGGTAAAGGAAGGTGACATTCCGAAGATGACTTTTCAAACTTGGTATGGTCATTATGAGTTTTTGGTAATGTTGTTTGGTTTGACTAATGCTCCGGACGCATTCATAGACTTTATGAATAGAGTGTTTAAACAATATCTTGACATGTTTTTTATTATGTTTATCGATGACATCTTGAATCATTCAAGGAGTGAGGATGAGCACACCGATCATTTGAGGATTGTGTTGTAAGTCCTCAAGGACCAACAACTCTTTGCAAAGTATAGTAAACATGAGTTTTGGTTGATATTTGTGGCTTTTCTTGGTCACATTGATTCCGGTAAGGGCATTGAGGTAGATCCCAATAAGACAAATGCGGTTAAGAGTTGTCCTAGACCTTTATCCCTTTTGAATATTCAAAATTTCTTGGGTTTGACCGATTATTATAGAAAGTTTGCAGAAGGATTTTCTTCGATTGCCTTTCCATTGATGACATTGAACCAAAACAAAGTTAAGTTCTTATGTCCAGAAGCATGTGAGAGGAGTTTCTAAGAATTGAAAGATAGACTTACCTCCGCTCTAGTGTTGACTCTACCAGAAGTATCCGATGGGTTTGTTTTTCATTGTGATGCATCTAGAATATGATTAGGGTGTGTTCTTATACAAAATGGGAAGGTTATTTCTTATGCTTCAAGGCAACTTAATATTCATGAAAGAACTACCCTACCCATGGTTTGGAACTAGTGGCAGTTGTGCTTACCTTAAAGATATGAAGGCATTACTTATATGGTGCCCATGTTAATGTCTTTACCGACCATAAGAGTTTTCAATATGTGTTTAAGAAAAAAGATCTAAATCTTCGCCAAAGGAGGTGACTTGAGTTTCTAAAGGATTACGACATGAGTGTTCTCTATCACCCCGATAAGGCGAATGTGGTGACAAATGCTCTTAGTCGACTATCAGTGGGTAGTGTTGGTCATATTGAAGAAGATAAGATGGAGTTGGTTCGTAATGTTCATAGATTAGCCCGATTGGGTGTTCGACTAGTTGATTCCTCTAAAGGTGGTGTTATAGTTCATAATGGTTTAGAGTGGTTTAGAATGGTCTTTTGTGTCAGATGTGAAAGCAAGGTAAGGTCTTGATCGGATCTTGATTGAGTTGAAGCAAGCGATGCTTAAAAAGTCCGTTGAGGCTTTCTCCCATGGTGGAGATGGTGTTCTTCGATGTCAAGGTCGTTTGTGTGTTCCTAACGTTGATGATTTTAGGAAGAAGATGTTATTAGAAGCCAATAGTTCTCGATATTCCATTCACTCGAGAGCCACCAAGATGTACCGTGACTTGCGGGAGGTCTATTGGTGGAATGGGATGAAGAAGGATATTGTGGAATTTATGGCTAACTGTCCTAAGTTCAAAAAGTGAAAGTTGAGCACCAAAGCTGGGAGGTTTGTCCCAAGATATTAATATTCCTACTTAGAAGTGGGAGGATTTGAATATGAACTTCATTGTTTGTTTACCCCGCACCAAGAGACAACACAACTCAAATTGGGTTATTGTGGATCATATGATGAAATTGGCTCATTTCATTTCCGTCAGAGTTTCTTATTCGGTGGAGGACTATGCTAAGTTGTATCTTATGGAGATGTTTAGGTTGCATGGAGTGCCCCTATCAATTATTTCTGATTGTGGTACCCAGTTCACTTCTCAATTTCAGTAATCTTTCCAAAAGGGCCTTAATACTCGTGTTAAGCTTAGTACAACCTTTCATCCTCAAACTGATGGGCAAGCTGAGCTTAATATCCAAACTTTGGAGGATAAGCTGAGGGGTTGTGTGATTGACTTCAAGGTTAATTGGTATGATCATTTGTCTTTAATTGAATTTGCTTATAATAATATCTATCATTGAAATATTGGTATGGCTTCATTTGAGGCTCTTTATGGTAGGAGGTGTAGATCTCCTATAGGTTCGTTTGAAGTTGATGAGATTGCCTTGATAGGTCCCGAGTTTGTACATGAGGCTATGGAGAAGGTTTGACTTATTAGAGAAAGGTTGAAAATGGCTCAATCTCAAAAAAAGTCCTATGCCGATGTTAGAAGAAGAGATTTAGAATTTGATGTTGATGATTTAGTTTTTCTTGAAAATTTCACCTATGAAGGGTGTCATGAGGTTTGGTAAGAAAGGGACACTTAGTCCCCATTATGTGGGCTTATATCATACTTTGAGGCATATTGGTAGAGTTACTAATGAGCTTGATTTGCCTAATGAATTAACATATTTCATTGTTGAAGAAATGTATTGGTGATCCGACATCCATTGTACCATTAGATAGTCTTGGTATAAAGGAGAGCCTTTCTTATGAAGAAGTATTGGTTGAGATTTTAGACTAGCAAGTTAAGAAGTTGAGAAGTATGGAAGTTGCATCCGTGAAGATCTTATGGAGGAATCAAAGGGTTGATGGTGCTACATGGGAGGCTGAGGCCGATATGATGTCCTGTTATACCCATATCTCTACCTCAGACTTTACTCTAGCTTGAGGTATTTAGTTCCTTACGGTCCATCCTCATGTCTTAGTCCTTCTCATGTTTCCTCATGCATGCATACTCATGAAAACTTGCTTTTGATATTTGGTTTTGCTTTATTGATTGCTTGATGATTATATGCATTGAGTATGAATTACATGTATACATTATGAAATGATGTTTTGAATATTTGTAAACTTGGAATTGATGTTCCTCTTTTGATTAGGTGCTCTTGATGAAGTTGCATTTATGTTGCGTTGTTAGGTATCTTTTCCCTACCCTGCTTGTGTTGCCTTGAGTTCCATTCGAGGACGAATGTTCCCAAGGGGGAGATATTGTAACACCTCAGAATTTGGGAAAAGAAAGAAAAAAAGTTCTAGGTTACAGGTTGTGTCTACGTGTCCCATCTACGGACCCTATAAGCTTTTATAGGCCGTAGATGGCAACTGTAGGAAGTGGGAAAATAAATTTCAAAAATTAAGTTCAAGTACCTCTTTTACGGTTCACCAAGACTGCCCGTCATCCTTTGTAAGAGTCGTAGACAGGTCTCGTAGTTAAATCCCAGACTTAGTGAAATTTTGAGGGTTAAGGTTGATATCTACGGACCGTATGAAGACCTAAAAGTCGTAGAAGTGTTCCATCTAAAGTTAGGTGATTTCATGGTCCCTATACATGGTCTACGGTTGACCAGTACGAACCGTAGAAAGTCCTACGGTCCGTAGGTCAGAACTGTAGGTCAAGTGTGGCGGTTATTTTAAAGGGTTTTTGAGTCTTTTTCCTAATTATTTTAAATCAAAACCATGTCATTTTGTTATCTATCCTAAGCCCTTTATAAGATTTCTAGGACCTAAAACTACTCATTTCAACCTCATTCTCCTATTTCCCTCAATCTAACCAAGTTCATCCTCCCCAAATTCTCTCAACCTAAGGAAGAAGAAGAAAAGTTAGGGATCCATTCAAGTCTTTAATTCACCATCTTCTTGAGATTTTAATAGACAGGTATGACCCATGAAATCCATTCTTCCATGGGGTCCCTAAGGTTTCCAGTTTATCAATTCAATTTCAATTGACTAAGTTAGGGTTTCAATTCAATATTTGTGGTTTCATCCAATTTTGATTGATTATCGTATATTAAGTCTTCTAATGCATGATTCAATGTTAATACATGATATTTAGTTGAAATTATATTTAAGTTATGATTTTCAAATATGAACCTATGATGAACTCATGAACCTATGAATTATTAACTTATAAAGATATGCATGTTTTTTATACAGTCAAACTTTATACAGTTCGCCATGTCAATTCATGGGTCAAGAATTCAGAAAGTAAATTTTCCCAAAAACTCATTCTGAGTTCTATTATTTCATTCCTATAGCCCGTAGGACTTCCTACCGTCTGTAGGTCTGTCCCATAAACCATTGTATCAGAGAAATTTCTGCACTTCTCTTTCCTTTTTAACTTTCCAATTTCAGAGGGGTCACATTAAGTTAGTTTATTGTGATTTTGATGGGTTTTGGGTCAAGGAGACCTCAGATCCGAATTTTGATAGTTCCATTGACTCTGTAACGTCGAATTAGTTAGGTAGCATATCTGGTTTGTGTACTTAAGATTCAAAATAAATCTCTTGGGTCCATTCGGTACATTTGTGACTTATATGATTGTTCTAATTGTTGTATTATGGTGCCTACTATCTTGTGCATCACGATTGCAAGGCTCCCTCTCGTGATCGCATGGAGTCATCTTTTTGTGGGCCACGAACATGTGAGGCTTGTTGCAATTATGTAGGTTTAGACTTTTGCTCATCGCGATTGTGATGGTCAATTTAACTGGGTTTATTACTTCAATTATTGCGATTGTGTGATCTTTGGGTCACTATCATGATTGTCACACCCCGAGTCTACCCCTTGGACATGGTCGGCACTCGAGAACCATTTCTGGTCCCCAAGAGAACCATTGGCCTGGCTAATTACTCAGTAGAAGACTTACTCAACAATATAGGAATCTCAAATGTAACTCAACTCATAAAGATATCATGACTAAAAATAGTTTAACTCAGTATACTCTTAAATACGTAATGACATAACTATTCAACTCAAGCTTTAAAACATCAAAAACATCACGACTGGAGCCTACACCCTAGACGTGGCCGGCACTCGAGAACCATTGTTGGCCTCCAAGCGAACCCTCATCCCTACTGACTACAAGCTGAAGACAAACTCAAGAATACATACGCACCAAATTGAAAGAAATGTTTAAAAACAGTTTACTCAATCTCAAAAATTCGCTTAATATACTGAGTATTAAACATAAGGTTTAAGGGAAACCTCTAAAACTGGAAGACTCTCAAAAACTATCTATTTATGAAGTGAAATGCCCTGAGCCATACCCTGGATGTGGCCGGCACTCGAGAACCATTAGTGGACCCAAGTGAACCCTTGGCCTGGCTAACCTCTCAGTAGAAGATTTGCTTATCATAGAATAATATCAAAAGATAAACTCAAATAATAAACGTAGAATGTTTTTAAAGGAAACATTCAATTATCCAAAGAGGCAACTCATGTCTTTAAACATTAATAACTGAAAATGGAAAAGACTCATGAACTACTGTCTATCTATCTATGAAGCTTCTAATACTATGAGTGATGTTGAAACAAAACCCCCGATCATCCTAAAAAACTGAAATAACATGACAGAAATAACTGAGGGATCCTCGGGAAGCAAGGAGGCTCACCAAACAAATCTGGAACTTGATTGGATCAATGAAGTGCTGGTTGATAATCGTGGTTACCTGTATCTGCATCATGAAATATGCAAACCAAATAGCGTCAGTACATGGAATGTACAACCATGTAAGGGGAACACTGAACATAACCTGCAAGCTTAAACTAATTAAAAGGAAACATACTCACCTCGACTCTACTCAACTCAATGTCAACTCATGGATACTCAACTCAATGCAATATAAAACGCCGATAAAAGTGCAGTTTATATAAAGCATGTAAAACAATAGATATCAACTCAATGTATTTAAAAATACAATAAGAACTCAATTTGTATGTAAAAATACAAAATAACTCTTTTGAGAGATCCTCTAACCGACTACCATCACTATGAGTTATGTGATGATACAACTTCTTGCCCACGCTGCCAGAATTATCCTCTACCTTTCTAGGATATAGAACTCCTCAACTAAGTGGATTCACTAAGCTATGCTTAAAAATCAATAAGGAATCATCTAAAAAGCATGACCCTTTCTACCCATGTTGGCTACATGGTTTATGGGGGCTGTGAGTTGTCAGAACTCTCCACCGTATCGGTGCTTAATACTACTCCCAAAATATAACTTAGCTCATATATTAAAAAAAAAAAAAACTAGTTCCTCTTCCTCAACTTTGAGATTATTACACAAAAGGTTTCTTTTAAAAAAAATACTACTTAAAACTCCTTATGAACTCTTTTGGAAATTGGTGTTTCCTCTTATCGTAAATGTAAAAACATTTACTCTTGGGAATACTTAGTTCCCATATATTCATTTAAAAAAATGTAACTCAACTTTACTCTTCCTGAACTCAAGTACTCAAGACTTAAAACAAGTTTAAAAGATTGTAAAAGACTTCCCAAAATGACTCGAAAGAACTCTCGAGATTTAACTCTTAACTCTACCTTGAATTTGAATTATGAATTCAAGGTTATGTTTCATGATATGAAGGATTTCGTGATGATTAAATGAGTTTTATATAGTTACTAATAAGAAACGAGCGAAAAACACTGTCTGGGGCGCAAGGGAGTGACGCGAAGATGTATAAAAATATTTGGTCGTGAAATAATTTTTGAAATAGTGGAGTCTGCATTCTCTCTGCGATGCAGAGAGAGAGAAATTTCTCTGGGGGAGCAAGTTTGCTATGCGGACCTAGGTACCAAATTCTGCCCGAGCTTTTCTTACTCTCCCAAACTTGATTGAACTCATACCCACTGAATTTCTAAGGTAAATACTCTTGAATTCTTATAACCCAAAACAATTTTAGCGAAACCGACCCAACAACTATCAGTTTACTCGACTCTTTATCAAAATCTTTGCCTCAAGAACTCAACCAAACATCAAAATTCAAGAACGAATAACAACACTTCAAGAAATTCATCAAGAACTAAATTTCTCAATCTTTATGGATGAATTCGATAATGTTAAATATGATTGACGTGTAGGCGAACGAACTCAACACTATGAATACTTACATACCTCCGTTTGGCGAAACAAATCCTTGATTTGTGAAAACCTTGTTCGTTCTTCCTTTTCTCCTCTTTTTCCTTTTCTTGAACTCTCTTCTAAAACCGTAAGCGTAATTTAGGATTTGTAAAACTGACCCAAATCAGATTTGACCCCAAAATAATACTAATTTCATTTTAATATGGTAGGGTAAGGAAAAGACCTAAATATTCCTCATTAATTCGTGTAACTTTCTTTAACTGGGCAAGCTAACTTCAAAAGGGAAAATCTCCCTCATCCGAGCTCGAACTTTAGCAAACTCGGTGGAGTTGGAAAGAGAATTCCAAGAGCTTTTATTTGATATCTTATGGGCCACCTAATTCATCCTTCACTGAAAGTTATGATTGTTTGAAGTTGACTCAAAACTCACAACTTAAGCATAACTTGTAAAATTCCAGATTTGGCTCTTTTCAAATTAGTTCTTTCTAAATTTAACTCTTTGTAAGGCGGAATGTTACAATATCTCCCCCTTGTGAACATTCATTGTCAAATGAGATTACTCTAAGTAGATTAAGGGTGATAACATCTAACACCTAACTGAAACACCCAACATGAAATTTAACAAAACATTTCAACTTAAAAAGTACCAAGGAAAGAATTAATACCTTCATTGGGAATTTCTCCGGGCTCAAAGATATGTGGATATGTCTTTTTCATATTCTCTTCACCCTTCCAATTAGCTTCCTCAACAAACTGATTCCTCCATAAGACCTTGAATGATGTTACTTCCTTGGTCCTCAACTTGCGAACCATACGATCTAGAATCTGAATAGAAGTCTCCTCATAAGACAAGCTATCCTTAATACTAATATTTTTAGTTGGTATAATAAGTGAAGAATCACCCATACACTTCTTCAAGATAGAAATGTGAAATACCGTATGGACTGCTGCTAACTCTGACAATAGCTTTAACTCGTAGGCTACATTACCAATCCTTTTAGATAACTTATAAGGACCAATATACTGGGGACTGCATTTCCCCTTCTTACCGAACCTCATAACACCTTTCATGGATGAAACTTTCAAGTAAACCCAATCATCCACCTCAAACTCTAAGTCTCTTCTCCTAACATCAGTATAGGATTTTTGACGACTCTACACTATTTTCAACCTTTCTTGAATAGTATTAACCTACTCCATAGCTTGGGGAACCAAATTTGGTCCTATCAGCCCAGCTTCACCAACCTCAAACCATCAAATAGGAGATCTACATCTTCTCTCATAAAGAGCCTCATAGGGAGCCATCTGGATGCTAGAGTGATAGTTATTATTGTAGGCAAACTTAATTAGAGGTAAGTAATCATCCCAACTACCCTTGAAATCGATCAGACACGCCCTCAACATATCCTCTAAAGTCTATGCTTTGCTTGACCATCAGTTTGAGGATGAAAAATAGTACTCAAATTTACCTTGGAACCCAAACCTTTCTGGAAAGACTTCTAAAATTATGTGGTGAATTATGCACCTCTATCTAAAACAATGGACACTGGAACTCCATGAAGTCAGACTATCTCTTGAATATATAACTTAACATACTCTTATGCTGAAAAGAAAAGTCTTTACCGGTAAGAAATTGGCTGATTTATTCATTCTATCTACAATCACCCAAATCGAATCATGTTGCCTGTGAGACCATGGTAAACCTGTAATGAAATCCATATTGATCATCTTCCGCTTCAATTCCAGAAGATCTATGTACTGAGCCATACCACCGGGCCTCTGGTGCTCTACCTTGACTTGTTGACAATTCGGGCACTTAGCAACAACCTCTCTGATACACTTTTTCATGCTACTCCACCAATATACTCCTCTTAAGTTGAGATATATCTTTGTGGAACCCGGATGGATAGAGTATCTAGAGCTATGAGCTTCCTCCATGATCCTCTCTTGGAGTTCATCCACCCTTGGTACACATAATCTACCTTTATATCTCAATACACCATCTCCCCCTTGTTCAAAAACCATCACTTTTTTATGAACATTTGCCTTTAATTGAAGCAAAATAGGATCTTGGTCTTGTTTCTCTTTCACTTCAGACACTAGTGACAATTCAGCCCCATTCATCACCACTATTCCTCCTTCATTGGAAACCATTAGTCAGACTACTAATCGTGCAAGTCTATGCACATCTTTGGCTAACTCTTTCTTGCCTTCCTCAACATGGGCAGTACTACCCATAGACAATCTGCTCAAAGCATTAACAACAACATTAGCCTTACATGGGTGATAGAGAATACTCATGTCATAATCGTTGAGTAACTCCAACACTCTTCGCTATCTGAGATTAAGCTATTTTTGACTGAACACATATTGAAGGCTCTTGTGATCGGTGAACACATCTACATGAACACCATAAAGATAGTGATACCATATTCAAAGCAAACACTACAACAGCCAACTCTAGATCGTGGGTTGGGTAATTCCTCTCGTGAATCATAAGTTGTTGGGAGGCATAAGCTATAATTTTTCCATTCTACATCAATACACAACCCAGTCCAACTCTGTACGCATAACAATACACAATAAAACCTTGCACACCTTCTGGTAAGTTCAACACTGGGCACTAGTCAACCTAGTTTTCAATTCCTGAAAGATCTTCTCACAAGCTTCAGACCATTGAAACTTTATTGTTTTCTGAGTAAACTTGGTCAAAGGGGATGAAATATATGAGAACCCCTCGAAAAACCTTCTATAATAGCTGACCAATCCTAAGAAACTTTTAATATCAGTTGGAGATGGGGTCTAGGCCAGTTCTGTACTACCTCAATCTTCTGAGTGTCAACTCGAATCCCATCACCAGAAACAATGTGGCGTAAGAATGCCATAATCTCAAGCCAAAATTTGCACTTAGAGAATTTAGCATACAACTCTCTATCCTTGAGAGTTTGAAGAACTACTTGAGATGACTAGCATGATCTTCCTTATTCCTTGAATAAATTAGAATGTCATCGATAAACACGATAACAAACATATCTAGATAATGCTTAAACACTCTGTACATAAGATCCATGAACGCAGCAGGAGCATTAGTCAAATCGAAAGACATGACCATAAACTCATAATGACCATACCGGGTCCTAAAAGCTATCTTAGGGATGTCATATTCTCTTACTCTTAAGTGATGGTAGCCAGATCTGAGGTTTATCTTAGAAAAACAAGTGGCACCCTGAAGTTGATCGAATAAATCATCAATTCTTGGAAGAAGATACTTATTCTTCATAGTAACCTTGTTCAACTGACGGTAATATATACACATTCTAAAAGAACCATCTTTCTTCCTCACAAATAAGACCAAACCACCCCAAGGTGAGACACTTGGTCCAATAAAGCCTTTTTCAAGGAGAACTTTCAACTAATTTTTTAACTTTTTCAACTCAGTTGGATCCATTCTATATAGTGGAATAGAGATAGGATGTGTATCAGGATGAATATCTATATCGAAGTCTATTTCTCTCTCAGGAGGGACTCTGGGAAGATCATCTAGAAAGACCTCTGGAAACTCACTCACAACTGGAACTAAATAAATATGTGGTGTCTCAACACTATAATCATTAACTCGGACTATGTGATCGATGCACCCCTTGGAAACTAACTTTCTTGCCTTAAGGTACGAAATAAAACGACCCTTAGGCACTGCTGAACTACTCCTCCACTCAAAAATTAGCTCATTAGGAAACTGGAACTTAACTACTCGAGTTCTACAATCGACTGAGGCATAACATGCTTGATGCCAGTCCATACCTAGAATAACATCAAAATCTACCATAGCTAACTTAACTAAGTTAGCCATGGTGTCCTTTTCATTGACAGAAATGGTACAATCACGATAAACTCTCTCAGCTAAAGTAGACTCACCAACATGTGTAGAAATACTGAAGGGCTCAAGAAGTTGTTTGGGAATAATAACGAACCTCATAGCTACATAAGGAGTCACAAAATATAGACTCGCACTTGGATCTAGCAATGCATAAACATCAAAAGTAAAGACTTTGATCATACCAGTGACAACGTCTGGCGATTTCTCTTGATCTTGGCGACTAGTGATAGCATAGAAACGATTTGCTCCTCTGCATGTTCTTGAAGTAGCTCCTCTAGGTGCAACCCTGTCTAGTGGAGTCGCTAAAGAAGATTGGGCTCTATTTTCCCCATTACCACCTCCCTGCCTATTCTTTGGGCACTCTCGCATGAAATGACCATTCTTACCACACTTAAACCAACCCATGGATCCATCACAACACACTCCTGAGTGGTTCCTACCACACTTAGCACATGTAGGAGTCCTATTACCTCCTTGTGCTACACTACCTTGAGGTTGTGCATGTCTAGCTCTGAACTTCTAAGAATTTTGATTCTTAAACTCACCTCTATTCGTTGGTGTAGGTGCACTAGCAGATGATAGAGCAGGTCCATTTTGCTTTTGTCGAAAAGATGATCGGTTCACATTACTCTTCTGCTGTCCAGACTCATTTCCTGTTGTCTTAGCTTTCTTGTTTCAAAACTCTTCTCTATCTCAAGTTATTTTCCTCAACTTGCTGCACATGAATTATCAGCCTTGCTATGTCTATGTCTCCTATCAACATAGTTGCCTTACCCTCCTTGCTTGACAAGCGAGACAACCTAGATACAAATAAACTCATCCTACTCTTCATATCAACAACAACCATCTCCAGAGCATAATGGGATAGTTGGGTGAACTTGAGGTTGTACTCATGCACACTCATGGATTCCTACTTAAGGGTGAGGAATTCCCTTAACTTTGCCTCTCTCAGTTCACGGGGAAAGAAACGCTAATGAAGGCCTCTTTGAACACAACGCAACTCACAATTGGTGCACCCTCAACTCTATTCTTCTTCCATTGGTCAAACCATACCCTAGAAACACCCTTTAGGTGGTATGCAGCTAGTTCCACAAGCTGAGCATCAACAACATGCATAACCTCAAAAACTTTCTATAACTCTTCCACAAAGTTTTCCAGATCCTCAGTGACACTTGAACCGGTGAAGTTTGGAGGATTCATCCTTAAGATCTCACAGATTATGGATGTATCAGCCACATCCTGTCTATCCTCTCTCTGCTGACTAGCTTGATTGGCCACTACTTGACTCGATATTTGGATAGCATCCTGAAACTCAACATTAGTGACCTCTCCTTATGGTTTCACTTCTGGTGCATTGGGTACCCCTTAATCCTAAGGATCAACATTCCTTCTAAAAGGACGACATCGAACAGCTCTTCATGGAGGCATGACCTGAAAGATATGCGCAAGCACGAATTAGAAATAAACTTTATAGAGTTAAAATCTATCGTATGAAAAGAGTATGAAGAAGTGAGATAACTCCTAAATGTCGCAGCCTCCTAATTATAGATGTGGCGCGCTTCACACCAATAACTAGGACTCTAAAGACATGACTTCATAGACACCCAAGGACTCTTGAACTTTGTGCTCTTCTATCAAGTTTGTCACGCCCCAAGCCTACACCCTGGACGTGGTCAGCACTCGAGAACCATTGCTGGCCCCAAGCGTACCCTTGGCCTGACTCAACTCTTAGCAGAAGATTTACTTATCATAGAATAATCATAAAAGATAAACTGAAATAATAAACTCGTAAAGTTCTTAAAAAGGAAACATTCAACTGGCCAAAGAGGCAACTCATGTCTTTAAACATTAATAACTGAAAATGGAAAAGACTCATAAACTATTGTATATCTATCTATGAAGCCTCTAATACTATGAGAGATGTCGGGACAATACCCCCGAACATCCTAAAAAAACTGAAATAACATGACAGAAATAAATGAGGGATCCTCCGTAAGCAAGGAGGTTCACCAAAAATATCTAGAACTCTACTGGATCAACGAAGCGCTGGTTGATGATCTTGGTTACTTGTATCTGCATCATGAAAGATGCAGGCCAAATGGCGTCAGTACATGGGATGTACGAGCATGTAAGGGGAACACTTAACATAAACTTCAAGCTTGAACTGATAAAAAGAAAACATACTCACCTCGACTCTACTCAACTCAACTCATAGATGCTCAATTTAATGCAATATAAAATGATGATAAAAGTATAGTTTATATAAACATGTAAAATAGTATATTACAACTCAATGTATTTAAAAATACAATAATAACTCAGTTTGTATGTAAAAATACAAAATAACTTTGTTTCGAAGATTCACTAACCGAAAACCATCACTATGAGCTATGTGATGATACAACGTCTCGCCCACGCTGCCAGAACTTTCATATACCTTACCAGGGTATAGAACTCCTCAACTAAGTGGATGAACTAAGATATGCTTAAAAAGCAATAAAGAATCATCTAAGAAGTATGACCCTTTCTACCTATGTCGGCTACATAGTTTATGGGGGCTATGAGTTGTCTGAACTCTCCCCCATATCGGTGCTCAATACTACACCCAAATTATAACTTAGTGCATATGTTTTAAAGAAAACATTTCCTCTTCCTCAACTTTGAGATTATTACTTAAAAGGTTTCTCTTAAAAGAGATAGTACTCAAAACTCCTCATGAACTCTTTAGGAAATCAGTGTTTCCTCTTTTCTTAAATGTAAAAGCATTTACTCTTGGAAATACTTAGTTCTCATATATTCATGTTAAAAAAAAAGAAACTCAACTTTACTCTTCCTCAACTCAAGTACTCAAGTCTTAAAGCAAGTTTAAAAGATTGTAAAAGACTTCTCAAAATGACTCGAAAGAACTCTCAAGACTTAACTCTTAACTCTACCTTCAATTTGAATTATGAATTCAAGGTTATGATTCAAGATATGAAGGATCTCGTGATGATTTAGATGAGTTTTAGATAGTTAATAATAAGAAATGAGCGAAAAACATTGTCTTAGGAGCAAGGACGCGAGCGTAGATGAATTAAAATATTTGGTCGCGAAATAATTTTTTAAATAGTGGAGTCCGTGTTCTCTCTACAACATGGAAAGAGAGAAATTTCTCTGGGGAGCAAGTCCACGACGCTGACCTGGGCACCAAATTCTGCTCGAGCTTCTCTTCCTCTCCCAAACTGGATTGAACTCATACCCACTGAAATTCTAAGGTAAAAACACTCGAATTCTTATAAACCAGAATAATTTTAGCGAAACCCACCCAAGAACTATCAGTTTACACAACTAATTAACAAAATCTTCACCTCAAAAACTCAACCAAACATCAAAATTCAAGAACGAGTAACAACACTTCAAGAAACTTATCAAGAACTAAATTTGTCAATCTTTATGGATGAATTCGTTAATGTAAAGCATGATTTGTGTGTGGGCAAATGAATCGAACACTATGAAAACTTACAAACCTCGATTTGACTAAAAAAATCCTCAATTCGCGAAAACCTTATTCGTTCTTCCTTTTCTCCTCTTTTTCCTCTTCTTGAACTCTCTTATAAAACCCTAAGCGTATAATCACATTTGACCTCAAAATAATACTATATTTGTTTTAATATGATGAGGTAAGGAAATGACCAAAATACCCCTCATTAATTCGGGTAACTTTCATTAATTGGGAATGCTAACTTCAAACGTGCATATCTCTCTCATCCGAGCTCGAAATTTAGCAAACTTGGTGGCATGGAAAAAGGATTCCAAGACCTTTCATTCGATATATTATAAGCCACCTAACTCATCCTGTATTGAAAGTTATTGGCATTTGAAGTTGACTCAAAACTCACAACTTAAGCATAACTTGTAAAATTCTAGATTTGGCTCTTTCCAAATTAGTTCTTTCTAAATTTAGCTCTTTCTAAGGTGGGATGTTACATGAAGCCTCTACTATATATACAAGAGTGTCGGGACAAGACCCACGACTACTCAAAATGTTACTAATACTAACAACTCATAAAACTGGAGTCCTCCGAAAGCAAGGAGGTCTTACTCACAAGCTGGCCAGCAGACGAATTGATCTCAACGGACTCTTCTTGAGGATCCTAAGAACCTGTATCTGCATCATTAAAAGATGGAGGTCGAATGACATAAATGTATGAGTAAGTAATATAGTTGAATAACAAATAACTGAAAGAAAGGACTGCAATAGATAATAATATACTTAACTTGAATGTAAAAAAAAATGAAGGAGTTAAATCATTTAAAGCTTTACAAAATACCTTCTTATCTCTGAACTCAACATAATAAGTGATATATTAAAATACAATTTAACTCTACTGGGAGATTCTCGAACTTACAACCATCACTATGAGCTACGTGATGATACAGAATCTCGCCCACGCTACCAGAACTGTCCTATACCATGACGGGGTATAGGAAGCCTCAACTAAGTGGATCCACTAAGCTCTACCTTCAGGCACTTAGAATTCATCTAAAAAGGATGATCCTATACCCATGTTGGCATACATGGTTTATAAGGAATGTGAGTTGTCTGAACTCATCCCCATATCAGTGTTCAATACTACTCCCAATAATATATACTCATGCCCAATGTTTAAAAACATACTCTTCCTCTAGTTTGATATAATTTCTCAAACTATCCTCTTAAAAGATGTAACTTCTCTGAAATATGTCTGAACTCATTGACTCATTTAGAAATCAATGTTTCTTTTAGTTCCCTTATATTCTTACTCAATTTATATTTAAAAAATCTTTCTCAAAATATCTCAAAATCATATTTTGATATGATCATTGATGACTCGGGAAGTCATACTGCATAAACATTGATGGCATATCTGGATACAATACTGCTTAAACATTGATGACATACTCGACTGTCATACTTAATCATGTTTTAAAAACTCTTTCTCAAAACTTATTCTTACTTCCTCAAAAACTCAGTTTAAAACTCAAGTGTTGGCATTAAAAAGATTCTCAAGATATATAACTCAAAATATCATGTTGAATTATAGACATGAACAAATTAATACAAGGATCTCAATAACAATATAGAAACTCAATACTCAGAACTCAATCACTCAAGAACTCAGGACTCAACGATACTTCTCATCTTAAAAAATAATCAATTCATAGGGTTCATATTTAAATATAGACATGAACGAATCTACTCAAGAATCTTAATGCATAACATATAGCAATTCAATAATTAGGATTAGAATTTCAAAAAGAATCAGGAACTCAAGAACTCAAAATCAACTCATCTCAAGAATACTCAAATTTAGGGATAGAAACCTAGATTACTCTTTTACTAATTTGAAAGTAGATGTAGGGTGTGAGGACGAACTAGTCCAACACTATGATAGCCTTACATACCTGGAAGAATAAGTTTTTTAAGAACTTGATTAGAATCCTTGAAACGCTAGCTTGAAGGTAAACAATCAAGAAAACCTTTCTTAAGATTCTTGAATTTGTTTCTTGAAATCTCCTGAAGAAGAATCCTGAAAAGATTGAAAGAATCTTGAATGGAGTCTTCTACTTTGATTTTTGTCTAGGGTTTGAGAGAGAAGAGAATGATGAATTAAGAGATGAAAATCTAATTGTTTTGAGCCTTTAATTAGTCAAGAAATTCGTTTAGGATTTTCTTAGAGGTAAAAGGATAAAAACAACCCATTTTAATGTTTTTCCATCGGCTAATTGCACTGTATCAGGTCACTAAAATGGTCATTACTTTTTACTCAATACTCAGATTGTTGCGAAATTGGTGGCGCTGGAAAGAAGATTCAAATAACATTCATTTTATATGTTATGGGCCACGTAACTCTTTATATTTTAAGAGATATTTTCGTTTGAAGTATACCCAAAGAGAATCTTACATCAAAACTTAATCGGTAAGAAAAACTTTCAACTCAACTTTGTGCTAGGAGTTTTAGTAACCTTAATTGATATCCAAAATCATTCCCACACTAAAGAATTTACCTTTACACATATTGACAATTTAAGAATAAGGTGATATGATCCTACATATAAATGAAGAATAGTTTTGGTCTTAACTTAGAAATTTTTGGGGTGTTACAACAAAGAAGATGGAAAAAGACGCCTTAACTACTACTGCCTATGAAGCCTCTAAAATACTATGATGGAAGTCAGGACACGACCCACAACATCCTAACAAACTAGAAAGTAAATGTGGAACCCTCCGAAGCAAGGAGGCTCACCAAAGCTAACTTGGACTACAAATGGTATCAACAGAGCGCTTGTTGATGACCTTTAATGCCTGTATGTGTTTCATGAAAAAGATGTAGGCCAAATGGCGTTAGTTCATTGAATGTACAAGCATGCAAATGGAACTCTGAAACATAATATATCAGCTTGAACTGGTTAGAATGGAAGACATACTCACCTCATCTCAACTCAACTCAACTCAAAAGTACTCAATTAAACTCAATGATACTCAATTTAGCTCAACATGAAAGCAGCAATAAATATGGAATATATATATCTATATAAAACCATACAATAATAAACTTTTTACTCTTATTTAGGAGATTCTCTAACCGACAACCATCATTATGAGTTATGTGATGATACAACGTCTCACCCATGCTGCCAGAACTGTCATATACCTTGCGGGGGTATAGGACATCCTCAACTAAGTGAATCCACTAAATTATGCTTAAAAGCATAAAGAATCATCTAAAAAGTATGATCCTTTACCCATGTTGACATACATGGTTTATGAAGATTTTGAGTTGTTTGAACTCATCCTCATATCGATAATCAATTCTATTCCTAATAATATATATAACTCATGCTCATATGGTTAAAGACATAAATCCTCATCAATTTGAGATAATTACTCAAAGGTTTCTCTTAAAAGAGATAATTCTCAAAAACTCCTTATAAACTCATTTAGAAATCAATGTTTGTCTCATTTTAAAGGTAAAAGTACTACTCTCAGGAATACTTAGTCCCCTCATACTCATTTTGAAATATGAATTCAACTCTGCACATTCTCATACTCATTTACTCAAGTCATAAAACAAGCTGTAGACAATTGCAAAGACTTCTCAAAATAACTCGAAAAGGTTTCTCAAACTTAACTCTTAGGGTGTGTTTGATTTTCCAATTCTCCCATGTTTGGTTGGCTTAAAATGGTTGGAATATGTTTTTCAAATCAACTTATTTTCCTCAAATTTAAGGAAAATGACTTTCCTTCCAAAATTAAAGAAAACATTTTCCAAAACTCTACTTCATCCTTTAATTTTTTTCTTACCCTACCCATACCGTGTAGCAGACCCTCCCCATTCAATTTTTTTTTTATATATATTTTTTATGCCACTCCCCATACCAACCCCCCCCCCCAAATAAGGCCCTCCCTCCCCCACCACCCCCTCAAATTTTTTCTTAAAAAAATAATTTTTGGGAAGTATTTCAAATTTAATTTTTTTCATTATTTACGCCACACCACCCCTATCCCCTCTTGCCCCACCCCACCCAGGCCACTCCCGTCAATTTTTTTATGCCACCCCTCCCCCCGCCAACCCCCCACCCAAGCCATTCCCGTCAAAAAAACTTTTAAGATAAATTATTTTGAGAAATATTTCAAATTTAAAAAATCTTCATTTTTTACGCCACCCACTACCCCCCCCCCCCAAAAAAAACCACTACGCCCCCTCTTTTTAAAAAAAAATTAAAAAATGTTTTTGAAAAATATTTCAATTTTTTTAAAAATAATAAATCACTTTTTATCCCCCCCCCCCCCCGCCCACACACACACCTCCGCGCGACCCCATCAAAATTTCTTTTTTGAAAAAAAATTCTTAGGTCGAAAGTCTAGGGTCAGGTCTTGGATCATATCTCGAGGTCGTATTTCAGAACGGTCGTCGGGGTCTTGTCCTAGTTTGGGTTTTGGGGTTGGGTCCTAGATCAATTATCGGGGTTGGTTTTCGGATCATAAAGTAATTTTCCTAATGAGTATTTTTTTGTCTCAAGCAAAAAATAAAAGATATTATCTGAAAATATTTTTCATTCACCAATCACACATTAAAAAATATTTTCCAGAAAATATTTTCTACTCACCAACCAAGCATGACAAAATAAGTTAGATATCCGCTTGTTTTCCAAGAAAACATTTTCTAGGAAAACATTTTCCTTCATACCAAACACACTCTTAATGTTTACTTTAATGTGAAATGAAGATTTAAGAGTTATGATTAGGATATATTGAGGAATGATTTCAATTCCATTTTGAATTGCTCTAAATCCTCTGGGTAACATGATTTTACTAGAATTTCCAAATTTAACTCTAGTTTTTGGAAATGGGGTTTTTGGTCAATTTGGCCCCATTTTCCAAAAAAAAAAAAATTATATGGGTGTTGTTAGTTTAAAATTCTTATTGTGATTCTCTTTTTGATTAAATTGTGATGATTTGGAGGCCCAATGGAAAGGGAAAGCTCAAGTACCTGGTTGATTGAGTGTGTATTTGACACTTCGTTACCCTTATATCCTTGTATTTCTTATTTTGTGTGTTAGGGAGTAATGAGAATTGGTGAAGGACTTGATATTTGTGGTGATGAGTTCATTTTGAAAGATCTTAATGATAAAATAGGGGAAATGAAAAGGCAACTTAATGATATATTAATATTTGATGTGTTCTGGATGAGTTGAATGGTTACATTGATTCAATGTTTCATGATTGTATTGTTATGGATTGTGTATTGATATGAAATTATCATATTCTTAGTATTTCTATGAATATATCTATTTGCGTTGGTTTTGAAACACTGTGATGAGCTCTATTGTGATGATTATGCCGAGGGGAAATGGTTTCAGTGATTTATTAGTATGCCAAGGGAAAATGGTTCTAGCAGATACATGGACCTTGCGAATCCCCTATGGTCGGCCTAATTCTTAGCAGACGCGTATCTTAGGATAGAAATGCATGACTATAATAATGGACATTATATTTCATTGCAATACACATCATTACCATTTGTGTAATTTATGAGTGCTTGTTACTGAACTTGTGGTTGATGAATATGATCTTTTGTATTGATGACTTGTATACGTTGAGGTGTTGTTCTACGTGTTGTGTGCTACATAAACGTGAACTATTAAGTTGTACTGATTTTGTGCAGGTTGTAATTGTGGAGGTTTGGTTGGAGAGTTGGGAGTACATGATTATGTATTGCTTTACTTTGAAATAACTATTTACTTGTTGAGTATCATGTTTTTTGGTAATCACCCTCTTTCTTCTACCATTGTGTAGGTTACAAGACCGAATCTTTGTGATTACTTCTTCTTGTCTTCTACGTTTGAGGCTTATTGTGGAGAGTTGTGAGGTAGCTACTTGTCATCTCGGCAGACTCCTCTTCCTCTTTAATTATGTTCTTGTTCTATTCTAGAAACACAAACATTCAGTCTTATACTTCTTGTATCTATTGTAATACTTAGATTTGTACACGTGACAATCAAATTTTGGGGTTATAATTGAGTTGTGTCATCTAAACTGGTGTAATATGTAATTTGTTTATTCTATTTTATTTCCGCATTTATCTCTTAAGTTGGAATTTAGGCTAATTTATCTTGATAGGATAAGACAAGTGTCATCAAGTCTATTATTGAGTAGCGACAACTTAGCACATGATTTTAGTAAAAAAGAGATTTTATTTAGTGTAGGAGTCCCCTCTCTCTAATTTGTTTTCTCAATAAAATCAGCTTACTTATACAATATTATATGTTTTGTACCCATATTATTACATTTATACTAGACAATCTTTCTTTTATTTATTATATTCTATAAGACATATTGTTTATACATATTCATTCTATATTTTACATATTTCACATACACACACTTGACATACATACATATTCATTAATTAATCTGGCAATGACTATTTAATCATCAAGAAAATGGTGAAGGATCTTGTTGAAAATGCTTAGCCATTAAGTAAAAGGGAAAGGGTCATTTTGCAAAACATTTTTAATGTTTAGTTACTAGAAAAAAAGGAGGAATTTTCTTGAAAATTATTTTACAATACTTAGCCACTAAGCAAAGGAGAGGCATCTTCTAGCAAATTATATTTACATAGAGGATAATTTTTTTAATTATAAAAGGAGAGGATATCTCTCATAATCAACATCACTTCACACTATCTACCCTTATATTGTTTCTTCTCTCAATACTACTCTTCTCTACCCTTATATTGTTTCTTCTCTCAATACTACTCTTCTCTTTACATTTTTTTTTTTAAAAGATGGCTAGTAAGACTAGCATATCCTTCCCCTCTTCATATTTGTCAAAAATCCGCTTTTTTTTTTTTTTTTTTTTATACACTATCTTTGATTATTATTATTTTTATCTAGTTTCCTAATACATTTTTTTTTTTTTGCATGATCATTCATTTATCTTTATATTTTTTCATATATTATCTACAAATTTTGGTTTTTTCCACACACTCTCTATTGTTCATTATCTTCTATCGAAATACATTTATCTATAATAAGAATTATCAAATCTAAAAAGAAAGAAGAAAAATCCATGTGAAAAAATCTGTCAAGCCCCATTTTTCCGATCCATCTCTCTCCCTCAGTCTCTTCTATCAATACACATTTATCTAAAATTAGAATTATCAAATATAAAAAGTTCATTGAAAAAAGGAATCATATTTTTTTCTTATGACTTTTTCCGGTGAAACACCATTTTTCAATAGAAAGAGGTTCGTGTGAATGAGAATGATTTGATAGAAAATTGTTTTTTCCTTTTCTTTTATTATTAAAATAATTTAAAATAAACTAGATATTTTTATTTTTGTCTTCTTCTTATAATTAATTTATAATATTTTTAAAATCCAAAATTTCATATATAATTTGTTAATTGGCTATTTTACCAAGTCATTGACGGTTGTAATACACTCTCTTTGATGTTTTGTTGATTGTCAAAAAGGTGCCTAATGTAAGTTTTTAATAGGTTGAGTGTTCATTCGGAATAACCCTAAGTTAGGTGTCTAGGTGAAAAGTTGTGTCAACTTTAAGTGTCTCTGATGAATTCAACCTTTTCGAAAAGGAAGCTTTATGGCATATGCCTTATATTTTTTGCCTTTTCAAGTCGTTTTGACTAACTCATTTTTCTTTTATCTTGAAATTTATTATAAATACTACAATGTTGGTCAACCGAAAAAAATTTCTCCATCAATTTTCGAGGTGTTTCGTAATAAAAGATGGAAGTTTATTTTTGAGTTGCAAACATATATTTATCAGTATTTCTTTAATGAATTTCGATGAACATTTATCCACTAGTTATATTCCTACCACGTGTTTACACATGTATTCAGAGGCACTTTCCAAACACAACACTCGAAAAAGTTTGAATCTTCACAAATATGTATTCATTTTTATCTCCTTAAAAATATACATATATTTTACAATACTTTTATATATGTCTTTTTATATGTTAAAATTGCGAAAAATGATCTTACCTCCTCCTTCATATAAATGAAGTGTAGCTAGGAACCACATTTTGTGGATTCTTAAGTGTTCCTAACACCTTTCCTTTAAAATAATTTGAATTTTTACTTGGAATATTAATTGATTTTTGTAGACTAAAACGTTAGTCATACATGTCAATACTGTTTTCTTGTTATCCATAAAATTATAGGTGACTACTCTATATAAGAGTTATTATTTTAGAGTCTTATCTAACCTCGACAAAAATAAAGGGCAACACTACATATAAAGATTAAACAAAAAATTTAGCTGGACAAAAATATTTTATTTCCTAAACCATCTCATGTCTGGGTAAGAAATAAATTGTTGTCATCCTTTTTTATTTGACTATTTCTCATCCCCATTACCTCATACACATGTATTGGTGCATCTCAGGGGCGGAGCTACAACCTATTAAGGATGTGCAAGTGAACATCCTTCGTCGAAAAAGTATATTGTTTACGTAAGTCTATATTTATTAAACGCCGATATATATTTTATTTTGCACGCTCTTGACATTGGTAGAGCCTTTGGTCTAGTCGTAAGAGTTTTCAATATTGTTGATAAGTTCAGTAGTTTGAATCTTTATTATGTTTTTATTTTTTTGTTTGTCAAACTTACTTTCTAGAGCAATTTTGTGGGCGGGGATCACTCTCTCAAACCAAAAAAAAAATTTACTTTATTTTTTTAGGAGTCATTAGCTATTACTTGTTTAATACCCCCTCAATTCCATATTAATTGAATTTTTGAGGCATTTTCCGTTTTTCAAATTAACTTAATTGTTCAATCTTCAAGACTATTTTTAAAATATTCTTCCAATTTTACCCTTCATTTGGATTTTCAATGTGATGACTTCAATACATTGGACAATAATTAATAAGGGTAAAAATGGAAAACTATGTTCAATTTATATCTTAATCTACTTTTCTTAAAGGGTGTGAAACACCTTAAAAATTCAATTAATATGGAATGGAGGGAGTATTTGTTTCTCCATTTTAATTTATGTGATATCATTGAAATATTGAGTGTCAACTAAGTTTTTAAATTGATTTTTTCTATATGTCTTTGAACTATTAGAAGTTGTTGATTATCGTGGTTTATATTATTTTTTATGCAGTTTTCCAAATATATATATATATTTGTTTAAAAAACTTAAGTTACTATTTCCAAGTTTATGATCAAAGTTTAGAAATTTAAATCTCAAAATTTTAACTGTGCTATATAAGTTGAATCAGGAGAAATATTTAATATAATTGAAACATTAATTTGGATATATATATATATGTATATATATAATAATAATAATATTTCAAAGATGTTTCTACCGAAGAATAGAGAAGAAGAAAAGGTTATCTGCAATTATAGTTTTTCATTTCTTTCTAAGCAGGTTATAAGGAGGTTTGGGGAAAAAATAGTTCATAATGGGTTAATTTTACCATAGTTTCATACGTGAATCAGGAGAGTTGAAACTTTCTATTAGAATTCTCGCACTTTTTTATCAATACAAATATGTAGCAAAATCGATAGATTGAAAAATAACTTTAAATTTTAAGTAAGAACTAGTAATTTTTATTTTATTTTATTACGAATGTGTGTTATGTGTTCAGTAAAATTTTGACCCATTCATTATAGTATTCCCTCCGTTTCACAAAGAATGACCTGGTTTGACTTGGCCGGAGTTTAAGTAAATAAAGAAGACTTTTGAATCTTGTGGTCCTAAATTAAATTTATGTCAAATGTACAAAATTGCCCTTTAATCTGTGGTCTTAAACATGCCACGTGGAAAGCTGAAACTAAAATGTTACCAAAAAACGAAAGTTGTCATTCTTTTTGAAACAGACTAAAAATAAAAGGAGGTCATTCTTTTTGAAACAGAGGGAGTAATATTATTTTACTTGATATAACTTATCATGAATTTTTGAAAGAAAACTGAATTGGAGTTATTTCATTTCGGACGGTTTGTGTTTGGTGAAAAAACTATAGATGGTGTTGAGAGTAAATTTGCTAGGTTGACCCTACCAATTGAAATTTTTGTTCTTTGTTTTTAAAAATTTTACACACCCTCCGTAGAAAGTCTAGCTCAGGCACTGATGGTGGTAATAATACTTTATTTTCAAAATCAACTCCCCATCAACGACGAGACCTTAATGTTGTTCAATCATAAATTTGAAATATAATATTCTGGTTCTATTAGAATGTTTGTCTGTAAGAGGTACTTGAGATTGTAGTACAAGAATATAGGGCCTAGAATAGTATGGGCATGACATTAGAATGAATCCACTTCAATGTGGTTCAACACTTGTATACGACAAAGATGAATCTATTTTATTTAATATTTTATAAGAACAACCGAAAAATATAAAATCCAGCTTAGATTGTTCCTAGACGAGTTTTGCAGCTCTAAATTGCCACTAATCTTTTTCTTAGCACAGATGCTATCTATTTGCTCTATGAATATTATCCTTTTGTGTTCCATAATATTCTTTTAGAGCTAATAAGTTGTGCCTGCAAAAAGGATAGCAACATTCTAGAAGCTGTAAAGTTGGTATGGGAATTTTTCTGGTTTGGATTAGAAACCATATAGTTGTTCTTATAATATCTTGTAGAATATGAATCCTTCTTTGTTGAGTACAAGGATTGGACCACATTCAAGTGGATTCAATCTATTGTCTACCCATACTATACTAATTAGCCATATACTCTCGTACCACAATCCAAAGTACCTCTTGCAACGAAGCATTCTAATAGAATTAAAAAATCTTACTTCAAATTCTTGACTGTACAAAAATAAGATCCTATTTTATATGAGGAATTTATTTGAAAAAATAAAGTATCATTAGCAGCATGCACATCTTGCGTATGAAGTTATTGAGGTAAGAAATAATCAAGAAAGCTTGACAATCATTTCTTTCTTACCTCAACATGAGAGAGTTTAGGAAATAGAATATTTTTTTGTCCAAGCTTAGATTTTATAAGATTTGTCAAATAAATATATTATCATATCCACCAATATGGTTAAGATCCTTTGAAAAAGGAAAATGTCTTTTTTTGGTTTTTCTTTAACCTGTAGATTATAACACAACTAGATCCGATAAAGGGTCTGTTTGGTTTGGGTGGGGTTAATAAATGAAAATTTACGTTTTTATGTGGGGGGGGGGGGGAGTACTGGTAGGGGTTGAGGTAGGTGTTGGGGTCAATTTCTTATCTGTAGCGAACCTTCCAAAAAGCTTTTATAAATTTTGCCATAGTTTTTAAAATATGGCTAAAAACTCATGGCTAAAAGTGACTTTTTTAGTAGTGTATGTAGGGGAAAATCTATCTATTGTAGACACAGGATTTTTTTATCAAACTTGAAATTTTACACCATTTTTAGTAATTACATACTTTACAGTTTACACACTACAATTACAAAATGCAAAGACACTAACAACCACAACACACATAGATAGGGACTCACCATCTGGACACTAAACGTTTTTGAACTTTCTTTCAGTATTCCAAATCATCTACACACTACCTGGGATTTTTTAGAAAATATATACATGTACATGTGCAATGAAAAATGGGGAGGAGGATAATTGTCAGAGATTTTGGAGCAGGATAATTTTTCCTTCTCTGTACGAGCTCAAAATTTTTGTTAATTAATTATTAGGGAGATTTTGAGGTCCATTTTCAATCTATACTCAATTAATGCTAGGATATAAAATACTTTTACATGCTTTGATTGAGATGTTGCCTTTGATTCATCACATATTAATATTTTTTCATATTGTGTGCTTATCATTGCTCATCTTGTGTTAATATAGATTAAATTTTTTTGAAGTTGAGTTACTGAATTTTGCAATTGATCGTTTTAATCTCGTAAAAGGGTGTAGTATGAGAGAAATTAAAATTCTAGTTGCCGAAGAGTGTAATTTAGAGTTCCATATTTCGTAGAAATTTAAGAAGTATCTATTATTTTTGCAAATCGCATTCGTTATTATTTTTGTCCATTGAAGGGTTTTTCATAGTTTATGTGTGATACTAGGAGTCAAGGATTTCTCTTGGTTCCAATTGACCCAGAAATAGAAAGAACATTCAGGCGGCGAAGGTTAAATTTCTCAATGGGTGACGAGAGCGATCATAGGCTGGTAGTTGAATCTGTCGCTACACAAGTGGGTCATGCTAGGGCCATCGCATCATGATGCTGATTCAGGTACATAGAATCATCAACGAACGTTCTTTTGTGATCATATCATCTGCTCATTAGCTTTTGATGAGGCGTCCTAGCTTTCAGAGTACTCCAATCATATATATATATATATATATATATATATAAAAGAGAACCTTAGGCCTGCATACGTGGTGCCACCACAAACTAGAATTCACTTTTAATTTATTTATTTCTAAAATTAGTCTTCCCCTTTCATGAAAAGTTGTGACATTTATGAAAAGTTGCGACTTTAATGAAGAGTTGCGACTTTTATGAAAAGTTGTGACTTTAATGAAAAGTTGCGACTTTAATGAAGAGTTGCAACTTTTATGAAAAGTTGTGATCTTTCTGAAGGGTTGCAACTTTTCCAAATAGTTGTAACCTTTTCGATAAGGCACAATAAACATTTATTCACACTACCATTTGTTGTCTATAAATAGAGGAATTTCCGCTCATTTTAAAACAACAAAAATTCTGAAACTTCTCCTCTTCTTCTTCGTCACAATTAAATATTTGTGTACTTTACTCATGGTGAGTGGCTCAGTGACACCATTGCTTATATTACAGATCCTGATATGTATTTTTACAGTTACTAATTTATGCTTATGTTATTAAGGATAAATGATAAGATGTAATAATTTTGATTTTCCTAATCTTTTAAGCAAGATAATATAGTGTTTTAGTGACTGATAGGTTTTAAGTATTATTTTATATATTCCATGATATTAAATTCCCACGCGAAGCGCCGGTTATTTTACTAGTCTTATAATATTTTTAGAAGTAGTAGTTTGAGGTGTCGTGGGTCTTGTCCCCACACCTATCTTTAGAAAGTAGAAGCTTCATATATAGACAACTTTGGAGAGTCTTTCAGTATTCAATTTCAGATGTTTTATTTAAAATTTTATGTTTCATACTCTGTATTTTCAGATAGTTTTGAGATTCAGTAAACTGTTTGAAACATTTTCTTCAGTTTTGATGCTTGTGTATGCTTGATTTAGTCTTACACTTAATAGTCATCCAGGACAATGGTTCACTTAGGGACCAACAATGGTTCTCGAGTGCCGGCCATATTCAGGGTTTACTCTCGAGTCGTAACATTAAAGGAATTCAACTTTCAGTTCTTTCTTATTGAACCTAGAAGTAGAACTCTCCTAAGAACTTAATCAAGTCTTGAAATTGGAGCTTGATTGAGAGATCCACAATAAATAGACTCTTAGAAGTGGGCATGGGATTCCCGAAACCCAACTTCTTGATAATCAAAAGAGGCATCACATTGATACATGCCTTCAAATCACATAAGGTTTTATTACATTGTGCACCTTGATCGTGCACAAAATAGTGAAAGTTCCCATATCCTTTTTTTTAGGTCAATGTGCTGGCCATTACGACTCAACAACTCGCACAAGAGAATAAGCTCTAACCTCACCTGATCATGTCTTCACCATCTACGAGAGAAAAAAATAAAGGGTGTTAGATACCAATTTGGATCACCAAATACCAATTCAAATCAAGTAATAGCATGAAGGAAAGGAAGAAGTGAGTTCTCCTAATATCTGATATCCTCTCGATGAGCTTTACAAACATCTCTGTACCATTTGGCAAGATTCTACTTGACATGGTTTAGTATAATGAGATCTACGAACCTCAAGATCTAATACCTACTTTGTCATGATTTAACCTCGTGTCTGGCACACAAAGTAATTGATAACACTCAAATTAGCCTCAAAACAAGTTTAAAGATTAAGCGGTCGTCGTTAATAAAAATAACCAACTAAGAGTCAGGGATTCGAATCCCACAAGGAACAATTTATTGACAATTGAAAAGACAAAAAATAAATACCTATAAGTTTGAACCTAAACAGGCAATATACTTAAGAGTGATTTTAGTATCAAAACGGTGGATTTGGGCAAAGATATGATCGAGTAAGAGATATATGGGAATTGAATTTTTTTTAATTCAATCCACACTCAAACAGTCAGTTGCAATTCAACACATACTCTATTAATCATAGGAAGGCAAGATCACCATTAATCAACACTAATCTCCTTTCGATCTCAAAGTGTTATATCACAAAATCTCCTTTCGGTCTCAATCATGTTGAACAACAAAGCAAGCTAATACCTTAATCTAAACCTGTATTTCTATCCAGTTTAGCATTCAACAAAGTTGACCCAAAATCTTTCCCTTTCAATCTCAAATTTAGGACTCAGAGCCAAAATATGATTATTAATCTAATTTTCCACTTCAAGATTTTTTTCAAGCAACCCACAAAGACCGGAAGCTAGATTTTAGCGTGCACTCTCAAATCATAAATCTAAATATGAAAATTAGAGTAAACCCATTTGATGAATCAAAGAAAGGAATCAAGGAATCACAAAAGCAATAGAATGATAAATCAAATACTCAAATAGTTTTGTCTATTTTTAGCACAAAACCACAATTACATATACACAATTACACCCACAATTTTTAGCAATGTAAAGCAAGCAAATAAGAAGGGAACACAAGATTTTACTATTAGTCAAACAATCTTCAAACCCAATTGTGAATTGTGAGGCAACTTGCCTTCATAATAATATCAACAAAAAATATGAAATCTACAAGTTTTTCTCTACTCTAAACTAGAAGATGAACTATTCTCTATTCCCTTGCATGCCTCTTTTCATAGTGACTGCTAATGATTGTAAAAAGGGGTTTAGGGATCAAGTACGTCAAATCCCCAATTTGCCCAAATTCAAGGCAATTGCTCTTCGCGGTCATGACAACTACCTCATGCAATCGGGATGGGTAGTGTTGTCACTGGGTAACGCAATCGTGAACCCTGACCACGTGATTGAAAGGTATTAAAATCTTGGCCAATGCAATCGTGACCCCGGTTTCATGAGGTCGCAATCAGTACTTCACTACGAGATCAACTTTCTTCCAATTTCCTCTACATGCCTCAGTTCCACTTGGTTTCTTCAAATATCTTCTATATCAACTATCTATTTTCTTTTCCTACAAATATGAAGAAAACCACATTAAAAGCACGCGCTCTAACCTAAAGAAAGCTAAAAATAATAAGCAAAGAACCTCAAATGAGTGGAAATCCACCACTCATCAACAATCCCAACTTAAAAACTTTGATTGTCCTCAAGTAAGGAAAATCCAAAGCACAAGAGGCCCTTATTTCAACACATATGACAAATCAATTTCACCTTTTTCAACTAAGCACAAAGATAATGACTGTGGTTGGTACTAACAAATAGTCCGCATGCAAAATTTTCATCCCCTCATTCTCATGAAATATTTTCAAGAGCCAAGAATCATTAAATGACAGCAACTTTGACTCAAGATGTGACTCAATCCAATAGCTCCTTCACATGCTCACTTGATTCAATTTAAAATTTTCAAAATCACCACTTTATCAACTTACATGCCCTCAAAAGAAAGAAGTATCCCAAAAAATGTACCACCACAAAAATTGGAAAGTGAAAGAAAAGGGAAAATTATGATTTTGGCATTGAGGCAGGTTCTACGAGTCCTTTCTACGGACCATAGGAAGTTCTACGGGCTGTAGGAAGGGAGTGGTAGACTTGGGTATGAGTTTTTGAAATTTCAAATTTCTAAAGATTAACCTATGGATGGACAGGATGAGTCATAGGACTTTTGACGAGTTGTAGATGGGCTCCGTAGGAAGGTTCTAGACTAAATGAATTTTTTTTGTTATAGTTGAGGTCTACATATGGGTTCTATAGATCGTAGTAAGTTAAATGGTCAATAAAACGATGTCGTAGGAAGTTGGCCAATTTTTAGGCCCCAGTAACTCGACCTATGATTGATCAGTACAGTTCGTAGAAATTTCTACAATCCATAGGTCCGAATTGTAGGGTCGTTCGACAGTTATTTCTTAAGGGTATTTGAGTCTTTTTCTATGCATTTATTACCTATAATATGTTGTTTTACCCTTATTTATAAGTTCTATAACTATCCTTCTACCCCTAAAGTTACCCCAACTTGCTCATTCAGTCAAATCCCCAATTCCCATCCACATTCATCTTTAAATTCTCTCACGGCCAAGGAAGAATACCTAGGGTTTCAAGCTTCAAGTCTCCAATTCCTCCATTGATTTTGGGATTTGATCTACAAGGTATGTAGGGTTTGATCAATAGGTTCCATTCATCCATTGAGCCCCAAGCTTTCTAAATTGTCCAAAGTTTAATTTCACCAAAATTAAGTAGGTTTTCATTCAATTCCGTATGGGTTCTAATTATGTTGATTAAATGGTTTAGTTTTTATCTTATTATTATTGTTTTCACTTAAATACATGTTTTTCTATTGATATCACATAAACCCATGAATTATTCTTGAATTTGACTATGAACCCTAAATTACATGAATTTATGAAGAAGGTTGAATCTACGAGTGATGTTTTCATGAAGTATGCATGATTTATGAAAAGGAATGTTTTATTATCGAGGTTGCTTTAAGATGAGCATCAATTAACTTTCAAAGGTATTTTCACATTCAGAAATCATGCTTAGTGAAAGATTTTCTCACACATGGTTTAAAGAGCTACTCTATGATGTTTTAAGCTTGGATTAGACTTAATTGTAACTTTTCATGTATGATGGTATGTTTATGAATTTTATTATTCCATTGGGATTTAACTTAACACCAAGAGAACTTTGAGGTGGAGACTCAAATAGGATAGTCTGTAGTAGAAACCTCTAGTTTCAAACTACGTGCCATCGCGGGATTACCATAAATGGGCTAGCTAGTGGATCCACATATAACATATGATATGATACAAAGTTCTACTTTGGAAAGTAGACTCTTTCTTCTCGATGTGGGAGTTACATGGATTCCTTGTAGCTCGCATGATCTACTGTCAGTTAAATCTAATATCCCACAAACTGAACTAAGTTACTTTCAAAGGTCTTATGAAGCTTTCCTTATGATTTTTAGATGCATTGACCATGTTCATGATTCTTTTTTTAAAAGGTTTTTACTATGTTTCACTCGGTCATGCATATCATGTTTTTGATTGAGTCCCCATATGATCATGTTTCATTTTTTATTGCATATCCCTCATACTTTATACATCCCATGTACTAATGCATACTTATGCCTACATTGTTTAACTAATTTAGGTTATGAAGATCTTCCTCCTCCCGCTTGTGGCTAGATGCTTGACCATTCAAAGTTCAAAGAGTTGGTGAGTCCTCATGTTCTAAGGACCATGTCACATTTACTTTGATGTTGTATGTATTTATTTTAAATATTTTACGTGCTGTAAAGGTTACGTCTCGATCACTTCTTTTGAGATGATAAAATTGTTTGTCGAGACTATGATTAGACTTTCGCTTTTATGTCAAACTCTTTTATTGATATGGGACTTTCTATCTTTATTTCTTGTATTTTCTACCATGTTGTGTTGAATGTATGTCAATTGGCTTGTGTAGGGACTCTCGGGGTACTATACACCATGCCACATCAAGGGTGTACTTTGGGTCGTCACAATACCACAAATACATATATAAAAGACAAGGGACAAAGATGCAACACTCACACTCACAAAGAATCATCTCATGCACACAAATGCCACACCATAGGCTTGCCATTGTTCAATCAATATTGACTTAACTTCATTTGGTTAGAGATCTCAAAGGACTTTGTTAAGCTTGTAATGTAGGCTTAGGGAAGGTTAGGATATTATTTTTGTATAAGTGACTACACCCTCCTTGTACACTACACCACAACTCTTCATTTCCAACTATTCCACTTTTCAAACCAATGCATATTCCACATTATTTTTCATTTTTCTTTTCTTATTAAAACTCTAGATCCCCCACATGCAACCATTTTCGACTTTTGGAGGGTTCAAGTTTCATTTATTCACTTCCACTCTTTAATTTTCAAAACCTTTTCTTTCTTTAGGACTTTTTCCTCCATTTTTTTAATCTCTCTTTATTTTGTAAAGCTCTCATGTGGTAAGCATACCTTATATGATTTTCCCATAACACCCCCAATTTAGGCCTTTACCCACAACTTTCTCCATGATCAAGGAGGGAAGGTTTCAAAAGAGGATTACTTTTTCAAAAAGGTAAGGCTTGTAATGGGGTTGCCAATAAAATGATTAGGCTCAAATGGGACAACTAAGAATAAATTTAGTGCAAGGGTGGGATTTTTGAGCCAAGTGGACTTCATGAACATCAAAGAAAACCTAAGATAGTTTCTCCAACAAAACTCGATCAAGACCAACATTTCAAGGCCAAATAGGCAAGTTCTAGGTGACATAAGCGAATACAAAACATTATTCAACAACTCACAACACATGGCATACAAATCAATGAAGCTGGTTCAAGATGTTATTCCTTTTCAATATACAAGTGGTCATGGAGAATTCGAACCGCTAATGACTCAAAAGTCACAAAACGATGTTAGACAATGGAGCCAACAAAAGGTTATTATAGAAGTTTGATTGGATGGTTAATCTATCTCACCGATATTTTATTTGTTGTAAGAATCTTGTCCCGTTTTATGCACTGTGCAAGTTAAATGATTTAAGAGTAGTATAATGAATATTAAGATATATTAAAGGTATTGTTGACTATGGTGTAAAGTTTGAGAAATGTCCAAGTTTCAAGTTACTTGGATTGTCAGATAGTAATTGGTCTGGATCCTCAAATGATATGAGAAGTAACTATGGACATTGTTCCAGCCTAGGTTCAGGAATATTTTCATGGTCATCTAAGAAACAGGAAATTGTTTCACAATCCAATAAAAAACCTAAATTTATAGCTGCAACATGAGCAGTAAACCAAGTCTTGTGGCTTAGAAAGATCATGTGTGATTTACACTTGGAATATAAGGAAAGTACATTTATTCTTGTCGACAACTAGACAACTATTGCAATCTCAAACAACATGGTGTTTCACAAGAAGACTAAGCATTTCAATAATAAGTTCTATTTCTTGAGAGAAGTGCAGAAAAGGGGAGAACTGACTCTAGTCTACTGCAAGTCTGAAAACCAACAAGCAAACCTGTTTACTAAGCCTTCACCGATCAACATATTCAAGCTTCTTAGATAGAAAATTCGAGCAAGGAGGAGTGTTAGGAATTTGCTTTTGAACTGCAGTAAATTAAGCTTTACCGCTTTTGTTTCAAGTAAGACTTAGTCAATTATTTGATAGTAATGTGTTCCTATTATTTAGGAGTTATTTAGTGAACTGCTAGGTCTGTGTTGTTGTTTTTTATTTCATTCTAGGTTCTTATATATGTAACTTGAAGCATTAATAAAAGCATTCTTTTGCTTCAATTCTTTTTGCTCTCTCGTTTTTTTGTTTTAGCCACAGTCTTGATTTTCCTAAGCTGTGTTATTTAGCTTAACAATTTATAAACCTTCAAAACCAACACATGGAGGTCATGGCTAACTATAACTGAAAGATGGATAGGTTGAATTGATCGAATAGAGAAGGTAAAAGGGGTGACATGGAGAACTGATGATATTTATGATGCCATCCAGTTATCTAAGGTCAATATACCTTGTGACGATGATCTGTTGTATGCTGCATTATGCTTTTAGTCTACCTCAGGTAAGTCATTCCACTTCAACTTTGGCATGATATTTCGAACTGTGTTGGAATTTTCTGCTTTGACAAGGACTAGACCTCATGGTGAGATGATTAGTGCAGTCCTAGACATCCTGAATTCGACCTTTCTTTGCCAAAGAGTGAGAAAAATAAGAAAATATATTATAAGGACTTTATCAAAGTGAACATGGAAAGAGAGAATGTAACTGAGGACAAACATTTCACGTTCCTTAATATGTGGCTTTGAAAGTTTGTATTTTGCAATAGTTCATCAAGGGTAACGATGGAGTATAGGATTGTTATATCATAATCCTATACTCCATCGTTACCCTTGATAAACTATTGCAAAAGACGAACTTGCAAAACCATATATTAAGGAATGGGAAATGGTCATCTCAGTTACATCCTCTCGTTCCATGTTTACTTTGATAAGCTCCTCATGATATATTTTCTTATTTTTCTCACACATTGGCAAAGAAAAGGTCGAATTTTGGATTTCTAGGACTGTACTAATTGCCTCACCCTAAGTTCTAATCCCTGTCAAAGCAAAAATGTCCCACACAGTGGGACTCATCATGCCAAAGTTAAAGTGGAATGAGTTACTTGAGGTAGATCAGAAGCATAATGCAACATATAAGATATCATCATCACAGGGTATGTTGATTTAGATAACTATATGGCATCATAAATATCATTATTCTCCATGTCTCCTCTTTTACTTTCTCCATTAGATCAACCCAACCAATCCATCCTTCAGATCCATCCTTTAGTTACAGTTGGCCATGACCTCCATGTGTTGTTTTTGTGCCAACTAGGTTGCATGGTGTAAAAGAAGTTTCTCCCCTTCTAGTAGTGGATAAAATGACTTAAGTTCTAAAGGAAATCCATCCTTGAAGCACGGGCCTAACATAAATTCCGAACAACTTCTGGAATATGGAAAAAATCCAAAAATCTTTACATAAATTACTAAACTTTTCCTTTTTCCATGATTTGTTCCATAACTTCTCTCATAAATAATATAATTTAAGTGGGCAAAGTATTATATTTATGGTAAATAAATAAATTTTATAATTTAAAAGGGTGAAAATCTACATGAATTGTTAGCTTTAAATTTTTTTCCTATTCTTCATTTATTTATTACTATTTTCTTTATTTGCTTTAAATATTCACATTCATAACACATTGAATTTCCTATTAAATTTTTATACTCTTAATATCCATAACTCTCAACTTTTCATATTCATAACCTCCAAATATTTAATCTAAAATTTTAACATTTCTTTTGGTAATCCTTCATTTCTATCTATATAAATTCAACTTTTTTATTTCATGAAACCCCTACCAAGGTTATCATTTTTATTCTATAGCTAAAGTAGATGAAAAAGACTTTTAAATTTTGATAGGATATGGGAGAAGGAGTCGATAAGAACTCGGAAATTATGTACTTAACGTTGTATATTTTTCCATCATTTGGTGTTTTTTGGTCATATTATTAAAGACTTATTTGTAATTGTTGCATTTTCTTACTCATTAAATACATGTTACCATGGAATTTGAGTCATTCTAACATATCTATAATAATTCACATGGAATACACGTGCAAATCATGTGTCCTGAAACTGGTCTCTATAACGTCATATGCAAGTGTTGTTGTTTATGAAGATACTTAGTTCCCAAATCAATTCTTTAGTAATGGTGAGACCTTGGTTTTGTCCAACCAAAAATTTGAAATAGGATTATTTTAATTCTATTATAATTTTTGGATGCAAGAGTTATCAGGATTGTGGTACCAGAATACAAGGACTGTTTAGCATGGGTTGACAATAGATTAATGAATCTAGTTAGATATGGTGCAGTACTTGTATTCGACACAGGAGGACACATTTTTGTTAAAGATTTTATAAGAACAATCATATGGATTTATAATTCAAATTGTTCCCAGAATAGTTCTGCAACTCTTGGATTGTTTCTGTTCATTTTCTTAGCACGTCTCTCTATTAGCTCTGATTGAATACTTCCCTTTTTGGGTGGCATAGTATTTTTTTAGAGCTAATATATTAGAGAGAAGTTGTGCTTAGAAAAAGAATAGCAGCAATCCAAAAGTTGTAGAGTTGGATGGGGAAAATGGGGATTATAAATCCATACGATTAATCCTTTCTCTCTCTCTCTCTCTCTCTATATATATATATATGTATCCTTCTTTGTAAAATACAAGTGTTGCACCACATCTAAGTGGATTCAATCTATTCCCAACAAATACTACATTAGGCCTTATATTTAAAATTTGTATGACAATCCTAGTATCTCCTACATCCAAACATTCTGATAGAATTAAGAAATCCTATTTCAAATCTTTTGTTGGACGAATCTAAGGTCTTGTCATCACTAAGAAATTGATTTGTGAAGATGGTATCATTAGCAACAACAACACTTGAAAAAAAAGTTATGGAGGTTAGAAATAGCCAAGAAAGGACAGCCATTTCTTTCTTACCCATGTATTATAGTGTTTATGAAATCAAATATTTTACACAAGCTAAGATTTTCATAACTCAACTGAAATCATCTCCTTCATTGGAAAACCAAAATGCATGCAAGAACCGCCCATAAAAGTGTAACACCCCACAAATTATAAGGCAAATATCTAAATCATTTCTCGTATGCATAAAGACCCGAACTTAAGGATTTATAATTTTACATAGGTGATAAGGTCAATTCATCAGCGTGAGAAATAAATTAAGGTTAGATAAGTTCTCTAGCATAAAGTTGAGTTGAAAGTTTCTCTACCGATTTAGTTATTGCACAAATTTTTACTTGGATTAACTTCAAACGGGCCTTTTTTTATAATATAAAGATTTCGGTGTTCCATTACCAACAATATTAAATGTCTTCCAGACTTATTTTCAACACTACTAACCTCTTATAAAAACAAGATAAAAAATCAAAAGTTATGATTATCTTAGCTTTGACTAACGTTCTGAATAAGGGGTTGCACACCAAATGCGGCCGCAAGTCTGTCTCAGCTTGGCTAACAAAAAACCTACAGAATTTTATACAAATCTCATAGTGTTAAGATCTAATCACATATTATCCTACCCTTTTTCAAATTACAAAAACCCTTAAATTTGATGGAATCCGGATACATCCCAAAAACGTCCCAATACATCGCATCCATATTTCGGATACATCACTTGACGTCCTAATACATGGCGTATAGTGATATATCCAACCAATACATCGCGTAAAGTGATGTATTACATCTTGGTACATTAGGCATATTGTTGTATCCGACTGATACATCATGTATAGTGATGCATCCCACCGATATATGTCCTGACACATCACGTATATTGATGTATCTGACCGATAGATCGCGTAAAGTGATGTACCCGATCGATACATCGTGTAAAGTGATGTATCCGAGAATAGGAGAGAGTAGAGATTTTTGTAATTTTTTAAAATGATAGAATTTTTTTGAGAATATGATAAAAATAAGTTGTGTATTTAGATAATTTTTTAAATACTTTTTATGTTGATTTAATCCGATTTTTTTCACTTTTTAGCCATTTTTCAGATATGATAACTTAGATCTATTTTCAGTGAAGGACTACAAAAATAAATTTACCTTTATATATTTAAAAGCAGCTCCTCAAAGAATATTTATACACTAATTTTAAGATAATTTTTTATTTTATTATATTTACAATTATTGAAAGCTTATCCGTTCTTATTACATGTTGACACCCAAATTAATTATATTTAATGTCACCTTATATACTTAGTACATTCCACAACTGGCCGCATAATTGGTAATTGCTAGTGATGTTGAATACATCATAGGAAACAAATACTATATAAAATAATTAATACAATAATAGAAAATTAGCCAAACATGTGAAAACTTAAAAGAGACGAAAAACAAAGAAAGAAACCAAAATTATAGCTCGATATATGATAAAATTGCTCGAAATAGACAGAGTTTGACGATATGTGAAGGAGAACACTAAAAGATTTCTATTCCAAATAGATAAAAGAGTCGTTGATGGGGAAAATTGTTTTTGTCTACATTGAAATTTTAGGCTAGTTAAGACTTCATGACTCATAACTCACTTTGTTAACCACACACTTATATGCTTGAATTATTCTCACTATAGGACTAAATCTTTTTTAAAGCTTATAGTGTCAAACTAATCCAAGTACTAATTTAACTTTTTTTAAAGAATAAACCAAATTAAAAGGCACGATTTTGAACTTGGAATCAAATAGAAATAAAACAAATTATCGTTTTGGGTTGACACTGAAAGGAAGAGATTATAATTTCTTGTACCTATAGAATTTTGGTTGAAAAGAGAGGTAACTTTTTTTTTAAAAGGGAGGGGTTGAAATTTTAGTACCAATCTTTTTTTTTTTTTCAAATATTTTTAGCGACAATTTCTTACACGTAGAGTACCTTTCATTTTTTAAAATTAATTTTCATATATTATTTTCAATTTGGCTAAAAATTTGGGGCTAAAAGCCGTGCTTTTGGTAATATACATAGGTGGAAAATATATCTATAGAAAGTATTTAGCATTTTCGCTAATTTATTTTATATGGCACTGTATTTAATAAATTAAGCTTTTAGAACTTTGTAATTTATGTATAGCATGATATCTTTAAAGCTATAAAAGCATATCAATTTAAATAAATTAAGAAGTTTAAAAATAAATTATTTTCAAATATAAAAATATTTCACTTACTTTATAACATAAAACCAAACTAATATAAATAAATAAGAAGTTTAGAAATAAATTATTTTCAAATATAAGAATGTATTTCTTGGAAGATGGAGAAATTTAAAACTTTTTCAATATCGTTGAGAAAATAATCTCACTCTAACACAAAGGGCTTTCTAATTTTTGCGCATATCATTAATTAAGTATAGAGTAAAAACTAAGTAAAATGCAACATATTTAATTTGTAAACATACCATTTGATGACCTTTCACTGCATTGCCTTTTCCTGATATGCGAGAATTTAACTGTTTTTCCGATTTCTTGTATTTTGTGCACTTTGTTTTTGCAATTATCAAACACCAATTCAATTATACATACACAATATATCCAAATATAAACAAAAAAAAAATAGTAACTTCTGACAAGAAGACTATAAAAATTGTGGACCAACTTTGAATAAAAAATTTCAACAAAATAAATCAAAAATTAGACACAAAACTACAGAAAAATTAGATCAAAGCTGCATCAAAATAGGATAAAAAAGAGTTGCAAAACTGGATTAGAAAATAGATAAAAACAACAACAATCTTGGACAATCAGCTAATTTTCACCTTTCCTTTTTTTTTTTTTTTCCCTATCTTTCTCTTTTTGTTGTTCAGTTCGATAGATATAAAGACTACAAAAGGTCTATCAAAAATCAAAGTTGTTTAACAATATAGAAATAGTTAATGGCTTAACAAAGTATTAGAAATGAGATTGAAAGGTGTAAGAATAGCAAGTCATCGATTCGAGAAAAGAACAAGTTCACCTTTGAAAAAAAAAGAACTCTCTAGGCTTGAACCGCAATCAACCATCAACGACCTATTTAATATTAGTAGGAATCCTCAATAGTGGTGACACTTCACTTTAAATGAATTGATACTTGTACTATATGGTCATACTAAGAACTAGACTCCTAGATTTGAGAGGTTACTTCGAAAAAAATATTTCTTTCTCATCCAATCAAAGTTATGTAGACGTAGATGTACAGAAAAGTTGTTGAAATATATTAATGGTGAAAACGGTTTAAATTTATACTATAATGACAGATATATTCCAAAATCATCGATTTATGTAGATGGTATAGAAAAGAAGACCAGAAACGTGAAGAGTTAGGATTCTTATGGGAAGGACAAATCGGGCCTCTAGTGATCCTTATCTTAACACGCCACATAGAGGTTCATCCACACCATCGATCTAGTGTATTTTCATAAAATTATTACAAAGCTTTTAAATTTGATCCAAATCATAACAGAGCCAAAGCTAAAAATTAACAATCAAGAAAACTAAATCAGTAAAAATATAAGCAGAAATTTAAACAACAAAACATAGATGGGGTGACAAAGAAACAAAATTTTCTTTCCAAAATTGTTTCTTTCGTGAAATTGTTCCAAAATTTTGCACAAACATAAATCATCAAAACAAGTCATTGAACATTTTTAAAAAATTGACTTGTAAATCATAGGTAGCAAAGATTAGTTATCTAAATAAAGTGAGTCTACCATTTTCGTTATCATTCAAGCTAGGAACGTTGAAGTAGTCGAATTCTTTTTGACTGAAGTAGCAATTTTGGGTGAACCAATGAATTTGGGTCAAGAATAGTGATGCGGCGCTTCTGGGTGAAGCCAAAAAAGAGAGAAAATAATTTCTTATAATATAGGGTTTTGATAGAAAGAAGAGATACTAATTAAAAATAAAAAAGGTAAAATTTTAATACCCACTTATTTTTCCCCACGATATTCTAAGCCTATAATGTTTTACATCAATTTCTTATATACATAGAGAACCTTTCATTTTTATTAATTTTATCATATTTTTTTAAATTATGGCTAAAAGTGCTTTTTTTATTCGTTAGGTGGGGAAATCTATCTACAAAAATATGTCTATTCCATTAATTGATTTTACGTGGCACTGGATTTATGAAATTAAACTGTTGAAACTTTGTAATTTTTAGCATAGTACGATTTTAAAAACAAAAAAAAAAAAAACATATTATTGTATGTAAAGTAAGAAAATTAAAAAATAAATTATTTTTAAATATAAAAATATTTTACTTTTTCTAGAGAACTATGCATAATGGAATATTAAGAAACAATTACAAATTTACATTAATTAACTTTTTTTTAGAAAATATAAACGGTTGGTCGGTTTGTAGTCAAGACAAACTAGAAGGCTCAAAAGTTCTTCTGGGAGAAAAAGCTTCATATTAAATCATAAATGAAATGAATATCCAAACTAATATGATTTACCATTATATTAGAGTACAAAAAGAGAAAGGCAAACACAGTGATTGATGTTCTTTCTAGGTTACCACTGGTGGAGCTAGCACCTCTTACTCTTTCAATTGTGAAAACTGACATTCTGAAAATGACTAACTAGAATTGAACTTTAGATCCTAGACTAAGTGTAATAACACAACACTTGGATAAAGAAACTAATGAATATCCATGGTATACATTCTTACATGGTAAACTACGGAAACAAGGGAAGTCAGTCATTGGAGCTGTCACGATCCGAGGCTACACCCTGGATGTGACTGTCACTCGAGAACTATTTTTAATCCCAAGCGAACACCTAGACTGGCTACATGACTTATATGACATTAAACAGTATGTGGAAACTTAAATAGGTGAACAATTAGACATTTAAGAAAAGTCTTAACAATGTTGTCTTGCAATATACTAACATGAATCATGAGTTAAACAAAACATCCTGAGAAAATACTAGAAACATCTAATTCCGTCTGTCTATGAAGCCTCTAACAAAGTAAGATAGGTGTCAGTACAATACCCACGACACCTCTAAAAGCTACTACCGGAAAGGAAATGGAGTCTCCTAGAAGCAAGGAGGCCTCACAAAATTTGTCTCCGAATGAGTAGTGATCTCAACAAAACGCCTGTTGATAATCCTGAGCACCTGTATCTTCATCAAGAAATGATGCAGGTCGAATGACGTCATTACATTGAATGTACTGGTAAGTGGTAAGGTTAGAGTAAACAACTTACTAGCTTGAATGACCGAAAGCAACATAACTGGATCAATACATGAATATGAAATGAAAACACACTCATTCGCAAGACCCTACAAGAATCCATTGACAAAGAATGAAGTAAAACCTCAAGAATTCCTCAAGAACCTTTACATAAACGATTTCATGGAAAATTTAATGAACAAAATACATGCTTAGCATGAGAATGAAAAAATCCATCAATATGAGAAACCTTATGTACCTCGAAAGAACTATGTTCTTGGAATTTTCCCCAAATCCTTGAAGAACTCTTGAAACCTCCTTTTTTCTCCTCTTAAACTTTGCCCTAACTTTCTTGAATGTGTTAGAAAGAATGAAAAACATATCTCAACCAGCTTAGACCCCAATTTGGGTAAGACAAACGTTTAGGTCTAGTGGGGTAAGGAAAAAACCAAAATACCCTTTTTAAAAAATTGATGAAAAGGCTCTATCTAAAGAGGCTGCACTCAAATGGGCATAACTCCTTGATCCGAACTTGAATTTTTGCAAACTCAGCGGCGTTGGAAAGAGGACTTGAACACCTTCGTTTTGAAACCTCATGGGCCGCCTAACTCATTATGTGCTGAAAGTTATGATCATTTGATGTTGACCCCAAAACTCAAAATTTGAAGGGTAACTTGTATGAATCTCAATTTAGTTCTTTCTAATTTAGCTCTTTCTAATATTAAGGTGTTACAATATCTCCCCATTGGGAACATTCGTCCTTGAATGAGATCACTCTAAGTAGAACTGGGGGTGGAAACATCTAACACCCAACTCAAACACCCAACATGCAATTTTAACACAACTTAGCATATCAATTTAAAAGTTGACAAAAGTTATTACCTTGGCCGGGAACTAATTCGGAAGGAAAGAGATGAGGATATCTCTTCTTCATATCCTCCTCATCTTCCCAAGAAGCATCCTCAACAAATTGATTCTTCTATAAGACCTTGACTGACGCAACCTCCTTGGTTCTCAACTTGCGAACCTGAGGATCGAGAATCTAAATGGGTATCTCCTCATAAGATAGACTGTCCTTAACACCAATATTCTCAGTAGGTATGATAAGTGTGGGATTGCCATACACTTCTTCAATATAGAAATATAGAATACCGGATGGATTGCTGCTAACTCTGGCTGTAGCTCCAACTCATAAGCTACATTGCCAATTCTCTTGGATATCCTGTAAGGACCAATATACCGAGGACTGAGTTTCCCCTTCTTGCCAAATCTCATAGCACACCTTCATGGGTCAAACCTTCAAGTAAACCCAATCGTCCACCTCAAACTCCAAGTCTCTTCTCTTAACATTTGTATAGGATTTCTGATGACTTTGCACTATTTTCAACCTTTCTTGAATGATCTTCAAAATCTCCATAGCTTGATGGACCAAGTCTTGTCCTATTAACCCAAATTCACCAACCTCAAACCATCCAATAAGAGATCTACATCTTCGCCCATAAAGAGCTTCATAAGGATCCATCTGGATGCTAGAGTAATAACTTGTTGTAATCAAACTCTATGAGAGGTAAGTGATCATACCAATTATATTTGAAATCAATTACACAAGCTGTTAACATTTCCTCTAAAGTCTGAATCGTAAGCTCTGCTTAACCATTAGTCTGTGGGTGGAAAGTAGTATTCAAATTTACCTTTAAACGCAAACCTTTCTAGAAAGACTTCCAAAATTGTGTGGTGAATTATGCATCTCTATCCGAAATGTTAGTCATAGAAACTCCATAAAGTTTGACTATCTCTTGAATATATAATCTGGCATAAACTTCTGCTGAATAGGCAGTCTTTACCAGTAAGAAATGGGCTGATTTAGTCATCCGATCAACAATCACCCAAATAAAATCATGTTTCTTGCGAGATCACGTCAAGCCAATAATAAATCCATATTGATCACTTCCCACTTCCATTTTGGAAGATCTATATTTTGAGCCATACGACCGGTCCTTTGGTGTTCTACCTTTACTTGTTGGCAAATGGGGCATTTAGCGACGAATTCTACAATACACCTTTTCATACTACTCCACCAATAGATTCTCTCAAGTCACAGTATACCTTTGTGGAATTGGGATGGATTGAATATCTATAACTATGAGCTTTCTCCATGATCCTCTCTTGGAGCTCATCGTACACAATCTGTCTTGATACCTCAACACGCCATCTCTCCCTGTTCAAAAGCCATCACTTTCTTCTTATGAACATTTGCCTTCAATTCAAGCAAAAATGGGTCTTGGTCTTATTTCTCTTTCACTTCAGACACTAGTGATGATTCATCCCATTCATCACCACTACTCCACCTTTATTGGAATCCAACAACCGAACTCCCATACGTGCAAGCCTGTGCACATATTTGGCCAATTCTTTCTTTCCTTCCTCAACATGGGCAGTACTACCTATAGATAACATGCTCAAAGCAACAACAACAACATTAGCCTTACTGGGTGAAAAATAATACTTATTTGATAATCCTTGAGTAACTCCAACCACTTCCTCTGTCTGAGATTAAGCTCTTTCTTAGTGAAAACATACTGAAGACTCTTGTCATTAGTGAACACATTAACATGATCACCATAGAGATAATGACGCCATTTTAAAAGCAAACACTATATTAGCCAACTCGAGATCATGAGTCATGTAATTCTATTCATGAATCTTAACCTGTTTGGAGGCATAAGCTATAATTTTTCCATTTTGCAACAATACACAACCAAGTCCAACTCTGTACGCATCACAATACACAACAAAGCCTTATGTATCCTCTGGCAGGGTCGACATCGGGGCAATAGTTGACCGGATTTTCAATTCCTGAAAGCTTTTCTCACAAGCTTCATACCATTGAGACTTCACTATCTTCTGAGTCAACTTTCTCAATAGGGACGAAATAGATGAGAACCCCTAGACAAACCTTCTATAATAACCAGTCAATCCCAAGAAACTCAATATATCAGTTAGAGATGTGGGTCTTGGACAGTTCTGCATTTCCTCAATATTTTGAGTGTCAAGTCGAATCTCTTCTCAAGATATAATGTGGTCTAATAACGCCATTGACTCAAGCCAAAACTCACACTTGAACAATTTTGCATACCACTCTCTATCTTTGAGAGTTTGGAGAACTATTGTGAGATGACTAGCATGATCCTCCTCATTCATCAAATAAATGAGAATGTCATCAATAAACACGATAACAAACATGTCAAGATATGGCTTAAATACTCTGTTCATAAGATCCATGAATGTTGCAAGAGCATTGGTCAAATCAAAAGATATAACAAGAAACTCATAATGATCATAATGGGTCCTGAATACTGTCTTTGGGATGTCACTTTCTCTTACTCTCAAATGATGATAACTAGATCTGAGGTCTATCTTAGAAAAGAAAGTGGCTGTAATGACCCAAAAAAATCATTTTTGGAAATTTTCATAAAAATTACCATTTTACCTCTCCTGATAGTTGCCCGAGTCAATTTTGATCCGTCGGTGAAGTTGGTGTGAAAATTTTTGAGCTATTTTTTAATTACGATTGTTTAGTTGATGGGTAATTTTAAATAATTAATTTTAGTCGGTGGTTAATGGGCTAAGCTCATAATTTATTTCATACCCTATACTATTTGGCCTATATATATTAAAATAACTAGTAGGGCTTGTCACCTTTTATACATAATATTTAAGAAAAGAAAAGGGAGGCAGAAAGTTACCTTTGCGGATGAAGGTTGTCGCACTTCAAATTGCAGTTTAAGATACAGAGAGTACATCTACTCTTAAATTCTTATATAGCTAATTATTTAATAATGAATAGAGGGAATCTTAGCATGACTATCTAATTAGATTTAGAACTATTGTCCTTATACTAAGGGTGTCACTGGACAGGGTTATTAAAATGGTTGAAAACAATTTTTTAAAAATATATTATTATGTAGTGATTTCCATTATAGGATAGTCATGAGAAAATGATTGGAAATTAATGGGATGATGGTGAGTGCGAAATCAATGCACTGTTGGGGTTGGACTCCTTCGTTCTAGCTTCAATTTTGGATTATTTTGATATATTGAGATATGTATTTAACTATTAGGTATATTGTATTATGTGAATACCATTCGATTCATGATATTGATGAAATTGGAACTTAACCCTAGGTTTAAAATTTAGAAAATATGAGAGTTGACATGTTAAATGGGATCAAGGATAGGAACTTTATTATACATTTGAGTGAGTTTTGGGTCCAATCTAGACATATGGGTATTGTTAGTTTCAAAATCTTATTGTGATTATATATTCGAATAGATTGCATTGCTTTGGAAGTCCAACAAAAGAGGAAGACTCAAGTCCATGAGTTCATGATTGTTCAACTATTTGAGCAAGTGGATTTCTAAACCCTTGTTAAGTGCATAGAATCGTGTATTTTTCTTGTGGTATGTATTGGGGAGTAATGGGACTTGGTGATGGGTTTACTTATCCATATTGAATAATTCTAATGATGCAAAAGGGGTAATAAAAGACAATGTGATTAATTAATGGTGTGTGATGTGTTGAGAATGGTTTGAAAGGCTTATGGATTCATTGTTGATGTTGTATCACAATTGTGTTGTTGTGAATTGTCCATTGTTATGAAAATGGTCATCTCCTCATTATTTGTGTGAATATGTCATTTATATTGGTTCTGAGACATGGTTGTGATAAGTGTTATGTTAATTGAGGAAGGATAGGAAATTAAGGAGGATGTACCATTTCGAGGGATGTGTCGCGCGCCGCGATGGATACTATATGTCGAGGGATGTGTCGCACGCCGCAATGGATTTTATTTTCGAGGGTTATGTCGCATGCCGTGATGGATGCATGGACAGGTATGTCCCCCATGGGTCCCGTACTGAGAGACAGCGGGTGTGTATCATTAGATCAGACATGTATCACTATACTTGACATTGCATTACATATATTTATCATTGGTGAACTTGATGTTGTGTGTTGTTGATCTTGTGAGTGCCTTTCTATGGAACTTGTGATTGATGAATATTGAGTTTATTATTGAGGATGTGTAATTGTTAGAGTGTTGTTGTTGAGTTATGTGCCATGTAAATTGTGAACTATTAGGTTTGACTAGGTTTATGCAGGTTGTAGTTGCAAGGGTTCAACTGGGGTGGTAAGGAGTACTTGTATTCTATTCCCTTAGCTTGTGTTTAGAAGTTTACTTGCTTAGCACCGTGTGGTTTGGTACTTACCCCTTGCTTCTACATTTTTGTAGGTTACTAGCCTGGATCTTCATGATACTCTTTATTCTCTTCTTTTCCGAGGCATTCATATGGAAATTTGTGATGTAGCTGTTTGTTATCTCAGCGGACCTTCTTTCTTCTTATTTATGATCTCATTCTATTCTAGAAACAATGTCATTTAAGACTTGTATTTTCTTTCAATTTTGTTATAACACATTAAAGGCTTGTACACGTGACAACTAGATTTTGGGGGCATGTTTAAGTCGATTATGAATTTCCGCATTATATTAAAGTATTAGAATTTTATTCTCACTTTACTCCCGCATTTACCGTATTATTTAGGTGTTAGGCTAACTTGTCTTGGTGGTATAAGATGAGTGCCATCACGTCCATTTTTGGTTGTGACTGTGGCACCCTGAAGTTGATAGAATAGATCATCAATTCTCGGAAGGGGATACTTATTCTTTACAATAATCTTATTCAATTGGCGGTAGTGAATACACATCCTAAGGGAACCATCTTTCTTCCTCACAAATATGACCAGAGAGCCCCAAGGTGAGACACTAGGTTGAATGAAGCCTTTATCAAGAAGATCTTTCAACCATTCTTTTAGCTCTTTTAACTCAGCTGGAGCCATTCTATATGGAGGAGTATAAATAGGTCAAGTATCAAGAAGAATATCTATGCCGAAGTCTATTTCTCTCTTAGAAGGGACTCCGGGAAGATCATCTAGAAAGACCTTTGGAAACTCACTCACCACTAGAACTTACTGAATAGGTAGTGTTTCAACATTAGAGTCATTAACTCAAACAAGGTGATTGATGCACCCCTTAGAGACTAACTTTCTAGCCTTAAGGTATGAAATGAATCGACCCGTAGGCACTGATTAACTACTCCTCCACTCTATAGATAGCTTAGTAGGAAACTAGAACTTGACTACTCAAGTTCTACAATCAACTGAGACATACCAAGCATGAAACTAGTCCATACCTAGATTAACATCAATCCACCATATCTAGCTCAACTAAGTCAGCCATGGTGTCCTCGTGATTGACAAAGATGGTACAATTAGGATAGTCTTTTTCCGCTAGAATAGAAACATCAACCGGTGTGGAAACACTAAAAGGCTCAAGAAATTGTTCGTGGAAAATTTCAAACATCATGGCTACATATGGAGTTACAAACAACAAACTCACACTAGGATCAAGCAAGGCATAAACATCATTAGTAAAGACTTCAAGCATACATGTGACAACATTTGGTAATTTCTCCTGATCTTGCAACTAGCTATAGCATACAGATGATTCGTACCCCCTCCTATCCTTGAAGTAGCTCCTCATTTGATACTTCTATCTACTGGAGCTGCTGAAGAAGATTGGAATTTATTGCCCCCATTAACTTGCCTATTCTTAGGGCACTCCTTATAAAAGCGACCCATCCTCCCACACTTGTAGTAAAGATCTGTTCCAATACGAAACTCTCCCGAATGGAGCTTAACACACTTACCAAAGAGCGGGTTGAGAGGGAACCCTTGCACTAAACTGCCCTGCGAGTGAGAACCCTGAACTCTGAAATTTTAAGAGTTCTGATTCCTGTAATCATTCCTGTTACTTGGTGCAAGCGCACTAGCTGACGATGGAGTAGGTCCAGATGAGCTCTACTGAAAAGATGATCGATTCATGTTCCAATCTTCTGCTGGCAAGACTCATGACATGTTGTGTTATTCCTCTTGCTGTGGAACTCTTCCCTATCCTTCAACTTGTCTTCCTCAACCTGTTGCACATGAATAATAAGCATGGCAATGTCAATGTCTCCTATTAGCATAGCTGTTTTACCATTCTTAATTGATAAGCGGAATAGTCCAGATATGAACAAGCTCATTCTGCTCCTCATATCAGCCACCATCTCCAGAGAATAGTGGGATAGCTAAGTGAACTTGAGGTTGTACTCTTGCACACTTCTTATTCAGATTCAAAAATTTTCCTACCTTCGCTTCCCTTATCTCGTGGGGAAAGAAGCGCCGTAAGAAGGCAACTTCAAACACAACCCAAGTTAGTTGTAGTCCCCTTTGACCATGTTCTTCTTCCACTGATCAAACCATATCCTAGAAAGTCACTTGAGCTAGTAAGCAGCCAACTCCACAAGCTCAACATCATTAACATACATGACCTCAAACACCTTCTGAAGTTCATCCACAAAGTTTTATGGGTCCCTATTGAGCTTTGACCCAGTGAAATCCGAGGGACTCATTCTCAAAAACTCTTGGACTCTGGATGCATCATTCCCGTCTTGATGTTCAGCTCCTTGGCAACCAACCTGCTCAAGCACGAATTAGAAATAGACTTTTATAGAGTTGAACTCCATCACACAAAAAAATAGTAGAAGAAAGTGAAGTATTTCCTAAATGTTGTAGCTCACTAATTATAGATATGGCACACTTCAATATGATAAAAATGACTCTATATACACAGCCTCAAAGACATCCTAGGACTCTTGAACTCTGGGGTCTGATACCAAGTTTGTCACGACCAAGCCTGTACCCTAGACGTGACTCTCACTCGAGGACCATTTCTGATCCCCAAGCGAACCCTTGGCATGGCTACATGACTTACATGACATTAAACAATATGTGAAAGCTTAAATAGGTGAACAATTAGACATTTAAGAAAAGTCTTAACAATAATGTCTTGAAAAATACTTAACATGAATCATGAGTTAAACAAAACATCTTGAGAAAATACTGGGAACATCTAAGTCAGTCAATCTATGAAGCCTCTAACAATGTAAGATAGGTGTTGGGACAGGACCCACGACACCTACAAAAGCTACTAACTGAAAGGAAATGGAGTCTCCTAGAAGCAAAGAGGACTCACCAAAATTTGTCTGCGAGTGAATAGTGATCTCAACGAAACACCTATTGATGATCCTGAGTACCTGTATCTTCATCATGAAATGATGCAGGTCGAATGACGTCAGTACATTGAAACTGGTAAGTGATAAGGTCAGAATAAATAACTTACTGGTTTGAATGACTGACAACAACATAACTGGATCAATACATGATTATGAAATGAAAATGATTTAGGCTTTACAACATAATATACAATGAAAACAACATGAAAATAATGTACTTTACATGTGGGGAGTTTCTCTAACCGACAACCATTACCATGAGCCTAGCAATGATACAACGTTTCGCCTTACTTTGGCAGGGCCATCTTATACTTTGCCAGGGTATAGAATGATATCGTGACTATGGATCAATCTAATTGGCTTTCTCAGAGGATATGAAGAGTCGCATGAAGAATCAATGCTATCCTATACTACACTGGCTACATAGTTCTATAGGACTTCCAAATCACAAAAGACTCTAACCTAATTCGGTGCTCGATACTACTCCCAAAACAATTGATATAACTTTATGCTCAGTTTACCAATTACAAGGAATGGACTTCTTACTTGATTGAAATACTTTTCAACACATGGAACGCGTTCACATTCTTGAAAACATGCACTTATTAACTTATCTTTCAAGTCTAATAATAAACATAGGGGTGTGTGTGTGTGTGTATATATATATATATATATGTATGTATGTATAGATGTATATATATATTTGAAACTCTTAAGTGTTCATAAATAGAACCTTTGAGCTTTTGTCTTTACTTTACTTTTATTTGAAAATATGAATTTAAGAACTATAATTAGGATATATATATATATATATATATATATATAGGATCTCTCAATTATTAATGGAGGCTTAGATAGCTTGTAATAAGAAGAGAGTGAATACACTATTCAATGGAACGCATACGGGACGAAGAACAGAGGCGAAAGGGGCCTGACGCCCCTGGCGCATGAAGTAAAACCTCAAGAATTCCTCAAGAACCTTTACATAAATGATTTCATGGACAATTTGATGAACACTTGGCACGAGGATGAAAAAATCCATCACTATTAGAAACCCCACGTACCTCGAAAGAACTAAGTTCTTGGCGTTTTCCCCTAATCATTGAAGAACTCTTGAAACCTCCTCTTTTCTCCTCTTGAACTTTGCCCTAACTTTCCTGAACATTTTTGAAAGAATGAAAATGTGATATCAATTAGCTTAGATCCCTATTTGGTTGATTTATACGTTTAGGCCTAGTTGGGTAAGGAAAAGACCAAAATACCCCTCTTTAAAATGGATGAAAAGGCCCTATCTAGAGAGGCTGCACTCAAATAGGCATATCTCCTTCATCCAAACTCACATTTTAGTAAACTCGATGGCGTTGGAAAGAGGACTCGAAGACCTTTGATTTGATACCTCCTCGACGACCTAACACATTCTCTGCTGAAAGTTATGGTCATTTGAATTTCACCCTAAAACTTAAAATTTGAAGAGTAACTTGTACAAATATCAATTTAGTTCTTTCTCATTTAGCTCTTTCTAATACCGAGGTGCTCAACTTAAAACCAATATCATTCAATTTTACATATCATTACAGTGGGGGACATTCTGGTATTGAGAACACTTATGGGAATCTAGTTTCTTTTTTTTACTAGAAGGGGTTAAGCGATGATGTGCATGCTTATGTCAAGGTATGTAATATATGCCAAACACACCTTAATATTACAATGCTTCCTACCATAGACAAACTTATTAACTCCAAGGGGAAATCACTTATAGGGTTGGTAGTGGATAGAGTGAGAAAGTATGCCCATTTGTGTGTCTACCTCATCCTTACTCAGCTCATAATATGGCTCAGTTTATTCTTAGAAAATATTTACAAACTACATAGATTGTCCGAAAACATTGTGAGTGATAAAGATCTTGTGTTTACAAGCAAGGTTTGGAAAAAGTTATTTGCAATGTTAGGAGTGACTCTCAACACTTTCACTACATACTACCCACAAATCTATAGTGGAATTATTCAATGATAGAGGATTGGGTTTTGGTGATGAAACTGCACTATTTTGGGATCCTAGATTCCTAACGTTTATTATCATGTTATGTTGTAAGGTTGGTGATTCAATCAGTAGGCCTCTACTGATTGATTAGGGGCTTGTAGAAATTCAAGATTTATGTTCAAATTATGTAAATGATTCAAGATTTATGTTCAAATTCAAGATTTTTTTTTCTCAATTTTAATCTGCTTTTTGTACCTGTGCTTGGAATAATTGCATTCTAGTTGATGATTTTTGCAGATACCCAAATTTTATCTATTTTTCTCTTCTAACATAGAGATGGTGTCCATTTTCCTATGTTCTGGGCTATTGACTGCACTAAATGCATTAATCTGTTTATGTAGAGTCCAAGTGTCACCTTATTTCTAGCTCATTCAATAGACACAACTAACTACAATCTAACTAGCTAACTAACCACTTGATTTATGTTAAATAACAACTTAACTAACTGCTTACAAAAGTGGACTAAAGTGTAAAGTATATGAACTTCAGGGACTGCTGTGAAAGTAGTCAACTCCTAAACACTTCTAAAGAGAAGATTATACTCGCAACAAATGCCCAAGATGTTGCAAGATCACTTGTGACATAGTTGGGTGGTTATTTTGTTACACATTATATATTCAAGTTTGAAATTCAGATATGACATTTCATCCATTAAAATTATCTTCAATCAGTAACATGATATTTTCATCAAACTAAAATGACTGAGAAAATTGAACTTAAAACAAAACTGATTTTCATCAATCTGAAAGATTTTTCATTAGCACAAGAACAAGGCTACATTCTTTCAAGTCTTCGTTTCCATTTTTCTACATAATCAAAGTTGTTGGCTACTAAATTGTTGGCCTATGGCCTTTAGAAACAGATGCACAACCCTCTGGACAAATACTTGCATTTAACATAAATGATGGATGTAAGTAAACTGCCTTAGGTAAATCATCTTGTGGCAATTGAAATTCTTATTTACAAGATACAATATCAAAACTAAAATGATTAAATCCATAGAATGCTCTTCTTGAGACATTTATAATTGTTCAGCCAACACATTCTTGTTTGCTTTGTTTACTCTATTTTTTGAAGCATAAGTTGATCTAACAGAAGTAGTCATATCCTAGCTCTTTGTGCATAAATGAGCATAAACCATCTTCATCATCGAAGAAAACAATTTAAGAAACAAATTTGGTTTCCTCCCAGCTTATGTTAGTATTAACTTATATAGAAGGTTCTTCAAGATTTTATCGTCCTCTCTAGTCAAACTTAAAATTCAAGTAATAGCAGCAGTTGGGAGCAACCTCAACAACTAAACAACCTCAAATGTTGAAATGTCATTGGAGCAAAATGAATATCAACAATAGTAGATAGAGTCGATACCTTAAATGACATAATAAAAGCAAACAATTGATCAACAGATTCCAAGTGAAAGTTGGCAATCATGCACATCTGTATCCAAACAAATGAAATATGAAAACACTATAACATGTAAAAGATCAACGAATTAACAGGTTGAAATCTTCAGTTAGAAACACCATGTTGTTTTAGAGGCCTGATCTGACTTAAATGAAAACTAGCACTAGAAAATTTCAAGAGACAATTATAACAAGAAGTTCTCTTTTTTCTTTTAATAACAAAAGGTCTCAAAGATACTCGAGCATTTGTTTAATAGCCTAGGGATTATCATTAAGCCTGTTTCTTTGAGTATATGCCAATCCCATGTGAAATGAATTGGTACGAAACTAAGACCTCTCTTCAGTTTCAAAATCCAATCACCATTTCAGTCTCTCATATCTGATCCCCATTTTTCTTCCCTCTCAAAACCTGAATCTTTTCCATTCTATAATCGTGTCCTGGCCCTTGTTACACTCCCCTCAAAGACAAAGATAAATTTAAGGCATTTCTTATATTCTTATATTCTTAGATTTTATTGAAGGAGATTCAAGTGATGCTGACAAAGTTTTAAATTCCTATGGTATCTGGCTCTTCAATAGAGTTTGTTGAAGTACAATCCTCATGACTAAATATTTCCCTGTCTTCCACTCTTTGATAGCAGAATGACGTGTATAATTTTGAAGCAGGTGCTTATGTAGTAATGTTAAATTCATAACTGGTAAATTATCATTGTCCGTAACCAATCGCTATATTGCATTTCGGTCATAAGTGTGTCCATCAGCTCCAATAGAGGTGTCTTGAATCACTTCCTATGAAACAAAGAGAAGGAAGTAGTCTTTGTATACTATGCATAATATCATCATGTAAATTCCTATGAAGCGATTGATGCAATCAACAAGACATTAAGTGTACAAGACATGTTAACAAGACATTCTTCAAATTTATACATTAAATTTACCTGGAGTAGGGGAGCATTTGAAGTGCCTAGGAGGTGGAGGTTGATTATAATTAAAATGCCGATCCCAATAAGAAACCTCTTACAATCTTTCCAAACTAGGGAGAACATCCAATTCAGTGCATTTTATAGCAAATACAACCAAGTCCTTTGTCTCTTCAAAAGAGGCCACTCACCGGCTTCTTGATCCAACAACTCCTCTAGGTTCTCCTCTTCGATAGCTATTTTCTACCATGTGGGCTAAAGCTAAGGCTTGGTTAGAAGTAAGAAGCTGCAATATGACCATCCCAATTAGTTATTCCTTCATATATCCCCCCCCCCTAAAAAAAAAGAAAGTGTTTCTTATCCTTCTCACCCTCCTCCTCTTTCTCCGTCTTTTGTGCGTACCAAACATGACTAGAAGTTTAAGTGATAGAATAGCTAGTTTATCCAAAAAAAAAAAAAAGCATAAGAATTATTTATTATATATGGTATAGTTGTTGCGTTAATTATTTTTAGTCATAGACGAACCATTCTTATAGTTTGACCAAATGAAACAAAGGTTAGGGCTAGTGTCATGTTGTATTTGTCACAAATCTGTAAGCCTTTCATCCTCATTGTGACTAAAATACAAAATGACACTAGCACTAGCCTTTGTTTCGTTTGGCCAAGTTATAGGAATGGTTCATCTAGGACCAAAAATAATTAATACAACTACTATACCACATATAATAAAAACTCTTATGCTTTCTTTCACTTAAACTTCTTGTCATGTTTGGTACACAAAATAAGGAGAGGGATTTTGGGTGGAAAGGAGAAGAAGCACTTTATTTAGGGGCAAAATATATGAATGAGTAACTAATTGTGAAAATAGAAGAGGGACATTGAAATATATCTAATATTCTAAACTTTCTCTGAATTTTCCCAAAGTTACAACATATGAGTCTTAACCACCTTAAGGTCTACTTAACATAATGGTTGCCTAAACTATCTCATGTCTGGGCAAAAAGAAAATGAATATCATGCTTTTTTGGCTACTATTTCTTGAACACGTGTGTTGCATGTGTATTCCAGGATAAGTAATAGTTTGTTAAAATAATTAGCAACCAAGTAGTTTTGTCACACTCTACAAGTATATTGATCACAATTAGCAACCAAGTCACGCATAAGCATCAAATGCATCAAATCACAATAATCAATCTCTCATCGGAACCATTTTCCATCGGCTTTATCAACACTCACTGGAAAAGACTTCGGCCAAATAGCACTTTCTGGAGAAGACCTCGGCATCATAAATCTTCACAAGTCTCAAAATGGTATTCAACAATTAATGCACAGAAGAAAGATCACACTACATGGAAGAGACAACAAATCATACCATCCAAGTCCACATTCATGCTTTCAAGCATTTCATCAGTAAATCAACAAGGGTAACAATAAGGCAATTCACATCATCATGTTCATCACATAGCCTTTTTAATCTCAACCACTTTTTTTATTCATTTAGATGTATCAAGTGGACAATTAAACCCTTCACCTTATCCCCATTACTCCCAACACACAAGAAAAGAAGGAAGTACACGTATTCTACTAGAATACAAGGTTTATGAGATCACTTCCCTTAAATCAAACAATAAATCACTTCAAGTTTTGAGACTTCTCCTTCCAAATCGCATCCAAAGCCACACAATATTTTTACATGCAAGTACTCAAAATAAATTTTTGGAAACAACAATACCCACATGTATTCTCTTGAATAATAAGTCAATCAACACAAAACCCAATTTCAAAAATAAGGTTCGAATCCAAATTTAATAGTTGAAAACAGTACTGAAGGATTTAGGAACTCAAGAAACTCAAGCCATGATGGCCTAAGCTAATAGGGAAGTTTCGGTTCCCGTGAACCCAAATGTGGGTACAACGGCAACTAGAGTGAAGGACTTCACTAGAATGAATCCCCTAAAGTTCCATGGTTCTAAGGTTGAGGAAGACATCAATAGTTCATTGATGAGGTTTACAAGATGTTGATGATTATGAGAGTAACACCAGTGGAAAAGGTGGAGTTGGTCGCTTATTAACTTAAGGGTGTTGCTCAAATTTTGTTCAATCAATGGAAAGAAAGGATATTGGAAGATGCTGGTCCTCTCGATTGGGAGAAGTTTAAGGTTGGTTCCTAGACAGGTTCTTTCCCCTTGAGATGAGGGAGGAAAAGATTCTTGAGTTCATCAACCTTCGTCAAGGAAGTATGAGTGTGAATCTTAGGGCAAAGATTAGTCTGTTTGTTTTTGTTGTGTCTGAAATGGTTGTTAATGAATGTAGTACCACCATGATTCTTAATGACATAGATATTTCTCGTCTCATGGTTCATGCTCAACAAATCGAAGAGGAGAAACTTAAGGAAAAGTCTAGGGAGACAAAGAGGCTAAAATCGGTGATGGTAGTTTCTCACATGCAAGGTCCGATAGACAGGGTCCGTACTAGATTTTGACAAAGGTTTTCCATCCAAGGTTCCTCCAATGTTCCTTCTAAGTTCAAAAAATATAGTGTGTCTAACCCCAAGCCGCAGGGAGGATATGGTAGTAGGTCCTTATTGCCTACTTGTGCTAAGTGTAGAAAGAAGCACGAGGGCAAGTGTTTAGTGGGTTCCAATGCTTGTTTTGGTTGTGGTAAAATGTACCACAATATAAGAGATAGGCCTTCAGTTTTTAAGAATAAAGGAGATAATCACCGAAGGGCTCAACCAAATCCTTTATCTGGTCAAAGTGGTTTGGGTTCAAATGCTCCTAAACAAAATCGATTTGATGAACTTCAGACTCATCATGAGCAAGAGGGTTCTCCCAATATGGTTATCGGTATGCTGAAAGTCTTCCAACTTTATGTTTATGTTTTACTTGATTCCGATGCTACTTTTTTTTATGACGCCATATGTGGCTATGATGTTTGATGTTCTTCCGAATGCATTGTTAGAACCTTATTTTTGTCTCTACTCCTGTGGGTCATTTTGTTGTAGCTAAGAGGGTCTATAGAAAGTGTCTTGTTTCCTTGTCCCATAGAGTTACTCTTGTTTATTTGGTGGAGCTTGATATTCTAGATTTTGAAGTTATCCTTGGTATGCATTGGTTGCATCCTTGTAATGCTTTTATTGATTGTAAGACCCATGTAGTCATGTTTCAGTTCTCGAATGAGCCTATCCTAGAGTGGAAAGGGGGAAATTCTATTCCTAAGGGTGAGTTTGTCTCTTGTCTTAAAGGTAGAAAGATGATCACTAAGGGTTGCATATAACATCTAGTTAGGGTGAGGTATGTAAATTCTGAAACCCTTACTCTTGCGTCGGTCCCCATTATTAATGAGTTTCCAGAAGTGTTCCCAATGATCTACTTGGTAGTCCTCTCGAAAGGGAAATAGACTTTGGTATTGACCTTTTCTTAGATACGCAACCTATCTCTATTCCTCCTTACCGAATGGCTCTAGCAAAACTTAAGGAATTAAAAGAGCAATTGAAAGTGGATAAGAGTTTCATCCGACCAAGTATATCTCCATGGGGTGCTCCACTCTTGTTTGTTAGGAAGAAGGATAGTTCTCTTCGTATGTGTATAGACTATTGATAGTTGAATAAGGTTACCGTTAAGAATATGTATCCTCTCCTAAGAATAGATGATCTGTTTGACCAACTTCAAGGAGTGAGTTACTTCTCTAAGATTGACCTTCGGTCGGGTTATCACCAATTGAGGGTGAAGGAAAATGATATTCCGAAGGCGGATTTTAGAACCCGATATGGTCATTTTGAGTTTTTGGAGATGTCTTTTGATTTGACTAATGCTCCAGCCACTTTTATGGATTTGATGAATAGGTTGTTTAGACAATACCTTGACATGTATGTGATTATGTTCATTGATGATATATTGATATATTTGAGAAGTGAGGACGATCACATCAATCATTTGAGGATTGTGTTGCAAATCTTCAATGACGAACACCTCTTTGCAAAGTTTAGCAAATGTGAGTTTTGGTTAAGGTCTATGGCTTTTCTTGGTCACATTGTTTCAAGTAAGGGCATCAAGATAGATTCTAAGAAGACGGATGCAATTAAGAGTTTGCCTAGACCTCTATCCCTTTCATATATTAGGAGTTTCTTGGGTTTGGCTGGTTATTACAGAAGGTTTGTTGAGCGGGTTTCTTCCATTGCTTCTCTATTGATAACATTAACCCAAAAGAAGGCTAAGTTTGTGTGTTCTGAAGCTTGTGAAAAGAGTTTCCAAGAATTAAAGGATAAACTCACTTCTGCTACGGTATTGACTTTACCGGAAGGAACTAATGGTTTCGTGGTTTATTGTGATGCCTCAACGATTAGGCTAGGATGTGTACTTATGCAAAATGGGAAAGTTATTGCCTACACTTCAAGGCAACCTAAGATTCATGAAAAGAATTATCCTACCCATGACCTTGAACTAGCGGCAGTTGTTTTTACCTTAAAGATTTGGAGGCATTATCTGTATGGTGTTTATGTCTATGTCTTTACTGACCACAATAATTTGCCATATGTGTTTAATCAAAAGGAACTGAATCTTCACCAAAGAAGGTGGCTTGATTTATTAAAAGACTATGATATGAGTGTCCTCTATCAACCCGATAAGGCAAATGTGGTGGCAGATACTCTTTGTCAGTTATCTGTGGGTAGTGTTGCTCACATAGAAGGTGGTAAAAATGAGTTGGTTTTATATTTTCATAGATTGGCTGGGTTGGGTGTTTAGTTAGTGGACTCCACCAAAGGTGGTGTTATTGTTCACAATGGCTCAGAATCATCTTTTGTGGCAGACGTGAAAGCCAAGCAAGGTCTTAATCTGACTTTGCAGGAATTAAAGGAAGCGGTGCTTAAGAAATTCATTGAGGCTTTCTCCCAAGGGGGAGAGGAGTACTTAGATATCAACGTCGTTTGTGCGTTCCTAATATAGAAGACTTGAGGGAAGAGTTTATCAGAAGCCCATAGTTCTCGGGTTCACCCATGGGTCACCAAGATGTGTCATTATTTGCGGGAGATATATTGGTGGAATGGGATGAAGAATGGTATTGTGGAATTCATGGCTAAGTGTCCTAATTGTCAACAAGTGAAAGTTGAGAATCAAAAACCGGGAGGTTCATCCCAAGACATTAGCATTCCTACTTGGAAGTGGGAAGATTTGAATATGGACATCATTGTTGGTTCACCACGCACCCGGTGACAACATAACTAGATTTGGGTTATAGTAGATCAAACGATGAAATCGGCTCATTTCATTCCTATTAAAATATCTTATTCGGCAGAAGATTATGTTAGATTATACTTGAGAGAAATGGTAAGATTGCATGGAGTGCCTTTGTCCATTATCTCTGATCATTATACTCAATTCACTTCTTAATTTTTGAGATCTTTTCAAAAGGGTCTTGGTACTCATGTTAAGCTTAGTATGGCCTTCCACCCCCAAATCGATGGGCAAGTGGAGTGTACTATCAAAACTTTGGAAGATATGTTGAGAGATTGTGTGATTGATGTCAAGGATAATTGGGATTATCATTTGACTTTGATTGAGTTTGCATATAACAATAGCTCAATTTGAGGCATTGAATGGTAGGAGGTGAAGATCTCCTATAGGTTGGTTTGAGTTGGGCGAAGATACTTTAATAGGTCCCGAGTTAGTACATGAGGCTATGGAGAAAGTTTGACTTATTAGAGACAAGTTGAGGACGACTCAAAGTCGGTAAAAGTCATAAGCCGATATTCGAAGAAGAAACTTGAGTTTGATGTTCATGATTGAGTTTACTTAAAAATTTCACCTATGAAGGGTGTAATGAGGTTTGGTAATAAAGGGTAGCTTAGTCCTCGATATGTAGGCCCATATATGATTTAGGGTCATACTGGTAAGGTTGCTTAGGAACTAGAATGCCTAATGAATTGGCATCGGTTCATCCGGTTTGCCATGTCTCTATGTTGAAGAAATGTGTTGGTGATCCGACATCTATAGTCCCCTTAGAAGGTTTGGGAGTTATGGAGAATATTCTTATGAAGAAGTTCCGATTGAGATTTTAGACCAGCAAGTCAAGAGTTGAGAAATAAAGAATTTTCTTTCGTGAAAGTGTTGTGGAGGAATCAAATAGTTGAGGGTCATACTTAGGAGGTAGAGGCCGATATGATGTCCCGATATCCTCATCTCTTTCCTTTTATCCCTACTCTAGCTCAAGGTAATGAGCTCCTCATAGTTTACTCTTTTGATGTCATGTGTCTTAGATATTCCCATGAATTCCTCATTTATGCATGTACAGGAAAAAGGCATAAGTTTGAGAAAATGATTCAACTTGATTGATTCCTACATGTTATGTGTATTTATGTGATTAAACATGCATGATGGGGCTGCTAGATTTGAGTTCTTTTCCTTCATGTGATATCTAGGGTCCCATTCGAGGATGAATGTTCCCAAGAGGGAGATAGTGTAACACCCTAGAATAGAGAAACCTAGAAAACGGAGGTTAGTAGGAGGTCACCAGCCCTCCATTGAGCCATGGCACCCTTCATGGAGCCCTTCACGGGTCGTGAAGGGCATGATGGCTCATGGTGGTGCCCTTTTTGAAGAGGACAATGTCCTCCCCAAGGCCAGGCTCCTCTTATGAGCACCAAAACTGCTCATGAAAAGCCAAGTGGCTCGTGTTGGTGGCCGTGAAGGGAGGCCGAATCCCTCAAGCCACTAGTCGAGTGTCACGACTGCCTAGACGGCTCGTGGACTCTGATATGGCTCGTATGAACCTCCATCTGGAGGTTCGCGTCAGTTGTAAGCCAGGGTCAGTTGGGTCTTTTCCTAATTATTTTATTATTATACTATGTCGTTTTACCCATACCTAGGACCCCTATATAAGTAATTTTAACCCCAAATTCAACCCATTAAAGTCATTCTCTCAAAAATTCAAAGGAAGAACAAGTCTTTTTCTCCCAAATATTTCTCTCTCTAGAAATCTTGAAGAAAAAGGGTTCAACATAGGGTCCCAAGGCAAGTCTCCAATCCCACTATTGAAGGAAAGCTTTTGGCATTGAGCTATGATAGATTTCATCCATGGATTTCTTCCATTCATGGAAAATTCCCAAATTCTCCTATTTTCAAATTTAAAAATCCCTAATTGAGTTTAGATTTTTCTTCTATGTTATGGGTTCTCTTGATTATTAATTTAATTGATTGAATTAGGATCTCATATGCATGAAATGAGTTAATTCTATCTTTTTATAATGATTCCCCATGAAGCCATTTAATTACTATGTTTTCCAAATTATGATGATATGATGTGGGTTTTGGATTATGAATTAAGAATTTATTAAATTAAACATGTTCTTATGGGATTTATGTAAATGTTTTAAGGATGGTTTGAGAGTGAAGTATCAAGGATAATGTTGCTGTTGTGTTGTTGAAAGGATTTTATTATATACACATGAAAGCATGATTGTGAAAGGTTTTCTCACATTATAAGGGCTCTTAATCTTGAAAGGTCTTCTTACCTAAAATGAACCAATGATTAAGGAGTTATGTAAATGATGAGGCAAGAGGCATTACCCATGTCACATGATGGAAGGACAAGATGCGATTACCCATGTTCCTTTAAGAACTAAGATGAATAGGATTAAGAACTATTCCATGGAAGTTAAGCTTAGAATTGAGTGGACAAGTGGGGATTACCCATGTCCAATAAACTATGTGCCAACATAGGATTGTCTAGATAGACATTAGCTAGTGGATCCATAATTGCTAGACGCTCATAGTCCTTACCTTGGCAAGTAGGACACTCTTTTCGGTGTGGGAGACATCGGATTCGATGAATCTAGCTCACATGGTCTTATATGTCGGTTAAGGCTACTTTCCACAAACAAGTAAAGTTATGATGAACCAAGTTACTTCAAGAAGTACCGTAAGTATGTTTTAAGATGATATTCACTTGCATTGATCATATTTTATGATTTATGCTTCCTAACTCTAAAGTTTGATGTTTTAGCTTGATCATTTCATGCTCATGAAAATGTCTTATTTTAGCATGATTTAAATGTTTATATGCATGGCTATCATACTTGGTACATATTTTATACTAACGTGTACTCTTGCCTACATTTCCCCAAATGTAGGGTCAGACAGTCAGGGTCCTTCATTACGTGGCTAAAGGTTGATTTGAGAGATTTCGAGATTTGGTGAGTCCTCAAACTTCGAGGACCAGATTTTCATTGTTTTTAGTTTTCTTCCTTACTTTCAGTTTTGGACATGATATATGGGCTAGGCCCAAATTTCATTCTTATGTACTAGATGACTAATGAGACATGTCTTTAGACTTTTGATTTAATTATATAAGACAATTGGACTTGAAATGTTGTTCTTTATCTCTTTTGTTCTATTTCTAATGTTATGAATGCTAAGAGGCTTGTATGGGGCCTCTCGGGGTTTTATACACCATGGTACCTCTAGGGGGTACCTTGGGTCGTGAGACTTAGACAGAGAAAGTGGTTGGAGTTACTCAAGGATTATTAAATGAGTATTATCTATCACCTAGGTAAGGCTAATGTTGTTGTTGATGCTTTGAGCAGGTTATCTATGAGTAGTACTGCCTATGTTGAGGAAGGCAAGAAAGAATTGGCCAAAGATGGGCACATGCTTGCTTATGGATTCCAATGAAGGTGGAGTAGTGGTGATGAATGGGGTTGAATCATCACTAGTGTCTGAAGTGAAAGAGAAACAAGACCAAGTCCCCGTTTTGCTTGAATTGAAGGCAAATGTTCATAAGTAGAATGTGATGGCTTTTGAACAAGGGGAGATGGTGCGTTGAGGTATCAAGGACAATTGTGTCTACCAAAGGTGGATGAGCTCAAAGAGAGGATCATGGAGGAAGCTCATAGTCATAGGTATTCAATCCATCCTAGTTCCACAAAGATATACGGTGTCTTGAGAAAAGTCTATTGGTGGAGTATGAAGAGGTATACTGCAGAGTTCATCACTAAGTGCCTGAATTGCTAACAAGTTAATCTAGAACAACAAAGGCCCTGTTGTATTGCTCAAACCATAAATCTTCTAGAATGGAAGTGGGAGATGATCAATATGGATTTCACTACTGGCTTGCCACGATCTCACAGGAAGCATGATTCAATTTGGGTGATTGTCGATCATATACTAAATTAACCCATTTTTTGCCGGTAAAGACTACCTATTCAGAAGAACATTATTCTAGATTATATATTCAAGATATAGTCACACTTCATGGAGCTCCCGCATCTATCATTTCGGATAGAGGTGCACAATTCACCACACAATTTTGGTAGTATTTCCAGAAAGGTTTGAGTTCGAAGTTAAATTTGAGTATTGTTTTCCACCCACAGACTGATGGTCAAGAAGAGAGCGTATGATTCATACTTTAGAGGATATGATGAGGGCTTGTGTGATCGATTTCAAAGGTAATTGGGATGATCATTTACCTCTAATAGATTTTGCTTAACACAACAGTTATCACTCTAACATTCAGATGGCTCTTTATGAAGCTTTTTAAGGACGAAGATGTAGATCTCCTATTGGATGGTTTGAGGTTGGTGAAGCTAGATTGATAGGACCATAATTGTTCCATAAACCTATGGAAAAAGTGAAGATCATTCAAGAAAGGTTGAAAATAGTGCAAAGTCGTCAGAAATCCTATACAGATGTCAAGAGAAGAGATTTGGAATTTGAGCTGGACGATTGGGTTTACTTGAAGGTTTCACTCATGAAGGGTGTTATGAAATTTGTCAACAAGGGGAAAGACAGTCCCCGGTATATTGGTCCTTACATGATATCCATGAGAATTGGAATTGTAGCTTATGAGTTGGAGCTATCGTCAGAGTTAGTTGTAGTCCATCCGGTATTCCATATTTCTATGTTGAAAAATTGAATAGGCGATTCTTCACTTATTATACCTACTAAGAATATTACTGTTAAGGACAACCTATCTTTTTAGGAGATACCCATTCAAATTCTTGACCGTCACGTTCACAAGTTGAGAACGAAGGAGGTTGCATCAATCAAGGTCTTATGAAGGAATCCATTTGTTGAGGAAGCTACTTGGGAAGCTGATGAGGATATGAAGAAAATATATCCTCATCTCTTTACTTCCGAATCATTTCCAGGCCAAGGTAATAACTTTTGTTAATAACTTTTAAATTGATATGCTAAGTTGTGTTAAAATTGCATGTTGGGTGTTTGCGTTGGGTGTTAGATGTTTCCACCCCAAGTTCTACATAGAGTGATCTCATTCGAGGATGAATGTTCCCAAGGGGGGAGATATTGTAACACCTCGGTAATAGAAAGAACTAAATTGAGATTCGTACAAATTACTCTTCAAATTTTGAGTTTTGGGGTCATTTTCAAATAACCATAACTTTAAGCACATAATGAGTTAGGTAGCCCATGAGGTATCATACCGAAGGTCTTCAAGTCCTCTTTCCAACACTGTCGAGTTTGCTAAAATCCAAGTTCGAATGTAGGACTTATGCCCATTTGAGTATAGTGTCACGGACTTAGAGTGATGTCTAAAGTTCCGTGCGGCACTTGACAACTTACTCACGAATCTTTCACGATCTTGTAAGCTCAAGTAAGCCTTTAAGACTAAGATCGCTAAAAGAATGAAAAGAAAGACTTAGAAAGATTTGGAAGAAGGCTTTTTGTATTGCTTGGAGAATGCTTTACACTTGCTTAGTTGAGGATGCCTTGGCAAAGGAATGGCACCTCTATTTATACTTGCCTCTAGGGACCTAAGTGTAAATAATATTTACTTCACAAGTCCCTACTTATTTACATAATGGTCCCTCTCTAGAATTCTCTACACATTTCATGATTTTCCAAGAAAATATCTAAGTCTTCTAGAGAATTCTAAGGAAGGATCTAGGTTCTCCAAAATCTAAAGGATTCTAGAGTTCTCCGCAAGCCTCTCCTTATCTCTAGAATCTTCCGCCCCTATCCGAACGCAAAATTTAACTAAGAAGTGGCGGGACGTGACACTCTCCCCCACCTATTAATGCGACGACCATGTCGCATCGTTGCTGCATCGTCGATCGGGTCTTATCTTCTCATAAGCGTAGCCAATAGTCCATTGACTCGATCAAGGCCTTCGCGCAACGCCTTCAGTTGCTTCCTGATCCCTTTTAGCTTGGCCTTATGATCTACCTCCTTCTTAGGAGGTTCACGCCTCGGCAGCTTCTTTGGCATCACGACACTGCTCTTCTTCTTCGTGTATGGTGGCAAGGACCTTTTTGCACCATTATCTTCTTTCGAACTTGCAATGGTGGTTTTGAACGTCGCCTCCTTTTCTTTAGGGGTTTTCTCGAGCTGCATGGCTGTTAGACGGACTTGTCCTTCCGTCTTCGATATCCTAACCAGGGGCACCATGCATGATCCTCCTTGCTGTATGACCAAGAGTTGTTGGAGGTAAGGATCGATCACTGCGTGGCACTGCTGGAAGAACTCTTGCCCAAGAATTATGTCAAAAAGATCTAAAGGAGCGACAGTAAAGTTAGTCTTACCTTGCCATCTCCCTATCGTGATGCTTACTCCATGGGCGACTCCACACACGGGAGTTGGTGGTGCATTGACCGTCCTGAGTTGGGCGTTACTTGGACTGTAACTTAACCCCAACCTTGTCGCTGCCATCTTGGTCACTATATTGACCTCTGCACCCGTGTCGACCATAGCACAAGTCGATCTTCCATTGATCGTGAGGTTGACATATTGCGCGCCGTACCCTTTTGGCTTCCCTGGCTGCTTGGTGATAGCTCCGCATACTCTTATCAAGCCCAACTGCGTCGTCTCTGTGCCTTGTCCTTGCTCCTGGGTGTCTTTCTTCTTGCGCTCTCGCAGGATAGCACTAAGGCTCTTCAGTTCAGGGCACTTTGCATAGCCATGCGGCCCACCGCATATGTAGCAACCACCTCTTTTGGCTGTTTCTGCCTTTCTCTCCGTGTCGCCATGACGTGCAGACTTCTTGCCATCGGACTTATAGGTATCATGCTTCTTGGGATGTGGCCGCTACTCCTCGCCTTTGCCACGATCTCCCCCACCATGGTCATGACTACCTCTTATCTCCTCTCCTCTGACTCTGTCGGGCTTTTCATGCTTGAAGTCTGTCAAAGCTTCGGCCTGCGTAATGGCTTCATCTATGGTTCTGACCTGCCGACATTCCAACTCCGTCCTGGCCCAATTTTGCAGCCCATCCATGAAGTGGAACAACATATCATCATCCGTAAGGTTAGGAATTTGAAGCGTGAGGGTGGTGAACTCCTGCACATACACGCGTATGCTACCTGTTTGCTTCAGCTCCCTAAACTTACGTTTCGCCTCATAGATGACGTTGTTAGGGAAAAAGGCTTTCTTGAATTCTTCGCGGAATTGCTCCCACGTGTTGATGGTGCACGTCCCCTTCCCTATCTTGGCCTCTTTACGTCTCCACCATAGCATGGCCATCTCAGAAAGATACAACACGGCAGTGTTGATCTTGCTTTCGTCGCTCCGCACCCGATTACACTTGAAGTAATTCTCCAAGTGCCACAAGAAATTCTCCACCTTTTGTGCATCACGGACACCTTTAAATATAGGTGGCTTGGGAGCCTCGACCCTGGCCTCCCTATCACAATCGGGTGACGCCGATCCTCCAGCCTCCTTGCCTTTCTTGAGTGCTTTCATCTCGGTCTTCATGGTTTCAATTGTGTTCAACGTCTCCATGAGCCGACACTCCAAGGAAGTGATAGCCTCCTTCATCTCGAACTCAGCCCGCTGACGTCCCTCCAACTCCTTGCGGATGCCTTCGGTCTCCTCAAGGGTGAAATCTTCAAGGGTCTTAAATTTGTCGTCGACCACATTTATGCGCCAGCCTAATATCTCTACGGCCTTCCTTGCCATTTCCACCCTTGCGACCCATTCTTCTCCAGCGGTGACGTCAACGGCCTCCTCGCCACGTTCCTCGTCACTTGGCTCGGTGGTTGAAGGTGGATGAGATGTAAGCGCCTCGCTTGGTGTGGTTTCAAGCAGCATCTCTTCATTACCCTTTTGATGTTTCTTTCCCTTGCGGGATTTTTTTTCACCATCCACACGGACATTGGTGGTGCTAGCGGCATTTATGTCCCCTTCGGTAGCCATTCCCTTAGTACAAGAACCTTTGCTCTGATACCACTTGTCACGGACTTAGAGTGATGGCTAAAGTTCCGTGCGGCACTTGACAACTTACTCACGAATCTTTCACGATCTTGTAAGCTCAAGTAAGCCTTTAAGACTAAGATCGCTAAGAGAATGAAAAGAAAGACTTAGAAAGATTTGGAAGAAGGCTTTTTGTATTGCTTGGAGAATGCTTTACACTTGCTTGGTTGAGGATGCCTTGGCAAAGGAATGGCACCTCTATTTATACTTGCCTCTAGGGACCTAAGTGTAAATAATATTTACTTTACAAGTCCCTACTTATTTACATAATGGTCCCTCTCTAGAATTCTCTACACATTTCATGATTTTCCAAGAAAATATCTAAGTCTTCTAGAGAATTCTAAGGAAGGATCTAGGTTCTCCAAAATCTAAAGGATTCTAGAGTTCTCCGCAAGCCTCTCCTCATCTCTAGAATCTTCCGCCCCTATCCGAACGCAAAATTTAACTGAGAAGTGGCGGGACGTGACAGTAGGCTCTTTAGATAGGGCCTTTTCATCCATTTTAAAGAGGGGTATTTTGGTCTTTTCCTTAACCCACTAGGCCTAAACGTTCTTCTCACCCAAATAGAGGTCTAAGATGATTGAGATCAGTTTTTCATTCTTTCAAAACCGTTCAAGAAAGTTAGGTAAAAGTTCAAGAGAAGAAAAGATGAGGTTTCAAAAGTTCTTGTAGGATTTGGGGAAAATGCCAAAACTCAATTCTTTTGAGGTACGTGAGGTTTCTCATAATGATGGATTTGTTCATCCTCACTCCAAGCATGTATTTCATTCATTAAATTGTCCATAAAACCGTTTATGTAAAGGTTTTTGTGGAATTCTTGAGGTTTTATTTCATTCTTTGTCAATGGAGTCTTGTTGAGTTCTTGAGGTGAGGATTTTGTGAATGAGTGATGTTCTTGAAGATGTTTGAGTAGGTTTTGAGATTAATTGTGTTGGGTTTATGAATCCAAACGAGTTTAGGAGGAAATCATTTGATTCTAGATGAATTAGGCATTTAATTGAGCAAGAAAATTCGTTGGGTTTTCTGGGTTTGGGCTAGGGCGGTGTGCCCCCATAGCACCAGGGAGGATGGTGCCCTGTACGTACAGTGCACACCAAACCAACCCTAGTTAAGTAAGAGCTAGCGTGGTGCGCCACTGATGCGCCAGGGGCGTCAGGGCCCTTTTGCCTCTATTCTTCATCTCGTATGCTTTCCTTTGAATCATGTCTTTGCTCTCTTCTCATTATCAGCTATCTAAGACTCCATTATTCATTGAGAGATCCAATATATGTCCTAATCATAGTTCTAAAATTCACATTTTCAAATCAATGTAAAGTAAAGAGGAAAGGTCAAAGGTTCTATTTCATAAACACTTAAGAGTTTCAAATGTTATTTATATCCATATATATAGTTATGTACCTATGTTGATTATTAGACCTGGAAGATACGTTCATAAGTGCATGTATTCAAGAATGTAAACATATTCCATATTTTGAAAAGTAAGAGGTTCATTCCTTGTAATGGGTAAATTGGGCATAATTTTTTTTTTAATTGGACATAAAGTGGGCATAATGTTATATCAAATCTTTTGGGAGTAGTATCGAGCACCGAATTAGGTTAGAGACTTTTATGATTCAAAAGTCCTATAGAACTACGTAGCTTGCGTAGGATAGGATAGCATTGATTCTTCATGCGACTTCTCACTGCCTCTAAGAAGGCTAATTAGATTGATCCATAGTCACAATATCATCCTATACCCCGACAAAATATAGGACGACCCTGCCAACATGAGGTGAAATATTGTATCATTTCTAGGCACATGGTAATTGGTGTCGGTTAGAGAAACTCTCCACAAGTAAAGTATATTATTTTCATGATGTTTTCATCTTATATTATATTGTAAAGCTTAAATGACTTTCATTTCATATTCATGTATTGATCTAGTTATGTTGCTTTCAGTCATTCAAGCTAGTAAATTGTTTACTCTGACCTTATTACTTACCAGTACATTCAATGTACTGACATTATTCGACCTGCATTATTTCATGATGCAGCTACAAGTACTTAGGATCAACAACATATCTTCTGTTGGGAGCACTATTCATTTGCAGATAGATTTTGGTGAGGCCTCCTTGCTTCTACGAGACTCCATTTCCTTTCCGTTAGTAGCTTTCAGAGGTGTCGTGGGTCCTATCCCAACAACTATATTACATTGTTAAAGGCATCATAGATAGACTGAATTGGATGTTCCCATTATTTTGCTCAAGGTGTTTTGTTTAATTCATGATTCATGTTAAGTATTTTGCAAGACATTATTGTAAAGACTTTTTCTTAAATTTCTTATTGTTCACTTACTTAAGCTTCTACGTATTGTTTAATGTCATGTAAGTCATATAGCCATGCTAAGGGTTTGCTTGAGGATTAGAAATGGTTCTCGAGTGCCAGTCAATTCCAAGGTGTAGACTTGGGTCATGACAGTACATAAACACCATCGATGGGGTCCAAAGGTATGGTCCTTGAACCCCAATGACGATTGAACAAGACTGTCCATGGTTGGATCTACAGACCATAAGTCCAACCGTTGGTGGAGGTCCGACAGTTATTTTTTAGGGCATTTTGGTATTTTCCCTAATTATTTTAACCATATCCTACATCATTTCACCTTCTACCCTAAACCCTATATAATGATTTTAAACCCCAAAATCACCCAATTCAATTCACTCTTCTAAATTCCTAAATGTTAATCAAGTTCATCCGCCCAAATATTTCTCTTTCTAAGGAAGAAGAAGAAGATAATATTCACCTATCAATCTCTAAGGAAGAAGAAGATGATAATATTCACCAGATTCCATGTTATAGCTCAAGTGGTTTATATGTCAGTTAATGGTTAATTACCATATTAATGAACTAAGGTTACTTTTAGAAGTGTCTCACGTGAGTTTTAAAGATGATTTAACTTTCATTGACCATGATCATGATTTATGTTTTCTATACTTTTTATCTTATGGTTTATCTTGGTCATTGCATATCATATAAAGTACTTTAGCATTATTTCATAACTCTTATGATTTACTATCATACTTGGTACATTCTATCTACTACACATATTGTTTCCTACATTATTTCACTAATGTAGGGTCTGACACTCCTACCTCCCATATTTGTGGCTAGTTGGTACTTTGTAGCTATTGAAGATTGGTGAATCCTTATGTTCTGAGGACCAAGACACTTTATTACTTTATGTACATACATTTTGGATGTTGTATGTGATGTATGTGTTACGTCCCAATCATTCTTTAATGTAATAAATGGCTTTGAGACTATTAGACTTCCGCTACATTTTGTCAAACTCTTTTGATATAAAAAGTGTCTTATGAACTCTTTAATTCTATTATCTTATATGATGTATGCTAAGTGGCTTGTGTAGGGCCTCTCGAGGTCCCTTACACCATGTCACGTCTAGATTGTTTTTTTGGTCATAAAAAACTTGGTATTAGAGAACAAGGTTAACAGAGGTCCTAGGAAGTCTCTAAGCCACGTCGAGTATTGTCTTGTTCATGAGTGTGAAGCATGTCACATTTAGGAATAAGAAGCTATAATATAATTAGTAAACTCCACTTCTTTCATTAATCTAAAGATGGTGATGTAGTGTAACTCTATATGTCCTCCATATCCCTATCCGATGCTTTTTAGGATATGGCCCTTTGAAGAGCTTACGTTATGAGGAATCTGAATGAGAATATGGAACGAGAATGTCATGCCCCGAGGCTACCCCCTTGACATAAACATAGGACATAGGATCACGAGTGAACCCAAGCTAACCCTGAGCTGGCATATCATAAGCAAACTGAATATATCTAAATGAAAACATGAACTAATGCGGAAGCTAACACATGAGAAAACTAAATATGGGGAATACGGAATACTAATCTAAATATAAATAATATGATAGAGGTAAGTGATACTGAACAATCATTCAAATGCTAAAGCTGAATCTAATACTATGTCTGAAAAAAACTATACTTGACTAGAGTTGTTGGGACATGTCCCCAGCTAACTCTAGCAAAACTAAAACTGAAACTGAAATAAAAGACTAAAATGAAAAACATGTAGGTTGTCCTCGAAGTATGAGGACTCAACACAGATGCTACTAAGTATGGATCGAAAACCGTGATCTTAATGCTGAGGACCTGAACCTATATCATGAAAGATGTAGCGCAGAGTATGCATCAGTACTTAGAAGGTACTGAACATGCAGGATAGGATAAAAGTCGAACAAAACATATAAACTAAACAAAGCACAGTGAGCAATCATATAACTTTCACATGATAGAAATACTGAAATATACTGAAAAGAACTGAACTGAATGCAATGACCAAGTACATAACATACTAAGACTAAATACTAAAATATAACTGAAACAATTGGTCAAATGCACTAGAGTCTGACTGTGGGAGCTACTACTAACCGACCTAAAACCACTTGAGCAAAATGCTTAGTCCGATGTATACGCCAGATCGAGAGGATGCACTATACCTTGCCAAGAGTATAAAGGCATGACAGTGTGATCACTAAATCTGATGCCCATAAAGGAGACTTATAAACCTATGGGGGCACGTAGTTTTTGGACTATACGGGTACACTGAATCGTAGTCCAACTTGGTGTTAATCATACTCCTAATTGGAAATGTGTAAAATACAACAAACTGAAATATACTGGATAGCTTAATATTCTGACAAGCAAACTGAGAATGCAACATTTAAGTAATGATAATGAAACATTCAAAATCTTTGGCATGTATATCTATTTATCTGACCTAGCTAGTGTAATTCATGAACTAAACAAATCTACACAACTAGAATTTTGAGATTCATACAAGGAACTAAGGAACAATGTTATGGAAACCTGATAATCTGATTAAGAATACTATAATAGCTAAACTCTCTAAAGTTCTAGAAACCCTATGTCTAAAAAAGAGATAGAGAATCAAGAATCTGGCTGAAGTCTAGGGACCTAGTGGAAGAAAGGAATCCACTAGTGAAATCCCACATACCTGATGACGAATTTCATGGAGAAATCTTTCGATTTCGGGGCTGGAACTGAAGAAAACTTGTTACGCGTTCTTGAGAAATCTATCGCATGTTTCTTCCCTTTTTGCTCTAAGTTTTGAAGAATTTAGAACAATCAACCGCTTAGGGTAAGTTCTGATTAAGTGACTAGGCTCAAACATACCAAAACTACGTAGTTTAGGGGTTAAACGACATATTTTAGGTTCCCAACGCATAGGCAAAAAGACCAATAACCCTTGACTTAAAAGTTGTCGGGGTCAACGATGGGCCTGACTAATGGGCCTGATCAATGGACTGTAGTTCGTCTTATGGCCTGTCCTGTCAGTTATCATTTGGTCTTTCAATAAGTTGGAAACTGGGGTCTGAACCATGGACCTGGACCACAGACCGTACTCCCACCTACGGTTCATAGGCCCTGCTGTAATTCTGGACTTTTTCTAAAATTTCTGGGTGGAGATGACCTGGCCAACTACAGACCCCACCTACGGTCCATTGTTCAACCTACAGTCCGTAGATGACCTTCGTTGATGGCACTTGCAACTTCTAAAAATTTACAATTTGGTCTTTGTAGAATATGGGGTGTTACATTATCTCCCCCTTGGGAATATTCATCCTCGAATAATGACTAAACTAGCTGGGTATGGAGGGAAAGAGCAGCAAACCCTACCATTAAGTACTACAAACTGAAATAACTGAGTTCCAAGAACATGCAAATACGCTGAAAATGCAAGAACAACGAAAGGAACAAGGTACTAAGACTGAATTTACGCAAGAGTAAACTGAGAGACTGGAGAAGAACTATTACCTGATGCGTTGGCCTTCATGGTTGCTTCTTCCTCCCAAGTAGCTCACTCTACGCACTGACTCCTCCACAAAACCTTCTCTAAAGCAACTTTTTTATCTCTCAACATTCGAACCTGATGATCAATAATTTCAACTGGCACCTCCTCATAAGTGAGACTATCCTTCACAGCCACACTCTCTAATAGTACTATTGATGTTGGGTCACCCACACACTTCTTCAACAAGGAAATGTGAAAGACCTGATGAACTGCTGCTAGTTCTGCTCGTAACTCTAATTCATAAGCCACCTTACCAACCCTTTTCAAGATTCTGTAAGGACCTACATATCTGGGACTGAGCTTCCCTTTCTTGTCAAATCTCACCACCCTCTTCATATGTGACACTTTCAGGAAAACCCAATCATCAATCTCAAACTCTAAGTCCCTTCTCCTTACATATGCGTAGGACTTCTGACGACTCTGAGTTGTCTTAAGTCTATCCTTGATGAGCTGAACTTTTTCCATAGCATTATGAACTGAATATGGCCAAATCAAGGCTACTTCACCTACTTCAAACCAACCAACTAGAGATCTGCATCTATGCCCATATAATGCCTCATAAAAGGCCATCTGAATACTGGAATAGTAGTTATTATTGTAGGGAACTCTATGAGAGGTAGGTGATCATCCAACTTCCCTTGAAATCGATCATGTAAACTCTCAACATGTCCTCTAAAGTTTGAATGGTACGCTCTGCCTGACCATCCGTTTATGGATGAAATGTTATACTGAGATTTACCTGGTTACCAAGACCTGTTTGAATCGACTTCTAGAAATGAGAGGTAAATTGAGGACCTCTATCTGAAATAATAGACAGAGGAACTCCATGTAACCTGACTATCTCAATAATGTAGAGTTTAGCATAATCCTCCACTGAAGTTGTATTCTTGACAACCAAGAAGTGAGCGGACTTAGTAACTCTTTCTACTATTACCCAGATGGAGTCATGTTGTCTGCAAGTATGAGTTAAACATGTAATGAAGTCCATGTTTACCATTTGCCACTTCCATGTAGGAATGTTAATCTCCTGAGTCAGACCACCTGGTTTCTGATGTTTTACTTTAACCTGTTGACAATTAGGATAGTTAGCCACAAAATCTACTATATCCCTCTTTATGCTATTCCACCAAATGACTTTCCGCAGATCACGATATATCTTAGTGGCACCTGGATGAATAGAATACTCAGAGTTATGGGCTTCGGTAAGGATCTATTGCCTCAACTAACCTACCTTTGGAACACATATGCGACCTTGGTAACAAAGCACACCATCTTCCCCTTGGGAGAAAACCTCAAATTTTGGCTGATGAACTACACCTTTCAATTGAAGAAATATAGGATAACTATCTTGTTTTCCCTTAACCTCCGCTAACAATGAAGATTTAGATCTATTCTGAACTATCACACCACCATATAACATGTCTATAAAGCCAACTACTAAGCGAGCAAGCCAGTGAACATCTGTTGCTAATCCTTTCCTTTCTTCCTCAGCATGTGCTACACTACCTATAGATAATCTGCTAAGAGCATCATCTACTGCATTGGCCTTACCTGTGTGGTAAAGGATATTCATGTCATAGTCCTTGAGGAATTCAGGCCATCTCCTCTAGCAAAGATCAACTCTTTTTAGGTGAACACATATTGGAGGCTCTTATGATCTATGAACTCATCTACGTGAACACCATACAAGTAATGTGTCCAAATCTTTAGGGCAAATACTACTGTTGCTAGCTCGAGATCCTGAGTCAGATAGTTTTCTTATGTACCTTAAGTTATCTAGAAGCATAAGCTATAACCTTACCTCACTGCATAAACACACAACCTAGGTCGACTTTGGATGCATCACAATAGATCACACAACTGTCTGAACCATCTAGTAGAGTAAAAATAGGAGCGGTAGTCAGCCTAGTTTTCAGTTATGAGAAGCTCTTCTCACATTCATCTAACCACTGAAACTTAACCTTTTTATGAGTCCACTTAGTTAATGAGAAAGTTATGGATGAAAATCCTTCCATAAATCTCCTGTGGTAACCAGCCAAACCCAAGAAACTTCTGATATTTGTTGGAGAGGTGGGTCTGAGCCATTGTTTCATTACCTCTAGTTTCTGAGAATCTACTCAGATTCCTTCTCTAGATACCACATGACCAAGGAGAGCAACGGACTGTAACCAAAATTCACATTTGCTGAACTAAGCAAATAACTCACGATCTTTGAGAGTTTGCATAACAACTCTCAGATGAGTCGCATGCTCCTCCTCATTGCGAGATTAAATAAGGATATCATCTATAAAGAAAATAATGAACAAATCCAAATACTGTTTGAACACTCTATTCATTACATCCATGAAATCTGCAGGAGCATTTGTTAGTCCAAAAGACATAACTACAAATTCATAATGACCATACCAAATTCTGAAGGCTGTTTTTGGGGTGTCATTCTCTCTGACTCTAAGCTGGTGATAACCAGATCTGAGGTCTATCTTTGAAAACTGACTAGCACCCTTAAGTTGGTCGAACAAGTCATCAATCATGGAGATAGGGTATTTATTCTTGATTGTGACTTTGTTCAACTGATAAGAGTCAATGCACATCCTGAGAGAACCATCTTTTTTTTTCACGAATAACACTAAAGCACCCCATGGAGAGATACTCGGTTTGATGAAGCCTTACATAGAAGATCTTTTAACTACTATTTCAATTCCTTATTCTCGGCTTGAGCTATTTTGTAAGGAGGAATCGAAATAGGCTGGGTATCTAGAAGGAGATCAGTTTCGAAGTCAATTTTCCTTTCAGGAGGAACTTCGGGATGATCTTCTGGAAACTCATTTACTATTGGGACTGACTCAAGAGTTGGGGTTTTAGAGCTTGAATCCTTAACCCAAACAAGATGATAGATACCCTTTAGAAATCATCTTTCTAGCCTTAAGGTAAGAAATGCAATGACCTATAGGCACTGAGCTACTACCTTCCACTCTAAGACTGACTCATTTGGAAACTGAAACTGAACGATCCTAGTTCTACAATCGACTGAGGCATAACTAGAATGTAATGAATCCATGCTTAGAATGATATTAAAATCCACTATTTCTAACTCCACCATATCTACTGAGGTGACTTTCTAAGATATTATGATAGGGCAATTTCTGTATACCGGTCTAGTTATAATTGGGTCACCAACTGGAGTAGAGACTGAAAAGGGTTATGATAGAGTTTTTGGACTAACACTAAAGTATACTGCTATATAGGGAGTTACAAAAGAAAGACTAGCCCCTGGATATAACAATGCATAAACATCTAAGTGAAAGACTCATAATGTACCAGTGACCATATAAGGAGAATATTCCTGGTCATGGCGAGCCTAGAGAGCTTACAACCTGTTTTGGCGTTGATCGCCACCTATACCAGATAAAGCATCCTACTGAGTTGGGCGACCTACTGGTGCTGCTGGAGCTGTAGACTAAGCCCAATTGTTGTTATTACCTTCTTGCCCTTGCTTATCAAAAGGGCAATCCTTCAACCTATGGCCAGACTGACCACACCCAAAGCACCGTTCCTTGCATGCAAGACACTCACTCGGATGGTTCTTACCACACTTGGGATAAGTTGGATAGGTCCTGTTACCTGAAGCACTCCCATGAGACTTAGAGCTTGATGCCCTACCTTTATGATCCTGTCGGAACCTGGGGGATGGAGCACTAACTGATGAAGGTGCTAGGGTTAAAGATCTCTGCTGAAACTGTGAGCGATTTCCACAACCCGATTTCTTCTGAAAGTATTCACAGTTTCCTATTCTAGCCTTCTTATTGTACTTTGCTTGTCCTTCTTTAGCTTGTCTCCTTCAACCTGCTAAGCATGAGTCATAAGACTAGAGATATTCATATCTTCTAACAACATAGCATTCCTGCACTCTGTCTTCACCAAGTCGGATACCCCAAACATACACTTACTCATTTGTGCCCTTGGATCGACAACCATGTGTTAAGCATTCTTGGAGAGTTGAGTGAACTTCACTCAGTCTTGGACTGACATGGTACCTTGCCTCAAATTCATGAATTCTTATGCCTTAGCCTCTCTCAACTTCTTCGGGAAGACGTGTCCAGAAAAGCTCCAGTAAAACACTCCCAAGTCACATGAGCTGCATTTGTACCATGTTTTCTTTCCACTGAGTAAACCAAATGTGAGCCATATCCTTAAGCTGGTAGGATGCCAACTCTACCCTATAATTTCCAATCACTTACATCACCCCAAAGATTTTCTTAACCTCATCAATGAAGTTATGTGGGTCCTAACCAACCTGCGACCCTAGAAACTCAGGTGGATTCATCCGAACAAAATCTTGGACCCTGGATGCTGCTGACCCAACATTAGTGTTAGTAGGATCTAAGGTCTACTGATTGTTCTGGTTGGCTACACTTTGAGCCAAAAGTCGGATAGCATTCCAAAATTCTACATTAGCAACCTGATGGTCTAGGACTAGAGGAACTGCGTTAGCATTGCAGGCATTAGCATTCCTTGCGTAAAATCTAAGAGGAGGAATGATTTGAAACATAATACAATGAATTAGAAATGAGAAGTTGGATCATACTTCACGCACGATAAGAGTAGCAAGAAAGTGAAGTTTTGCCTAAAACATTTTGTAGCCTCTCTCTCATTAGATGTGGTGCACTTCACACCAATGAAAGAGACTCTACTTAGTGCGACTTTCATACATCCTAGGATTCTTAAAGCTAATGCTCTGATTACAAGTTTGTCACGCCCCGAGGCTACCCTATTGACGTAAACACGGGACCTAGGATCAAGAGTGACCCTAAGCTAACCCTGACCTGGCATATCATAAGCAAACTGAATATATCTAAATGAAAATATGAACAAATGCGGAAGCTAAAACATGAGAAAATTGAATATGGGGAAAACCCAATACTGATCTGAATATAAATAATATGATATAGTTAAGTAGTACTGAACAATCACTCAAATGCTAAAGCTGAATCTAATATTATGTCTGAAAAAGCCTCTAACTGACTAGAGTTGTTGGGACATGTCCTAGCTAACTCTACAAAAACTGAAACTAAAATAAAAGACTAAAATGGAAAACATCTTTGTTGTCCTCGAAGTATGAGGACTCACTACTAATGCTACTAAGTATAGATCAGGAACCGATCTACACGTGATCTTAATACTGAGGACTTGAACCTACATCATGAAAGGATGTAGCGAAGAGTATGCGTCAGTACTTAGAAGGTACTGAGCATGCAGGATAGGATAAAAGCTTAACAAAACATATAAACTGAACAAAGCATACTGAGCAATGACATAACCTAAACATGATGAAAATACTGAATATACTGAAAATAACTGAAATGAATGCAATGACCAAGTACATAACATGTTGAGACCGAATACTAAACTATAACTCAAAACCTGGTCAAATACACTAGAGTTTAACTGTGGGACCTACTACTAACCGACATAAAACCACATGAGGTAAATGCAGACTCTGATGTATACGCCCCATCGAGAGGACCCAATATACCTTGCCATAGGTATAAAGGCATGACTGGTGTGATCACTAAATTTGATGCCCACAGAGGGGACTTATAAGCCTATGGGGCACATAATTCTAGGACTAACGGGTACGCTGAACCCTAGTCCAACTCGGTGTTAAGCCTGCTCCTAACAAGAAATATGTACAATACAACATAACTAAAATATACTGGATAGCTCAATATTCTGACATGATAACTAACAATGCAACATTTAAGTACTGATAATGAAACATTTGAAATCTGAGGCAAGTATATATGCTTATTTGACCTACCTAGTGTAATTCATGAACTAAACGAATCTACACAACTAGGGTTTTGAGTTTCATGCAAGGAACTAAGGAACAATGTTACAAAAACCTGATGACGAATTTCATAGAGAACTCTTTTGATTTCGGGGCTAGAACTGAAGAAAACTTGATGCACGTTCTTGATAAAGCTATCACCTGTTTCTTCCCTTTCTTTCTCTAAGTTTTGAGAATTTAGGAGAATGAATCACTTAAGGTAATTTCTGACTAAGTTACTAGGCTCAAGCTGACCAAAACTACATTATTTACAGGTTAGACGACGTAGTTTAGGTGCCCAACGCATAGGGGAAAAGACCAAACGAACCGTGACTTAAAAGTCAACTGATGGCCTGTCTTGTCAGTTATCGTTTGGCTTTCAGAGAGTTGGAAACTGAGGTCTGAACCACGGAACTGGACCACGGATCGTGGTCCCACCTACGGTCTGTAGGCCCTGTCATGGTTCTAGACTCTTTCTAAAATTTCTGGGTGGAGTTGAGGTGGCCAACCACGGACCCCACCTACAATCCGTAGTTCAAGCTACAGTCTGTAGGTTGTCCTGTTGGTGGCATGTGGAACTTCTAAAAATCTACAATTTGGTCTTTCTAGAATACTGGGTGTTATAGAGAAGATCCTCAAGTTTCGACCGACCCTTTGGCCGAGCAAGTGACTAATGCAGAGTTTAGGGGCTGTTTTTGAAGTGTTAGCTTAAGCCATGACGGCTCAAGTAAATATGGAAGTTGTGGTCTCCGTGAACCCAAATGTGGGTATGGAAGCATCTAGAGTGAGGGATTTCACAAGAATGAATCCTCTTGAGTTTCATTGTTCCAAGTTAGAGGAAGATCCTAAAGAGTTCATTGATAAAGTTACAAGGTGTTGATGATTATGGGAGTAACACCAGTGGAAAAGCGAATTTAGTTGCTTATCAACTTAGGGGTGTCGCTCAAGTTTGATTAAAAGAATGAAAAGAAGAGAGGGCAGTTGATGTGGGTCCTCTTGATTGGTATAAGATTGCTTTTCTTGATAGGTTCTTTCCCCTTGAAATAAGGGAGGCAAAGGTACTTGAATTCATTAATGTTCATTAAGGAAACATGAGTGTGAAGGAATATGCTTTGAAGTTCACACAATTTTCTAGGTATTCTCCTGCAATGGTTATCGACCCTATGGTAAGGATGAGTAAGTTTGTTTCAGAAGTATCCAAGATGGTAATCAAAGAATGTCGTACCGCCATGCTCATCATGGATATACACATTTCTCATCTAATGGTGCATGCTCAAAAAATAGAAGAAGAGAAACTTAAGGGAAATCTAGCGACGCAAAGAATGCAACGACCAGTGATGGTGACTTTTTACATTCAAGGATTGATGGACATGGTCGTTCTAAGTTCCAATAAAGGTTTCCGATCAAGATTTTTGTAATTGCCCTCCTATATTCAACAAAGATAGGGTGTCTGACCCTAAACCTCAAGGAGAAAATGGTAGTCGATTTTCATCATCTACTGGCACATAATGTGGATGGAAACATAAGGGTAATTGCTTAAATGGTACGGATGGTTGCTTTGGTTGTGGTAAGAGTGGCCATAAGATAAGGGATTGTCCATCACTTATGGCTAAGGAAAGAGAAGAGAGGCAAGATTCGCCTAGTGGTTCATTTTCAAGTGCTCCAAAGCAAAACCAATTCTATGCACTTCAGACTTGTCATGAGCAAGAGGGTTCTCCCGATGTGGTTACCGATATGTTGAAGTCTTTTATCTTGATGTTTATGCTTTGCATGATCGTGGTTGTACCTTATATTTTATGATGCCATATGTGGCTATGAGGTTTGATATTCTTCCGGGTGTGTTGTTAGACCTTTTTTCTTTCTCTAATCCTATTGGTGAATCTATTGTGGCTAAGAGAGTCTATAGAAATTTTCTTGTCTCCTTATCCTATAGAGTCACTCATATTGATCTTGTAGAGCTTGATAAGTCAGGTCTCGATGTTATCCTTGGTATGTATTAGTTTCATTCTTGTTATGCTTTTACTGATTGTACAACCCGAGTGGTCAAGATTTAGCTTCCAAATGAGCCTATCCTAAAGTAGAAAAAAGGGAAATTCTATGCCTAAGAGTCAGCTTGTTTCTTCTCTTAAAACTAGAAAGATGTTTTTTAAGTGCTGCATACACCATCTAGTTAGGGTGAGGGATATGGATTTTGAAACCCCTACTCTTGAGTTGGTCCCAATTTTCAATGAGTTTCTGGAAGTGTTTCGTGATGATCTACCTAGTGTTCCTCCAGAAAAGGAAATAGACTTTGCTATTGACCTTTTTCAAGATACGCAACCTATCTCTCTCCTCCTTACCAAATGGCTCTGGCAGAACTTAAGGAATTAAAGGAAGAGTTGAAAGATTTATTGGATAAGGGTTTCACCCATCCGAATAACTCACCATGGGGTGCCCCAGTTTATTTTATTCGAAAGAAAGATGGTTCACTTCATATGTGCCGACTACCACTAGTTGAAAAAGGTTTACCATTAAGAACAAATAATCCTCTTCCAAGGATAGATGATTTGCTTGATCAACTTCAGGGAGTAAGTTATTTCTCTATAATTTACTTTCGGTCGGGTCATCACCAATTGAGGGTGAAGGATGATAACATTCCTAAAATGACTTTTAGAACTCAGTATAGTAATTATGAGTTTTTGGTGATGTCCTTTTTCTTGATTAATGCTCCCGCTGCATTTATGGATTTGATGAATAGGGTGTTAAGATTGTGTTCATTAATGATATCTTGATTTACTTATGGAGAGAGGATGTGAATACTGATCATTTGAGGACTGCGTTGCAAGTCCTCAAGGACCAACAACACTTTGAAAAGTTTAGTAAGTGCAAGTTTTGGTTAAGATCTATGTCTTTCCTTTGTCACATTGTTTTCTAAAAAAGGTATTGAGGTAGATCCTAAGAATATGAATGTGGTTAATAGTTCAAAAAGAAAGATCTAAATCTTCACCAAAGAAGGTGGCTTGAGTTACTAAAGGATTACGACATGAGTGTTCTTTATCCCCTCATCAATGTGAATGTGGTGGCGGATGCTCTTAGTTGGTTATCAATGGGTAGTTTTGTTCATGTTGAGGAAGATAAGAAGGAGTTGGCTTGTGATGCTCATAGATTGGCCCGATTGGGTGTTCGATTTGTTGAATCTACCAAAGGAGGTGTTGAGGTCCATAATGGTTCACAATCATATTTTGTGTCGGATGTGAAAGCCAAGAAAGTTCTTGGCCCAATTTTGATTGAGTTGAAGGAAACGGTGCTCAAGAAGTAAGTTGAGGCATTCTCCCAAGAGAGATATGGAGTGCTTCGATATCAAGGTCATTTATGTGTTCCCAATGTAGATGACTTGAGAGAGAAAATCCTATTAGAAGCCTATAATTTTGTATATTCCATTCACCCGGAAGCCACCAAGATGTACCGTGACTTGTGGGAGGTCTTTTGGTGGAATGGGATGAAGAAGGATATTGCGGAATTTGTGGCTAAGTGTCCTAGTTGTCAACAAATGAAAGTTGAGCATCAAAAATTGGGAGGTTCGTCTGAAGATATCAATATCCTTATTTGGAAGTAGGAGGATGTGATTATGGACTTTAGTAAGGGTTTACCCTGTAACAGTGACAATATGACTCGATTTGAGTTAGTATGGATAGAATGATGAAATTGGCTCATTTACTTCCTATCAAGGTCTCTTATTTGGTGGAGGACTATGCTAAGTTGTACCAGAGAGACATGGTTAGGCTTCGTGGAGTTCTCGTATCCATTATCTTCAATTGTGGTATCCAATTCACTTCTCAGTTCTAGAAATTTTTCCAAATAGGGACTTGGTACTCCTGTTAAGCTAAGTACGACCTTTCATCCGCAAATTGATGGGCAAGGGAACATGCTATTCAAACTTTAGAAGATATATTGAGAGCTTTTGCAATTGACCTCAAGTGGGATGACCATTTACCATTGATTGAGTTTGCATATAATAATAGCTATAATTCGACCATTGGTTTGGATTTATTTGAGGCCCTATATGGTAGGAGGTGTAGATCTCCGATAGGTTGGATTAAAGTGGGTGATATTGCTTTCATAGGTCCCGAGTTGGTGCATGAGGTTATGGAGAAAGTTCAACTTATTAGCGAAAGGTTGAAGTTTACTCAAAGTTGACAAAAGTCCTAAGCCAATGTTAGAAGTAGAGATCTTGAGTTTGATGTGAATGATTGTGTCTATTTGAAGATTTCACCCATGAAGGGTGTGATGAGATTTGGAAAGAAAGGAAAACTTAGTCCCCGTTATGTGGGCTCATATCAAATTTTGAGTCGTATTGGTAAAGTTGCTTATGAACTTGATTTACCTAATGACTTGGCATTGATGCATCTGATTTTCCATGTCTCCTTGTTGAAGAAATGTATTGGTGAGTCGACATCTACATTACCATTGTAGAGTCTTGGTAGAAAGGATAGCATTTCTTATGAAGAATTTCTAGTGGAGATTTTGGACCAACAAGTTTAGAAGTTGAGAAATAAGGAAGTTGCTTCCGTAACGATTCTGCGAAAGAATCAATTAGTTAAGGGTTCTACTGGGAGGCCGAGGCCGATATGATATCCCGTTATCCTCATCTCTTTCCCTTCGTTCCTACTCTAGCTTGAGGTATTTAGTTCCTCATGGTTTTCTCTTTGGATTTCATATGTCTTAGTTAGGTAGCATATCTGGTTTGTGTACTCGAAATTCAAAATAAATCTCTTGGGTTCATTCGGTGCATTTGTGACTTGTGTAATTGTTGTAATTGTTGTAATTGTTGTATTATGTTGCCTACTATTTTATGCATCACGATTGCGAGGCTCCCTCTACTGATCACAAGGAGTCATCTTTTTGTGAGCCACGAACGTGTGAGGCTTGTTACAATTGTGTAAGTTCAGACTTTTTCTCATCGCGATCGTGATGGTCAATTTAAGTGGTTTGAATACTTCGCTCATTATAATCGTGTGATCTTCAGATCACTATCATGATGATCATTTTTATGCCTGAATAATGTTATTTTCCAAAATTAGGGATTCAACCCTATTTTCCCATTTTTGAGCTTTGAGAACTCTTGGGAGCTAATTTCTAAAGGTTTTTTTATGTGGAATCATTTGAATAATTATTTGTGACCGTAAAACTTAATTTCTCAATTATACTTTATGACTTCAAACATCAATTTATTGGTTTTGAACTTAAAAGTTTGGAGAATTTTTCAAGAACTCTAGGTTTGAAATAAATGGTGATTGAGGAATGATTTCAATTCCATTTTGAATTGATTTTCACAGATGACTTCCAAATCCTTTGGGGTAACATGATTTTACGAATTTTCAGATTAAACTATAGTTTTTGGAAATTATTTTTTGGGTCAATTTGGCCCCATTTTCCAAAAAATATTATATCGGTGTTGTTAGTTTCAAATTCTTATTTTTATTCTCTATATAATTAGATTGTGTTGATTTTGAGGCCCAAAAGAAATGGAAAGCTCAAGTATCAGGTTGATTGATTGTGTGTTTGACACTTCTTTACCCTTTTAAGCAGATAGAATCTTGTATTTCTTATTGTTCATGTTGGGGAGTAATGAGAATTGGTGAAGGGCTTGATATTTGTGCTCACGGGTTCATTTTGAATGATTCTAATGATGAAATAGGGGAAATGAAAAAGGCAACTTGATGATATAATGATATGTGATGTGTTCAGGATAATTTGAATGGTTTCATTGATTCAATGTTTCATGATTGTATTGTTATGGATTGTGTATTTATATGGAAATTATCATCTTATTATTTCTATGAATATATCTATTTGCATTGGTTCTAAAACACTGTGATGAGCTCTATTTTGATGATTATGCCTAGGGGAAATTTTTTCGGTGATGCCAAGGGAAATGGTTTCGGTGATTTATTAGTATGCCATGGGAAAATGGTTCTAGCAAATGCATGGACCTTGTGAGTCCCCTATGGTCGGCCTAAGTCTTAGCGGATGCGTATCATAGGATAGAAATGCATAACTATAATAATTGACATTACATTTCATTGGATTACACATCATTAACATTTGTGAATTTTATAAGTGCTTATTACTGAACTTGTGGTTGATGAATATGATATTTTGTATTGATGACTTGTATACATTGAAGTGTTGTTCTACGTGTTGTGTGCTACATAAACGTGAACTATTAGGTTGTACTAATATTTTGCAGGTTGTAGTTGTGGATGTTCGATTGGGTAGTTGGGAGTACCTGATTCAGTATTGCTTTACTTTGAGTTAACTATTTACTTGTTGAGTATCGTGTTATTTGGTACTCACTCTCTTGCTTCTACACTTGTGTAGGTTACGAGACTGAATCATTGTGATTACTTCTCTTCTACGTCTGAGGCTTACTATGGAGAGTTGCGAGGTAGCTATTTGTCATCTCGGCAGAATCCTCTTCCTCTTTTATTATGTTCTTGTTCTATTCTAGAAACAAGAACATTCAGTCTTGTACTACTTGAATATATTGTAATACTTAGGTTTGTACAGTTGCCAACGAAGTTTTGGGGTTATAATTGAGTTATGTTATCTAAACTAGTGTAATATGTAAGTTGTTTATTTTATTTTATTTCTGTATTTATCTCTTAAGTTGAAATTTAGACTGACTTATCTTGGTAGGAAAAGACAAGTGTCATCAAGTTTATTTTTGAGTAGTAACAACTTAGCACATGATTTTAGGAAAATGAAGATTTAATGTAGTGTAGGAGTCCACTCTCTCTAATTTTTTTATCAATAAAATCAACTTGCTTATAAAATTTTATACCTTTTCTACACATATTTTTACATTTATCCTAGAAAATCATTCTTTTGTTTATATTCTACAAGACATATTGTTTATACATACTCTTTCTATATTTTACATATTAGACACACACACTTTACATACATACATATTCATTAAATAATCTTGCAATTACTATTTAATCATCAAGGAAATGGTGAAGGGTCTTGTTTTTTTTCTTTTTTTTTTTTGTTTTTGCTTAATACGGAAGACTTTATTTATTTATAAAGGATTAACCATATAAAAGGGAACTGATCTAATTGAAGCAGTTCCATTAGCATCTCGTTCTAGAATGTTAGTAGCAAATGAAGGAGATGCATCAAAAATATATAGTCTGTTTATAAACATAGTAGGATCCTTTGATTTCCTTCCGTATTCAACTAAAGTATCAACGACTCTATTAGCCTCCCTTGGAATATGGTGGAGCGTTGGTCCTTCCAATTGCTGGAGCAATGACTTGCAATGAGCATGTATGTTTGAGTACAAAGCATTATCAGTGTATAGGGAATATAGAAGTAACTGTGAGTCGGTTTCCACCAACACTTTCATTATATTTTTTTGTTTTTGCTAGTGTCAGGCCATGTAGTAGGGACAATAGTTCTTCAAGGTAAGCACTTTCCACTTTAGTTTTACATGGAAATCCCGTAATCTACTGTCTTGAGTGGTTCCTTATCACACCTCCAATGTCACCTTTGACTGTTTTAGGCTCAAAGGATCCATCAATGTTTAGTTTGAAGTAGTCGTCAGGTGGTTTCTGCCATGTGATAGGAATCCTGGTTTTTTTGGGTGATTTTCCCAGTAGTGTAAGCGATATGTTGAAGCTCAAGGGCTTGGAAGAGGATTGTGTGCATAATTCTGTTGACATCATTAGAGGGTTGACATTTGAACAACTTATTATTTATGGTTTTCCAAATATTCCAAAGAATAATTGGTGGGAGTATGGAAGTATGAACCAAGTGATTGTTCCAGGTTGTGGTCATTGTTGTGAATTAGCACAGAGTGTAGATGTTGTTATAAAAATCATTGTTGTCTAAAATTATATCAATTTTTTTCCAGGTGTTACAGGAGACAGGGCAGTTGGAAAAATGTGGATCGCAATTTCTTCAAGATTTGAACAAGAAATACAGTTTTTATTATTAGTAATATTTCTATAAAATAGCACAGAGGAGGTCGGGAGTTTATTGAGAAACAGGAGCCACATAAAGACTTTTATTTTGTTTAGAGTATTGAGTTTCCAAATCCAGTTCAAGCTCGCAGGAGTTTGAATATGGTCTTCTTTATTAGCGCCTAGGAAAAGGTTGTAGGCACTACTCACACTGAATTTACCACTACAACTAAGATTCCAAAAGTGAGTATCTTTTTTTTGGCATATATAACTAAGTATTGTGAATGGATGATCTTATATGGGCAGGGAGTTCGAAGGAGATTCTGGATAAATCTCAATCATTGTTTCTCTTTACATCCATCACTACAAGCTCCATATTTGATTTATTAAGGGGTCCATGGATAGTTTCTCGCAGAGTGTGAGTCCCTTCAATCCATCTTTCATTCCAAAGATTTGTTTTGGTTCCATCACCTATGTTCCAAGAGATACCTTTATGGAATAGTTGGTATGATTTGGTGAGGCTTTTCGTCATAGGACTGAACTTTGTTAGTAAAGGCTTTATTTCTCCTATTGATATATTTTGTTGAAAGCACTTTAACCCACAAACTATCTTTGTTATTTAGAAATCTCCAGTGCAAGCTGGCTAGAAGGGCGAGATTTATACCACTCGTGTTTTTGAGGCCTAGGCCACCCTGATTCTTCGTGGTGGTGCACGTGTTCCAATTTACTAAGTGGAGCTTCGTCTTGTCTGATGTTGAACCCCAAAGGAAGTTTCTCTGGATGCGGTCTATATGGTTAATAGTAGCTTGGGGAATTAAGTTGCATTGCATTGCATAAGTTGGGATAGTGGCTAGGCTGCTTTAATCAGGGTAGTTCTTCGTGTTTTCCACCCACTAAGTTTTTTATTTAGGAGATCTATAATGTATTGGTAGTCTTGGCTCTTCGGATGATGGTTTGTAATGGGTAAGCCTAGATATTTACCTATTTTTTCTGATTGGCGGATATTCATCATAGGAGATAATTAATTCCTCACATCAAGACTAACATTAGATGGAAAAAGAATGGAATGCTTTGCCATTAAGTAAAGGGAAAGGGTCATTTTGCAAAACATTTTCAATGTTTAGTTACTAAAAAAGGAGGAGTTTTCTTGCAAATTATTTTACAATACTTAACCACTAAGCAAAGGGGAGGGATCTTCTTGCAAATAATATTTACATAGAGGATAACTTTTTTTATTATAAAAGGAGAGGATCTCTCATAATCACCTTCAATTCACACCATCTACAGTCATATTGTTTTCTTCTCTCACTACTACTCCTCTTTACATTTTTTAAAAGAAGGCTAGTAAGACTAGCATATCCTTCCTCTCTTTATATTTTTCAAAAATTGTCTTTATTTATTTTTTATACACTATCTTTGATTATTATTATTTTTATCTAGTTTCTTCATACATTTTTTTTTGCATCATCATTCATTTATCTTATATTTTCTCATATATTATCTACAAATTTTGTTCTTTACATTTTCTCTACATTGTCTATACACATTATATTTAAATATATTTCATTTTTTACCTTCTTATATTTTTCTTAGGTATACATGTGTTTTACATGGCATAAACTAGATATATCTTTGGGCCACATTAAGTGTCCTCCCCATCTTTTTTAAATTACATTTTTCAAATATATTTTGTCATAATTAGTTTTTCGAACACTTTTCTGTCAAATTATTTTTCAAAGTCTTTTTGCCAAAATCAATTTTCATTAAAATAAAGTTGAACCTATTTTGTAGAAAACTTAAGTCGACAACTTTTTGTTTAGACACTAGGTTTAGGATTATTTCAATGGAATACTCAACATGTTCAAAAATTGTCATATTAATCACAAAATACTGAAATGGCAAAATCAGTATTGTTCACATTTCTTAGGCGCATTAAATGGATCTCAAATAATATTTATAAGGAAAAAAAACATTTTTTTCTCTTTCATCAACCTATACCATCAATTAAATAAATTAAAAAACAAAAGTTATAGATTTTGTCTTCTCTAGCGGCTTGGCTATTGTTATTCTCTTTCTTTTTCTTTTTTTTATAAACTCTTTGTCTAAAAATTGTTTGTGATTTAAATATTTCTTTTTAAGTACAATTTTCTTTATCATTTTTTCAGATTTCAAAAATACTATTTCCATTTTGTTCAACAAAAAAAATAAAAATTCACCATTATTATTACACACACTCTCTATTGTCCATTTTCTTCTATCGTCATACATTTTTTTTTTGCATCATCATTCATTTATCTTTATATTTTCTCATATATTATCTACAAATTTTGTTCTTTACATTTCTCTACATTGTCTATACACATTATATTTACATATATTTCATTTTTTACCTTCTTATATTTTTCTTAGGTATACATGTGTTTTACACGGCATAAACCTGATCTATCTTTCGGCCACATTAAGTGTCCTCCCCATCTTTTTTAAATTACATTTTTCAAATATATTTTGTCATAATTAGTTTTTCGAACACTTTTCTGTCAAATTATTTTTCAAAGTCTTTTTTCCAAAATCAATTTTCATTAAAATAAAGTTGAACCTATTTTGTAGAAAACTTAAGTCGACAACTTTTTATTTAGACACTAGGTTTAGGATTATTTCGATGGAATACTCAACATGTTCAAAAATTGTCATATTAATCACAAAATACTGAAATGGCAAAATCAGTATTGTTCACTTTTCTTAGGCGCATTAAATGGATCTCAAATAATATTTATAAGGAAAAAAAACATTTTTTTCTCTTTCATCAACCTATACCATCAATTAAATAAATTAAAAAACAAAAGTTATAGATTTTGTCTTCTCTAGCGGCTTGGCTATTGTTCTTCTCTTTCTTTTTCTTTTTTTTATATACTCTTTGTCTAAAAATTGTTTGTGATTTAAATATTTCTTTTTAAGTACAATTTTCTTTATCATTTTTTCAGATTTCAAAAATACTATTTCCATTTTGTTCAACAAAAAAAATAAAAATTCACCATTATTATTACACACATTCTCTATTGTTCATTATCTTCTATCGTCATACATTTTTTTTTGCATCATCATTCATTTATCTTTATATTTTCTCATATATTATCTACAAATTTTGTTCTTTACATTTTTTCTACATTGTCTATACACATTATATTTACATATATTTCATTTTTTACCTTCTTATATTTTTCTTAGGTATACATGTGTTTTACATGGCATAAACTAGATCTATCTTTGGGCCATTAAGTGTCCTCCCCATCTTTTTTAAATTACATTTTTCAAATATTTTGTCATAATTAATTTTTTGAACACTTTTTCTGTCAAATTATTTTTCAAAGTCTTTTTGCCAAAATCAATTTTCATTAAAATAAAGTTGAACCTATTTTGTAGAAAACTTAAGTCGACAACTTTTTGTTTAGACACTAGGTTTAGGATTATTTCGATGGAATACTCAACATGTTCAAAAATTGTCATATTAATCACAAAATACTGAAATGACAAAATCAGTATTGTTCACTTTCTTAGGCGCAGTAAATGGATCTCAAATTATATTTATAAGGAAAAAAAACATTTTTTTTTCTCTTTCATCAACCTATACCATCAATTAAATAAATTAAAAAACAAAAGTTATAGATTTTGTCTTCTCTAGCGGCTTGGCTATTGTTCTTCTCTTTCTTTTTCTTTTTTTTATATACTCTTTGTCTAAAAATTATTTGTGATTTAAATATTTCTTTTTAAGTACAATTTTCTTTATCATTTTTTCAGATTTCAAAAATACTATTTCCATTTTGTTCAACAAAAAAAATAAAAATTCACCATTATTATTACACACACTCTCTATTGTTCATTATCTTCTATCGTCATACATTTTTTTTTGCATCATCATTCATTTATCTTTATATTTTCTCATATATTATCTACAAATTTTGTTCTTTACATTTTCTCTACATTGTCTATACACATTATATTTACATATACTTCATTTTTTACCTTCTTATATTTTTCTTAGGTATACATGTGTTTTACATGGCATAAACTAGATCTATATTTGTGCCACATTAAGTGTCCTCCCCATATTTTTTAAATTACATTTTTCAAATATATTTTGTCATAATTAGTTTTTCGAACACTTTTCTGTCAAATTATTTTTCAAAGTCTTTTTGCCAAAATCAATTTTCATTAAAATAAAGTTGAACCTATTTTGTAGAAAACTTAAGTCGACAACATTTTTGTTTAGACACTAGGTTTAGGATTATTTCGATGGAATACTCAACATGTTCAAAAATTGTCATATTAATCACAAAATACTGAAATGGCAAAATCAATATTGTTCACTTTTCTTAGGCACATTAAATGGATCTCAAATTATATTTATAAGGAAAAAAAACATTTTTTTCTCTTTCATCAACCTATACCATCAATTAAATAAATTAAAAAACAGAAGTTATAGATTTTGTCTTCTCTAGTGGCTTGGCTATTGTTCTTCTCTTTCTTTTTCTTTTTTTAATATACTCTTTGTCTAAAAATTGTTTGTGATTTAAATATTTCTTTTTAAGTACAATTTTCTTTATCATTTTTTCAGATTTCAAAAATACTATTTCCATTTTGTTCAACAAAAAAAATAAAAATTCACCATTATTATTACACACACTCTCTATTGTTCATTATCTTCTATCGTCATACATTTTTTTTTGCATCATCATTCATTTATCTTTATATTTTCTCATATATTATCTACAAATTTTGTTCTTTACATTTTCTCTACATTGTCTATACACATTATATTTACATATATTTCATTTTTTACCTTCTTATATTTTTCTTTGGTATACATGTGTTTTACATGGCATAAACTAGATCTATCTTTGGGCCACATTAAGTGTCCTGCCCATCTTTTTTAAATTACATTTTTCAAAAATATTTTGTCGTAATTAGTTTTTCGAACACTTTTCTGTCAAATTATTTTTCAAAGTCTTTTTGCCAAAATCTGTTTTCATTAAAATAAAGTTGAACCTATTTTGTAGAAAACTTAAGTCGACAACTTTTTGTTTAGACACTAGGTTTAGGATTATTTCGATGGAATGCTCAACATGTTCAAAAATTGTCATATTAATCACAAAATACTGAAATGGCAAAATCAGTATTGTCACTTTTCTTAGGCGCATTAAATGGATCTCAAATAATATTTATAAGGAAAAATAAATTTTTTTCTCTTTCATCAACCTATACCATCAATTAAATAAATTAAAAAACAAAAGTTATAGATTTTGTCTTCTCTAGCGGCTTGGCTATTGTTCTTCTCTTTCTTTTTCTTTTTTTTATATACTCTTTGTCTAAAAATTGCTTATGATTTAAATATTTCTTTTTAAGTACAATTTTCTTTATCATTTTTTCAGATTTCAAAAATACTATTTCCATTTTGTTCAACAAAAAAAAATAAAAATTCACCATTATTATTACACACACTCTCTATTGTTCATTATCTTCTATCGAAATACATTTTTCTATGATAAGAATGATCAAATCTAAAAAGAAAGGAGAAAAATACATGTGAAAAAAGTAGTCAAATTTGAGTTTCAGTACTTTTTCCGGTGAAACACCATTTTTCCAATCGGTCTCTCTCCCTCGGTCTCTTCTATCAAAAAACATTTATCGACAATTAGAATTACCAAGTATAAAAATAACTATAAAAAGTTCATTGAAAGAAGGAATCAGATTTTTCTTATGACTTTTTGGGGTGAAATGTCATTTTTCGATAGAAAGAGGTTCTTGTGAACGAGAATGATTTTACAGAAAATTGTGTTTTCCTTTTCTTTTATTATTTAAATATTTAAAAAATAAATTATATATTTTTATTTTTGTCTTCTTCTTATAATTAATTTATTATATTTTTAAAATAAAAAATGTCATTGTAATTTGTTAATGGGCTATTTTGCCAAGTCATTGACGATTGTAATACACTCTCTTTGATATTTTGTTGATTGTCAAAAAAGTGTCTTATATAAGTTTTTGAATAGGTTGAGTTTTCATTTGGAATAATCCTAAGTTAGTTGTCTAGGTGAAAAATTGTGTCAAGTTTAGGTGTCTCTCATGAATTAAACCTTTTCTAAAAGGAAGCTTTATGGCATATGCCTTGTATTTTTTGCCTTCTCAAGTCGTTTTGACTAACTCATTTTTCATTTATCTTGAAATTTATTATAAATACTATACTTTGGTCAATAAAAAAAAATTTATTCATCAATTTTCAAGGACTTTCGTAATAACAGATGGACGTTTATTTTTCAATTGCAAACTTATATTTATCAGTGTTTCGTTAATGCATTTCGATGAACATTTATCCACTAGTTATATTCCTACCATGTGTTTACACATGTATTTTCAAAGGCACTTTCCAAACACAACACTCAAAAAAGTTTGAATCTTCACAAATATGTATTTATTTTAATCTCCTTAAAAATATACATATATTTTACACTAGTTTGAATATGTTTTTTGTATATATGTTATACTTGCGAAAAATGATCTTACCTCCTTCTTCATTGATAAATGAACTGTAGCTAGGAACCACATTTTCTAGATTCTGAAGTGTTCCTAACACCGCTCTTCCAAAATAATTATAATCCTTACTTGGAATATAAATTGAGTTTTGTAGACTAAAATGTTAGTCATACATGTCAATATTATCCATAAAATATTAGGTGACCACTCCATATAAGAGTTATTACTTTAGAGTCTTACCTAACCTCGATAAAAATAGAGGGCGACACTACATATAAAGATTAAGCAAAATATTTACCTGGAAAAATTTTTATTTCCTAAACCATTTCATATCTGGATAAGAAATAAATGGTTGTCATGTTTTTATTTTTGAATATTTCTCAGCCCCATTACTTCATACGCATGCGTTGGTGCATCTCAGGGGCGGAGCTACAACCTAGTAAGAATGTGCAAGTGAACATCCTTCGTCAGAAAAATATATAGTTTACGTAAGTATATATATATTAAACGCTGATATATATTTTATTTTGAACACTCTTGACATTGATAAAGCCTTTGGTCTAGCAGTAAGAGTGTTCAATATTGTTGATAAGATCAGTAGTTTGAACCTTTATTATGTTTTTAGGTTTTTTGTCTGTCAAACTTGCTTTCTAGAAAAATTTTGTGGGCCGGGATCACCGGATCACTCTCTCAAACCAAAAAATATTTTACTTTCTGAAAACGCAAGTTAATATTTCTGAATTTACAATCACAGTTTAGAAATTTGAATCTCAAAATTTTAACTGTGCTATATTAGTTGAATCAGAAAAAAATTTAATATAACTGAAACCTTAATTTGGATATATATATATATATATCAAACAAGTTTCTACTAAAGAATAGAGAAGAAGAAAAGTTTATATGCAATTACACTGTTTCATTTCTTTCTAGGTAGGTTATCGAGGTTTGGGGGAAAAATAGTTCATAACGGATTAATTTTAGTTTCATACGTGAATCAAGAGAGTTGAAACTTTCGATTAGAATTCTCACACATTTTTTTATCAATACAAAATAAGTAGCAAAATCGATGGATTGAAAAATAACTTTAAATTTAAGTAAAAATAAGTAATTTTTATTTTATTTTATTATGAATGTGCATTATGTGTTCAGTAAAATTTTGACCCATTCATTATAGTAATATTATTTTACTTGATATAATTTATCATGTATTTTTGAAAGCAAACCAAATTGGAGTTATTTCTTTTCGGATGGTTTGTGTTAGTGAAAAAACTATCGAAAGTGTTGACAGTAAAGTCGCTAGGTTGACCCTACCAATTGAAAATTTTTGTTCTTTGTTTTTAAAAATTTTTCACACCCTCCATAGAAAGTCTAGCTTCACCGTTGATGTTGCTAATAATACTTTGTTTTCAAATTAATTCCCCATCGATGGCGAGACCTTAATGTTATTCAATCATAAATTTGAAATATAATATTGTCATTCTATTAAAACATTTGTCTATAAGAGGTACTTGGGATTTTAGTACAAGAATATAGGGCCTAGAATAATATGGGCATGACATTAGAATGAATCCACTTGAATGTGGTTCAACACTTGTATACGACAAAGATGAATCTATTTTTATTTAAAAGTTTATAAGAACAATCGAAAAATATAAAATCCAGCCCATATTGTTCCCAGACCAGTTTTGCAGCCCTAAATTGGCACTAATCTTTTTCTTAGCACAGATGCTATCTATTTGCTCTGAATGAATATAATCCTTTTGGGTTCCATAATCTTCTTTTAGAGCTGATAAGTTGTACCTGAAAAAAGGATAGTAACATTCTAGAAGTTGTAAAACTGGTATGGGAAATGTATGGTTGGATTATAAATCATATAGGTGTTCTTATAAAATCTTGTAGAATAACGAATCCTTCTTTGTTGAATAATAGGATTGTCTACCCATACTATACTAATTAGTCATATACTCTTGCACGACAATCCTAAGTACCTCTTGCATCGAAACATTCTAATAGAATAAAAAAATCTTACTTCAAATCTTTGATTGTACAAAAATAAGGTCTCCTTTTTTATGAGGAATTTATTTGGAAAACAAGTATCATTAGCAACATGCACCACTTGCATATTAAGTTATTGAGGTAAGAAATAGTCAAGAAAGCATGATAATCATTTCTTTCTTATCCCGACATGAGAGAGTTTAGGAAATAAAATATTTTTTGTCCAAGCTTAAATTTTATAAGATCAGTCAAATAAAAATATTAGCATGTTCATCAATATGGTTAAGATCCTTCTCTGTACGAGCTCAAAATTTTTGTTAATTAATTATAAGGGAGATTTTGGAGGAGGATAATTCTTCCTTCTCTGTACGAGCTCAAAATTTTTGTTAATTAATTATAAGGGAGATTTTGAGGTCCAATTTCAATCTATTCTCAATTAATGCTAGGATATAAAATACTTTTACATGCTTTGATTGAGATGTTGTCTTTGATTCACATGTTAATACTTTTTCATATTGTGTGCTTGTCACTGCTCATCTTGTGTTAATATAGATTAATTTTTTTTGAAGTTAAGTTACTGAATTTTGCAATTGATCGCTTTAATCTCTTAAAAGGGTGTAGTTTCAGAGAAATTAAAATTCTAGTTGCCAAAGAGTGTAATTTAGAGTTTCATATTTCGTAGAAATTTAATAAGTATCTTTTATTTTTGCAAATCGCATTGGTTATTATTTTTGTCCATTGAAGGGTTTTTCATAATTTATGTGCAATACTAGGAGTCAAGGATTTCTCTTGGTTCCAGTTGACCCAGAAATAGAAAGAACATTCAGGCAGTGAAGGTTAAATTTCTCAATGGATGACGAAAACAATCATAGGCTGGTAGTTTAATCTATCACTGCACAAGCGGGTCATGCTAGGGCCATCGTATCATGATGTTGATTCAGGTATATAGAATCATCAACAGACGGTCTTTTGTGATCATATCATCCGCTCATTAGCTTATGGTGAGGCGTCCTAGCTTTCAGAGTACTCCAATCTTATAATATTTTTAGAAGTAGCAGTTTGAGGTGTCGTGGGTCTTGTCCCCATACCTATCTTTAGAAAGTAGAGGCTTCATATATAGACAACTTTGGAGAATCTTTCAGTATTCAATTTCAGATGTTTTATTTAAAATTTTATGTTTCATAGATAGTTTTGAGATTCAGTAAACTGTTTTAATCTTTTTCTTCAGTTTTGATGCTTGTGTATCCTTGATTTAGTCTTCCGCTTAATAGTCATCTAGGACAATGGTTCACTTAGGGACCAACAATAGTTCTCGAGTGCCGCCCACATTTAGGGTTTAGGCTCGGGTCATAACATTGAAGGAATCCAACTTTCACCTAGCTATCTAGTTACTTCTTATTGAACCTAGAAGTAGAACACTCCAAAGAACGTAATAAAGACCTGAAATTTGAGCTAGATTGAGAGATCTACCATAAATAGCCTCATAAGAGTGGGCTTGGGATTCCCGAAACCCAACTTCTTGATAATCAAAAGAGGCATCATATTGATACATGCCCTCAAATCACATAAGGTTTATTACATTGTGCACCCTGATCGTGCACATAATAGTGAAAGCTCCCATAGCCTTTTTTTGTGGTCAATGTGCTGGCCATTACGGTGCAACAAAAGAGAATAAGCTCTAGCCTCACTTGATCATGTCCTCACCATCTACGAGAGAAAAGAATGAAGGGTTAGATACCAATTTGGATCACCAAATGCCAATTAAAATCAACTAATAGCATGAAGGAAAAGAAGAAGTGAGTTCTCCTAATATCTGATATCCTCTCAATGAGCTATACAAACATCTCTGTACCATTTCACAAGATTCTACTTGACATGGTTTAGTACATTGAGATCCACGAACATCAAGTGTTGATACCAACTTTGTCACGATTTCACCTCGTGTCTAGCACACAAAGTAATTGATGACGCTCAAATTAGCCTCCAAACAAGTTTAAAGAGTAAGCAGTCGTCGTTAATAAGAATACCCAACTAAGAGTCGGGGACTCGAATCCCACAAGGAACAATTTATCGGCAATTGAAAAGACAAAAAATAAATAGCTATAAATTTGAACCTAAACATGCAATATACTTGAGAGTGATTTTAGTATCAAAATGGTGGATTTGGGCAAAGATATTATCGAGTAAGAGATATATGGGAATTTATTTTTTTTAATTCAATTAACACTCAAACGGTCAGTTGCAATTCAACACATGCTCTATTAATCCTCAGAAGGCTAGATCACCATTAATCAACACTAATCTCCTTTCGGTCTCAACCATGTTGAACAACAAAGCAATCTAATACCTTAATCTAAACCTCTATTTCTATCAAGTTTAGCATCCAATAAAGTAGACCCAAAATCTTGTCCTTTCAATCTCAAATTTAGGACTCATAGCCAAAATATGATTATTAATCTAATTTTCCAATTCAAGAATTTTTTTCAAGAAACACACAAAGACCGGAATCTAGATTTTAGCGTGCACTCTCAAATCATAAATCTAAATATGAAAATTAGAGTAAACCCATTTGATGAATAAAAGCAAGGAATCAAGGAATCACAAAAGCAATAGAATGATAAATCAAATACTCAAATAGTTTTGACTATTTTTAGCCAAAAAACACAATTACATATACACAATTACACCCACAATTATTTAGCAATGTAAAGCAAGGAAATAATAAGGGAACACAAGATTTTACTATTAGTCAAACAATCTTCAAACCCAATTGTGAATTGTGAGGCATCTTGCCTTCATAATATCAGCAAAAAAAAAAAATGAAATATATAGTTTTTCTCTACTCTAAACTAAAAGATGAACTATCCTCTATTCCCTTACATGCCTCTTTGCATAGTGATTGTAAAAGGGGGTTTCGGGATCAAGTAGGTGAAATCCCCAATCTGCCCAAATTCAAGGCAATTGATCTTCGCAATCGCTAAAACTACCTCACACGATCGGGATGGGTACTGTCACTGGGTAACGCAATCGTGAACCCTGACCATGGGATCGCAAGGTATTTAATTATTGGCCAATGCAATCGTGATCCCGGTTTCATGAGGTCGCGATGAGTACTTCACTGCAAGATCAACTTTCTTCCAGTTTCCTCTACTTACCTCAGTTGCACTTGGTTTCTTCAAATATATTCTATATCAACTATCTATTTTATTTTCCTACAAATATGAAGAAAACCACATTAAAAGCACCCGTACTAACCCAAAGAAAGCTAAAAATAATAAGGAAAGAGCCTCAAATGAGTGGAAATCCACCACTCATTAACACTCCCAACTTAAAAACATTGCTTGTCCTCAACTAAGGATAATCCAAAGCAAAAGAGGCCCTCATTTCAACACATCCGACAAATCAATTTCACCATTTTCAACTAAGCACAAAGGTAATGACTTTGGTTTGTACTAACAAATAGTCCGCATGCAAAATTTTCATCCTCTCATTCTCACAAAATATTTTCAAGGACCAAGAATCATTAAATGAAAACAACTTTAACTCAAGATGTGACTCAATTCAATAGCTCCTTCACATGCTTACTTGATTCAATTTAAAATTTTCAAAATCACAACTTTATCAACTTACATGCCCTCAAAATAAAGAAGTATCCCAAAAAATGTACCACCACAGAAATTGAAAAGTGAAAGAAAAGGGAAAATTATGATTTTGGCATTGAGGCAGGTTCTATGAGTCCTTTCTATGGACCGTAGGGAGTAGTAGACTTGGGGATAAGATTTTGAAATTTCAACTTTCTGAAGATTAACCTATGGATGGACCGGCTGAGTCGTAGGACTTTTGACGAGTTGTAGATGGGTTCCGTAGGAAGGTTCTAAACTAAGTGAATTTTTTTGGTTATAGTTAAGTCTATGGATGGGTTCTACAGACCGTAGTATGTTAGATGGTCCATAAAATGGTGTCGTAGGAAGTTGGCTAGTTTTTAAGCCATAGTAACTCGACCTATGATTAATCAGTACGGTTCATAGGAATTTCTACAGTCCGTAGGTCCGAATTATAGGGTCGTCCGATAGTTATTTCTTAATGGTATTTCTTTTTCTATGCATTTATTACCTATACTATGTCGTTTTACTCTTATTTATAAGTTCTATAACTATCCTTCTACCCCTAAAGTTACCCCAACTTACTCATTCACTAAAATCCCCAATTCCCACCCACATTCATCCTCAAATTCTCTCACGTTCAAGGAAGAATACCTAGGGTTTCAAGCTTCAAGTCTCCAATTCCTCCATTGATTTTGGGATTTGATCCACAAGGTATGTTGGGTTTCATCAATAGGTTCCATTCATCCATTGAGCCCCAAGCTTTCTAAATTCTCCAAAGTTTAATTTCACCAAAATTAATTAGGTTTCCATTCAATTCTTTATGGGTTCTAATTATGTTGATTCAATTGTTTAATTTTTATCTTATTATTATTGTTTTCACTCAACTACACGCTTTTCTATTGATATCACATAAACCCATGAATTATTCTTGAATTTGACTATGAACCTTAAATTACATGAATTTATGAAGAAGCTTGAATCTATGAATGATGTTTTCATGAAATTATGCATGATTATGAAAAGGAATATTTTATGATCTAGGTTGCTTTAAGATGAGCATCAATTAAATTTCAAAGGTATTTTCACATTAAGAAATCATGATTAGTGAAAAAATTTTGCACACGTGGTTTAATGAGCTACTCTATGATATTTTAAGCTTGGATTAGTAATTTAATTATACTTTTTCATGTATGATGGTATGTTTATGAATATTACTATTACATTGGGATTTAACTTAACTCCAAGAGAACTTTGAGGTGGAGACTCAAATAGGGTAGTCTCTAGTAGCAACCTCTAGTTCCAAACTATGTGCCCCCGCCTTAAATGGCCTAGCTAGTGGATCCACATGTAGCATATGATATGATACAGAGGTCTACCTTGGAAAGTAGACTCTCCCTTCTCGATGTGGGAGTTACATGGATTCCATGTTATATCTCGCATGATCTATTGTCAGTTAAATATAATGTCCCACAAAATGAACTAAGTTACTTTCAAAGGTCTTATAAAGCTTTCCTTATGATGTTTAGATGCATTGACCATGTTCATGATTTATGATTCTTTCTTTAAAGGTTTTTACTATGTTTTGCTCGGTCATGCATATCATGTTTTTTATTGGGTCTCCGTATGATCATGTTTCATTTTTTATTGCATATCCCTCATACATGATACATCCCATGTATTAATGCATACTTCTGCCTATATTTTTTAACTAATTTAGGTTATCACAATCTTCCTCCTCCCGCTCGTGGCTAGTTGCTTGACCATTCGAAGTTCAAAGAGTTGGTGAGTCCTCATATTCTAAGGACCATGTCACATTTACTTTGATGTTGTATGTCTTTATTTTTCAAATATTTTATGTGGTGTAAAGGTTACATCTCGACCACTTCTTTTGAGATGATAAAATTATTTTTCGAGACTATGATTAGACTTCTGCTTTTATGTCAAACTCTTTCATTAATATGGGACTTTCTATCTTTATTTTTCGTATTTTTTATCATGTTGTGTTGAATGTATGTCAATTGGCTTGTGTATGGCCTCTCGGGGTACTATACGTCATCCCACATCTAGGGTGTACTTTGGGTCATCACAAAACCACAAATACATATATAAAAGACAGAGGACAGAGATGCAACACTCACACTCACAAAGAATCATCTCATGCACACAAATGCCACACCATAGGCTTGGCCATATGTTCAACCAATATTGACTTAACTTCATTTGGTTAGAAATCTCAAAGGACTTTGTTAAGCTAGTAATGTAGGCTTAGGGAAGGTTAGGATATTATTTTTGAACAAGTGACTACACCCTCCTTGTACACTACACAACTATTCTTCATTTCCAACTAATCCACTTTTCAAACCAATGCATATTCCACATTATTTTTATTTTTTTTTCTTATTACAACTCTAGAAGCCCCACATGCAACAATTTTCAACTTTTGGAGGGTTCAAGTTTCATTTATTCACTTTCACTCTTTAATTTTCAAAACCTTTTCTTTCTTTAGGACTTTTTCCTCCATTTTTTTAATCTCTTTTTTTTTTTGTAAAGCTATGATCTGGTAAGCATACCTTATATGATTTTCCCATAACACCCCCAACTTAGGCTTTTACCCACAACTTTCATGACTTCAAGATCAAGGAGGGAAGGTTTCAAAAAAGGATTACTTTTTTCAAAAAGGTAAGGCTTGTAATAGGGTTGCCAATAAAATGATTAGGCTCAAAGGGGACAACTAAGGATATATTTAGTGCAAGGGAGATATAAGGTCTTCTTGCAGTGAGATACATTAACCATCCAATCAAACTTCTATGCACTGTGCAAGTGAAATGCTTTAAGATCAGTATAATGAATATTAATATATATTAAAGGTATTGTTGACTATGGTGTAAAGTTTGAGCAATATACATGCTTCAAGTTACTTGGATTCTCAAATAGTGATTGGTCTGGATCCTCAAATGATATGAGAAGTAATTATGGACATTGTTTCAGCCTAGGCTCAGGATTATTCTCATGGTCATATAAGAAATAGGAAATTGTTGCTCAATCCACTGAAAAAGCTAAATTCATAGCCACAACATGAGCAATAAACCAAGTCTTGTGTTTTAGAAAGATCATGTGTGATTTACATTTGGAATAGAAGGAAAGTACAATCATTCTTGTCGACAACTAGGCATCTATTGCAATCTCAAACAATATGGTGTTTCACAAGAAGACCAAGCATTTCAACATCAAGTTCTATTTCTTGAGAGAAGTGCAAGAGAGGGGAGAACTTACTCTAGTCTACTGCAAGTCTGAAAACCAACAAGCAAGCCTGTTTACTAAGCCTTTGCCGATCAACATATTCGAGCTTCTTAGATAGAAAATTGGAGTAAGGAGGAGTGTTAGGAATATGCTTTTGAACTGCAGTAAATTTAGTTTTACCACTTTTGTTTTAAGTAAGACTTAATCAATTATTTGATAGTAATGTGTTCCTATTATTTAGGAGTTATTTAGTGAACTGCTAGGCCTGTGTTATTGTTTTTTTATTTCATTCTAGGTTCTTATATATATGTAACTTGAAGCATTAATAAAAGCATTCTTTTTCTTCAATTCTTTTCGCTCTCTCACCTTTTTGTTTCAGCCGAAGTCTTTGATTTTCCTTAGCCGTGTTATTTAGCTTAACAATTTAAAAACCTTCAAAAACAACACATGGAGGTCATGGCTAATTAGAACTGAAGGATGGATCGGTTGGATTGATCGAATAAAGAAGGTAAAAGGGGTGACATGGAGAACTGATGATATTTATGATGCCATCAAATTATCTAAGGTCAACATACCATGTGACGACAATCTCTTGTATGTTGCATTATGCTTTTGGTCTACCTCCGGTAAGTGATTCCACTTCAACTTTGGCATGAGAATTCTAACTGTGTTGGACTTTTCTGCTTTGACAAGGACTAGACCTCATTGGGAGATGATTAGTGCAGTCCTAGACATCTTGAATTCAACCTTTTCTTTGCCAAAGAGTGAGAAAAACAAGAAAATATATTATGAGGAGTTTATCAAAGTGAACATGGAAAGAGAAGATGTGACTGAGCATAAACATTTCACGTTCCTTAATATGTGGCTTTGAAAGTTCATATTTTTCAATGGTTCATCAAGGTAACGATAGAGTATAGGATTGTTATATCATAATCATATACTCCATTGTTACCCTTGATAAACCATTGCAAAAGACGAACTTGGAAAGCCACATATCAAGGAATGTGAAATAGTCATCTCAGTTACATCCTCTCGTTCCATGTTTAGTTTGATGAGCTCCTCTTAATATATTTTCTTATTTTTCTAACACATTGGCAAACAAAAGGTCGAATTCTAGATTACTAAGACTATACTAATCGCCTCACCCTGAGGTCTAATCCATGTCAAAGCAAAAATGTCCAACACAATGGGACTCATCATGCCAAAGTTGAAGTGGAATGAGATACTTGAGGTAGATCAGAAGCATAATGCAGCATACAAGATATCATCATCACATGGTATGTTGACTTTAGATAACTATATGGCATCACAAATATCATTATTCTCCATGTCTCCCCTTTTACTTTCTCAATTAGATCAACCCAACAGATCCATCCTTCAGTTACAGTTGGCCATGACCTCCATGTGTTGCTTTTGAAGGTTTTTAAATTGAATACTCCCTCCATTTGGTGTTTTTTTGTCATATTATCAAAGACTTATTTGTAATTGTTGCATTTTGTTACTTATTACATACATCTTACCATGGAATTTGAGTCATCCTAACATATCTATAATAATTTACATGGAATACAAGTTCAAATCACGTGTCCAGAAACTAGTCTCTATAACATCATATGCAAGTGTTGTTGTTTAAGAAGATACTTAGTTCCCAAATCAATTCTTTATTAATGGTGAGACCTTGGTTTCGTCCAACCAAAAATTTGAAATAGGATTATTTTAATTCTACTAGAATGTTTGGATGCAAGAGTTATCAGGATTTTGGTACCAGAATATAAGGAGTGTTTGACATGGGTTGACAATAGATTAATGAATCCAGTAAGATATGGTGTATTACTTGTATTCGACATAGGAGGACACATTTTTGTTCAAGATTTTATAAGAACAATCATATGAATTTATAATTCAAATTGTTCCCAGAATAATTCTGCAATTCTTGGATTGTTGCTATTCATTTTCTTAGCACACCATCTCTCTTTTAGCTCTGATTAAATACTTACCTTTTTGGGTGGCATAATATTCTTTTAGAGCTAATATAATAGAGAGCAGGGCTTAAAAGGGAGAACATTTTGGAAGAGTTGTGAACCATATAATTGCCGCAAGTCTGTCTCCGCTTGGCCGACAAAAAACCTTGAGAATTTTACACAAATCTCATAATGTTAAGAGCTAATCACATATCATCCCTATCCTTTTTCATATTAAAAAAATACCCTTAAATTTGGTGGAATCTGGATACATCCCAAAAACGTCCAAATACACCGCATCCTTATTTCAGATACATCATTCAAGGTCCTGATACATGGCGTATAGCGATATATTTGACCGATACATTGTGTAAAGGGATGTATTACGTCTTGGTACATCATTCATATTATTGTATCCGACTATCATGTGTAGTGATGCATCCCACTGATATATGTCCTGATGCATCACGTATGGTGATGTATCCGATTGATACATCGCTTAAAGTGATGTACCCAACCGATATATTGTGTAAAGTGATGTATCCGAGAATAGGAGAGAGTAGAGATTTTTGTGATTTTTTAAAATGATAGGAAATTTTGAGAATATGATAAAATAAGTTGTGTATTTATGTAATTTTTTAAAAACATTATAAATTGGATTTAATTCGACTTTTTCACTTTTTAGCCATTTTCAGATATGATAGCTTAGATCTATTTTCAATTAAGGACTACAAAAATAAATTAGCTTTTATATATTTAAAAGAAGCTCCTCAAAGAATATTTATACACTAATTTTAAGATAATTTTTATTTATTTTATTATATTTACAATTAATGAAAGCTTATCCATTCTTATTACACGTTGACACCCAAAATAATTATATTTAGTGTCACTTTATATACTTAGTACATTCCACAATTGACCGCATGATTGGTAATTGCTAGTGATGTTCAATATATCATAGGAAACAAATACTATAGAAAATGATTACTACTATAATAGAAAATTAGCCAAACATGTGAAAACTTAAGAGAGACGAAAAACAAAGAATGAAACCAAAATTAAAGCTCGATATATGATAAAATTGCTTGAAATAGACAGAGTTCGACGATATGCGATGGAGAACACTAAAATATTTCTATTCCAAATAGAGAAAAGAGTCGTTGAAGGGGAAAATTGTTTTTGTCTACATTGAAATTTTAGGCTAGTTAAGACCTCATGATTCTCAACTCACTTTGTTAATCACACCCTTATATTCATCAATTATTCTAAATATAGGACTAAATCTTTTTTTAAGCTAATAGTGTCAAACTAATCCAAGTACTTATTTAATTTTTAAAAAAAATAGACCAAATTAAAAGGCACAAATTTGAACTTGGGAATCAAATAGCAATAAAACAAATCATCGTTTTGGGGTGACACTGAAAGATAGAGATTATAATTTCTTCTACCTATAGAATTTTGGTTGAAAAGAGAGGTAACATTTTTTTTTCAAAAAGGGAAGGGTTGAAATTTTAGTACCAATCTATTTTTTTTTCACATATTTTTAGCGACAATTTCTTACACGTAGATTACCTTTCCTTTTTAAAAATAAATTTTGTCATATATTTTTTTTCAATCTGGCTAAAAATTTGGGGCTAAAAGCCCTTTTTTGGTAATATACATAGGTGGAAAATATATCTTTAGAAAGTATTTAGTATTTTCGCTATTTTATTTATATGGCACTGTATTTAATAAATTAAGTTCTTAGAACTTTGTGATTTATGTATAGCATGATATCTTTAAAGCTATAAAAGCATATCGATTTAAATAAAGTAAGAAGTTAAAAAATAAATTATTTTAAAATATAAAAATGTTTCACATACTTTATAACATAAAACCAAACTATTATAAATAAATAAGAAGTTTAGAAATAAATTATTTTCAAATCTAAGAATGTATTTCTTGGAATATGGAGAAATTTAGAACTTTTTCAATATAGTTGAGTAAATGATCTCACTCTAACACACTAATTTTTACGCATATCATTAATTAAGTATAGAGTAAAAAATGTAACATGCAACATATTTAATTTGTAAACTTACCATTTGATGACCTTTCACTGCATTGCCTTTTCCACCATTGATATGCGAGAATTTAAGTTTTTTTCCGATTTCTTGTATTTTTTGCACTTTGTGTCTGCAATTCTCAAACATCAATTCAATTATACATAAAAAATACATCAAAATATAAACAAAAAAATAGTAACATTTGACAAGAAGACCGTAAAAATTGTGGACCAACTTTAAATAAAAAATTTCAACAAAATAAACCAAAAATTAGATAGAAAACTACAAAAAAATATATCAAAGCTGGATCAAAATAGTACAAAAAAGGGTAACAAAACTGGATTAGAAAATAGATAAAAATAACAACATACTTCGACAATCAGTCAATTTTCACCTTTCCTTTTTTTTTTTCTATCTTTTTGTTTTTGTTGTTCGGTTCGATAGATATAAAGACTACAAAAGGTCTATCCAAAATCAAAGTTGTTTAATGATATCAACGTTGTTAATGGCTTAACTAAGTATTAGAAATGAGATTGAAATGCGTAGGAATAGCGAGTCATTGATTCGAGAAAAGAACAAGATCACCTTTGAAAATAAAAAAAAAAACTCTCTAGGGTTGAACCGCAATCAAACCTCAACGACCTATTTAATATTAGTGGGAATCCTCAATAGTGGTACCACTTAACTTTAAACGAATTGATACGTGTACTGTATTGTCATACTAAGAACTAGACTTCTAGATGTAACATGTTGCTTCAAAAAAATTCTTTCTTTCTCATCCAATCAAAGTTATGTGATATAGATGTTCAGAAAAGTTACCGAAATATACTAATGGTGAAAAGGGTTTAAATTTATACTATAATGACAGATATATTCCAAAATATCGATTTATGTAGATGATATAGCAGAGAAGACCAGAAATGTGAATGGGTTAGGATTCTTATGGGAAGGACAAATCAGGCCTCTAGTCGGGTTATGTTTAAGTTTGTCATAGTCTTTTATCAAATAAATGTTTTTTTGTAAAATTCTTCTTCTTTTCCTTTTTTATGTAGGATCATTTGGGCTCCTTCTATTAGTAGTTTTAGGTATTGTATGTCTTGTGTTTTAAGGTATTCTTCTAAATATATTTTTATAATGTTTTCCCATGAATCTATTTCAGTCATAGTTTCTTTCCAAAGTTGGAAATATTCTTCATTTATCATATTTTAATCACTATCGTAGTCACTATCGTAGTTTGGGTGGTACATGTCTATGTAATCTGTACTATCATATAATTCTTGCATTACTGTTCTTATGTTGTCAAACCAATTTTGTCTTAGTAAGTTATTTATTTCATCTTCTTCAGATTTTATTAATTTTTCCCAAATTAATTTTCTAATACTAGGTTCATTTATTTTTTCTAATATTTTAAAAATAATTATTTTATGGTTGTCTTCAAAATAATTGTTGTTAAGTTCTATGGTTGGTATATTAGTTATGTTCATCAAAGTTATTATCTTTATTTTTTCTTCTTGTTTAGTTTTGATATTGTATTCCTGTCTTCCATGTCTACCATATGATAATCTTATGATAGCTTATTATGACTTAGAGTATTCGTTTTTTATCATCCGGTCACTACTAGCATGATACCTTTTTCAGATACTACCTTCCTAAACAGCGCATCAACACTTAGGTACTCCTCTAACACGGCTTCTCTTGCCTTCAACGGTTTCCCATTTTTGGATGCATAGTTCTAGAAGTCTTCTCCTACTTTTCTCTATGCTAGCAAGCTAGATAATAAAATATTGAATAATTCTAATTCATAATAACAATCATAAGCATATCACATAATATTTATGGTTGACAGGAATTAATTACTTTAGCTAAACATGATCATTAATTTATATAGTTCATAATCATAATTCATAATATAAATCATAACTAATTATAACTAAGTATGGATCATAAAAGGTATATAGTCATACCTCAGTTGTAGTTTTTGCTAAGTCTTTCTCCATCTGGGGAATTTAAGTAATTTTTATTGAATATATGTTTTTACAAAGCTGGAAATCTAGTGATATATTGAGAGGATGAGGGGTTAAGGATGTCTGTTTTTTACAAATGAAACGCTATCCTATATATACTTACAGACTAAGGACTAAAGTTGCAAAATAAAAACTTATTTACAAGGTAAGTCCCTACTTATTTACATATAAGTCCCCCGACATAATTGCTTTCTTTACGTCGTTTTCTCCTTTATCTTTACTTTATATCACATATCACATGGCTATGTTTCTTCTTTTTCAAAAGTAGATTCCTTCAATAATTGAGTCTTCTTTATCTCTTGGCCGTCCACTTGTTGTCAATAATTGCTGCTTTGTTAATTTTTTGTCCGTCCATCTGTCTTCTAATCTATGTCGACATCTGGTATGTAGTTGTTTGTACCGCTGCATCTACTACATTCATGTTCTGTATACTTTCTTCCAATAAGTTTGCAATACTGATCTAAGCTATCTTCTGAAATAACTCCTTTCCTTATTGCTTTTGTTATAGGTTCTTGCTCTGGTCTAAGTAGTGTTAAAGCCCAATTTTTTACTTCTAATTTGTCCATATATCTTAATTCCTTTCCTGTGGAGTAGATCAATAAGTGGTTCCTCGAACAATACTTCCATATGTAATTCGTTTCATCATAAACATTTGATAATTCCGTCAATATTGTGCTGATTCCAATAATTCATTTATTTGCATAGAAATCTGGTATTTCTGTCTTTGGTATAACTGGTTGTTCAATAATTTCTTCCGGCATAATATAGTCTTTGGTCATCCCTATCTTGATTACTGTAATGACTGATTTTATCTCGTCAAATAGTATTTCCGCTGGTGCTGAGTAAAATCTTATATAGAATAATTGTCCTTTCGTAACTCGTTTATAATTCATAAAAGCTTGATATAATTCCGGTATTAGGCTAAGTTCATCTCCCGTAATTGTATATGCTGTCGAAATAAGTCCATAAGAGTAACAGGTTGCTACTAAGTTTGGTTTTGTTCCTGGCAAGGCAATTAATTTATTATAATTTTGTAATTTCTGGGTTATATACCCTTGATGGTTTTTTAACTTTTCTGGATTTTCGATTGGTTGGGTATTTAACAAAGTTTGGATTTTCTCAATATTTTCAATATAGGTGCGGGTTATATGGTTGTATGTCTTTTTGGTTTGATTAAGTGAGGTTGCATATGTATGTATTTGAGGTGGTATGAATAATTCATTCTTTGGTATGTGAGGTGGGGCATAAGGCTTATCAAATACCTTATTCAAATTAAAGTTTTTCTTTTTTGTAACTGTGGTAAATAATTCTTCCCTTATCTTGTACTGCAATACCTGCATTAATATTTTTGTTAGTAATTTGGGTTTTTAGGTGTTTCCCAACGTCACCTTCTAGGTCTGGTTGTTTAAAGTGCTCCGACTGCACTACTAGATCTGGTTTTTTACCGTGGTCCTTCTCCACATATGTTGTTTCCATTTTTGATACTCTTGTATTTAGCATCTTGATTTGTTCTAATAACTCTTTCATAAGTACTGCGTTTGTAATTTCTTCTTCAAAGTCCGTTTGCACGGCTTTGTCTTGATAGGTAGTCTGCAATAATATTCTTGTCAGTCTTGATTATTTCAATAGTAAAAGTAAAGTTTAAAATATTTAATACCAATCTTCTAATTTCTTTTGTAGTAACTGAATCTTGTAACTTTCGTGTTAGCCACCATTTAACTTGTGTATTATCTGTTCTAACAATAAATTTGTTATATACAATATATGGTTCAAATGTTAATAAACATTTATATAATGCAAATAATTCTTTTCTATTAATTTCCCACTTACCTTCCGTTTCCGTAAATGTTCCTGAGTAATATCTGCAATGATGTTCTATTTTCTCATTTTCATATTTGTATTTTAATACTCCACCATAATTGTTTTCACTTGCATCAGATTCAACTATATAATTGAATTTTTTATTTTCATTTGGAAAACATAATTTTGGTAATTTTTTACATTGTTCTTTTATTTTTTGGACTTGTTTTTTATCTACTTCATTATAATTATATTCTACATCTTTTTTCAATTTTCTTTGTAACGGTTTTAAATATTCTGCTAGTTTAGGTATATATTCTCTCACCTGATTTACTAATCCTAAAAAGGATTGTAATTTCTTTTTTATATCTAACAGTTCTTCTGAATTTATAATTTTTTGTACTATGTGTTGTTGCATTTTTATTCCATTTTTATCTATTTGTATTCCTAAAAATTCTATCTAATTCTTCATAATTTCTGCTTTATTTTTACTTAAACTTATTCCAGATTCTCCTACTATGTTTATAAATTTTTCTAATAATATTATATGTTCATCGTATGTCCTTGAGTATAAGAGTATATCATCTATATATACTATACAATTTTCTAGTTTTGTGAAATATATATCCATAAAATGTTGAAATCTTCCTGGTGCATTTTTATATCCAAATGGTAACACATTCCATTCATAAAATCCTTGTGGTACTTACTGTAAATGCTGTTAATTTTTTAGATTCTTCTTCTAATTTTAAGTGATAAAATCCTGATTTACAATCAAATTTACTAAAATAATTATATCCTTGTATTTGTCTTATTTTTAATATTTTATTTGGAATTGGATAATTATAAGTCTTAGTTTTTGCATTTAAATTTCTATAATCTATAACCATCCTGCTTTTTCTTCTTTTTTGTTCACTATGTTTGTTAACTATAAATGCTGGACTTGTATGTTTACTATTACTCTCTTGTATATATCCTTTTTATAATAGTTCTGTTATATGCATTGTAAATTCTTTTAAGTCGTCAAAATTATATTTTAAGGGTTTCTGAGTTATTATACTATTTTCGTCTATTAATTCTATTTTTACAGTAATTTTATGTTTATTCCATCCTTTTAATGGATCTTCACTATATAATTGTTCTAGTCTATCTTTTATTGGACTTAATTTATCTATTGTGAATACTATATATTTTATATTATTAGCATTAATTGGCATAGTTTCTAATTTTTGTGTAATATTTTCACTTCCTTTTATCCATTCTGTGTCTTTTCTTATTTTATTTCCTACTCTTTTTGCTCCTATTTTGTGGTTACATGGTGTTGTTAACCACCAGTGAGTTTTAGTTATTAAATGCGGATAATATCTTTCTAGAAATGGTATTCCTAGTATTATATCTTTTGTAGGTAAATCATAATTGTATATTTCATCTATCTTAAGTATCTTATCCCATATCTGTATTTTTATATCTTTTGCTTTATAGTGTATTAAACTTCCTTCATTATTGAATCCTTTTACTACTATTGGTGTTTTTAATTTTATCCATTTATCTTTTGGTAAACAGTTGTATTAACATATGTTAACTTCTGCTCCTGTATCTATCATTGGTGTATAATATCTATTATAATATCCTTCTATTATTATTTTCATAAGTACATGTATTTTCATATCATTATCCTTTTTATTATTATTATCTTATTGTTATAGGTAATAGTTATGTAAGTAGATTCTATTTTATAAGGTTTCATTTCTTCTAACTATTTTAATCCTAAGATTATATCTGCTTGTTGTTCTTCTCTAATTTCTAATTTTATTTTCATAGGTATATCTGCTATTATTATTTCTTTTTCTATTTCTAATTGAGCTATTATTAGTGCTGGTAAATCTGAGCATTTTTGTTTTGTCATTTTATTTATTTCCATTTCTTCTTTATTTAATAATTTATCTATTATGTAATTATCTTCTTGTTTTGTGTCTATTAATATTAAATGTTCTTTTTCTTCTATTATTCCTATTATGTAGTACTTATTAGAAATTACATCATATGCTATCTTTTTTGTATTTTCTCTTTGTAAATTATTTTTAATTTTTCTAGTTCTTCCTATTCTTTCTTCTATTATTTCTAAATTTTCGCTACTATCAATTTCTTGATATGAGTAGTTATTATTATCTATTATTTTAACAAATTGTTCAAATGGCGTTTCTATTTCTATTCCTTTTATTTTACTTTTTGCAGTTATTTTATGTTTAGTAGTTAGTACATATAAATTTTTACATCTAGCTGTACATATTTTACTTCCTGGGGTTAGAGTTATTCCATTTATTTTCCAATATAGTACTAATGCTTTATCTATATTTTGATCTGTTAATGCTACTGAATAATTAGTATTAACTGTAAATTTAAATTTTTGGTAGATTAAGTTTCCTCTCACCGCTGTAATTACACTTTTTTCTATAGGTTCTATTATTCTATCATCTGCTAAATATATTTCTATTGGGATATCTATTCCATCTTTAAAACATGCTTTTATAAGTATTTCTATTCCTCCTAAATGTACATATTTAATTTGTTCTTTACTTTTTATTTTCTGTACTTCTTTATTTAATTCTCTTTTATTTATTATTGGTATTTCAGCTTTTCCTTGAGCATATTTGCAATCTATAATATGTTCTTTTTGGTTAATTATGTAAAATTCCTCTTTTTTCCTTTTAAAAGGGTTTTTTATTAAGGGTATACTAAATATTTTTTCTACACTTAAATCAATTTCTTTTCCTTTTACCTTTTCAAATATGTTATTATCAAAAATTATTTTTTGTTCAGAATAATCTTCTGTTATATATTCTTCTCTTATTATTTCTATATTTTCTTCAGTCATCTATTTGTTCTATTTCATTATCTGTGTGATATTCTTCTTCATTTTCAAATGTTTCTTCATTATCGGATATTTCATAAATACTATCATCACTTTCTAACTCATAATCTAAATATTCTAATTGTAGGTAGATTTCTTCTTCTATGAGTATTTCTGATATTTGTTTTTTATTAGGGTTTTTTGGTACTTTACAATCCTTTGCTATATGTCCTAATTTTCCACAATTACAACATTTACATTCACTTATACTTTTCTTTCTTCTATATGGTCTTTTAGATTTTGTAAAATATCTTTTTCTTGGATTTCTATGTTTATGTTTTATTTTCTTATAATTTTTAAACCTTTTCTTTTTATGTTTTTTATAATATTTATCATCACAACCAAATTGTGGTGCTATCTTATCTTTACAACATGCTAAATTTTTTATTATTGTTTTTTCCATTTTTATATTTTCTCGATATTGTTCACACGTATTTGTATACCATTGTTTAACAAATTTTATTCTAGCTCCTAATGTATCATGTAATTTTGCTTCTTCCCATGCTTTTATTATTTTTGAACTAAATGGTTCTGGTAATTTTGTAAAATATAAATGTCTTATTCCTGGACTTTCTTGTGTATTATATACTCCCTTATAATAATATTCTTTATATGCACAAGTGTATTCATCTAAATAACACATGTTACATATTCCTAATTTATTCATTAAATTTCTGTTTATAATTTTATCTTTATTTCGTTCTTCTTCCTCTGTTGTCATACTACTAGATTCATTTCTTATAGCTGTTTCATATTTGTAAAGTATGTCCATTACTGATGTTGTTTCTTTAGCTTGTATATCTTTACTTGATCTTAGTGTCTTTTTACTTTCTTCTTTTAGATTTAAGAACCATAATTTTACTTCTCCTATAAATGTTCTTTCTATATATCCTGGTACTTCTAAGATGTTGATTTTATTGTCTATTATTTGTTTTGCTATATATCCTATCCATAACTGTATAGTTTGATTTATATCTGTTACACAGTCTAAGTTTAAATATTCAGGTTGTAAATTTATTTGTTTAGGACTCCATTTATTTTTATTTAATCTTTTATTCCATAATGTTTCGTATCTGTCAAAGTTTGTATAATCTCGTGTATATATCTGTGATTTTTCATGTTTTGGATATGTTCTTGTTTTACTAGTACTAGCTTCTTCTTTTATTTTTTCATCATAGTTTATTTCGACTTCTGTGTTTTCTATTAATTTATTTTCTATCATTTTCATGTGTGTTTCACTTATTTCTGAGGTTTGATCTACTTCCATATCTTCTTCTATGGTTTCTATGTGTAATTCATTTTTATTTTGATTTTCTACTTCTGTTTTTTCTGTAATTTTTTCTTTATATTTTTGTATTTCTGTTAATAATTTATTTTCTTTCTCTTGTTCTTGCTGTTTTTCATATATTTTTTTTAGCATTTGTAATTCTTTTATTCTATTATTTTTTATGTTTGTTATTTGTTGTATTTTTTCTTCATTTTCTATCTTTATTTTTGCTATTTCCTTTTTGTCTATCTATTTCTTCATTTTCTCTTGCTATTCTTATCATAGCTGCTAAACTATCTTGTAGTTTTAATTCTTCTTTTTCTAACATTAAGTATAATTGATCTCCTATTTTTTTATATCTTCTACCTAAGTTTGAGAAAATTATTTTTATTTTTAGTCCATCATAATTTTCATATGTTTTTTCACTTATAGTAAATTCTTCTTTATTCATTTTATATACATGTTAATCTTTGTTTTAGTTTGGTTATAAACTTATATTCTAATATTGATACTTGAGTGATTAGTTTATCTAGTTTATGGATATCTTCAGTAGTTTTGTTAATTTGTTTATTCAATCTTTTATATTCTATATATAAATATTTTAAGTCATGTTTTATCTGTTTATACGTCTGAGTATTTTTATAAGGTCTTCTCATCTTCTACTAATTGTTTTATTCCTATGCTCTGATACCATATTTGGGGGTAAGTGCGGAATTCGGGCTATGTTTAAGTTTGTCATAGTCTTTTATCAAATAAATGCTTTTTTGTAAAATTCTTCTTCTTTTTCTTTTTTATGTAGAATCATTTGGGCTCCTTCTATTAGTAGTTTTAGGTATTGTATGTCTTGTGTTTTAAGGTATTCTTTTAAATATGTTTTTTATAATATTTTCCCATGAATCTATTTCAGTCATAGTTTCTTTCCAAATTTGGAAATATTCTTCATTTATCATATTTTAATCACTATCGTAGTCACTATCGTAGTTTGGGTGGTACATGTCTATGTAATCTGTACTATCATATAATTCTTGCATTACTGTTCTTATGTTGTCACACCAATTTTGTCTTAGTAAGTTATTTATTTCATCTTCTTCAGATTTTAAGACTTCTAGAACTATGCATCCAAAAATGGGAAACCGTTGAAGGCGAGAGAAGCCGTGTTAGGGGAGTACCTAAGTGTTGATGCGCTGTTTAGGAAGGTAATATCTGAAAAAGGTATCATGCTAGTAGTGACCGGATGATAAAAAATGAATACTCTAAGTCATAATAAGCTATCATAAGATTACCATATGGTAGACATGGAAGACAGGAATACAATATAAAAACTAAACAAAGAGAAAAAGTAAAGATAATAACTTTGATGAACATAACTAATATACCAACCATAGAACTTAACAACAATTATTTTGAAGACAATCATAAAATAATTATTTTTAAAATATTAGAAAAAATAAATGAACCTAGTATTAGAAAATTAATTTGGGAAAAATTAATAAAATCTGAAGAAGATGAAATAAATAACTTACTAAGACAAAATTGGTGTGACAACATAAGAACAATAATGCAAGAATTATATGATAGTACAGATTACATAGACATGTACCACCCAAACTACAATAGTGACTACAATAGTGATTAAAATATGATAAATGAAGAATATTTCCAACTTTGGAAAGAAACTATGACTGAAATAGATTCATGGAAAAACATTATAAAAACATATTTAGAAGAATACCTTAAAACACAAGACATACAATACCTAAAACTACTAATAGAAGGAGCCCAAATGATTCTACATAAAAAAGAAAAAGAAGAAGAATTTTACAAAAAAGCATTTATTTGATAAAAGACTACGACAAACTTAAACATAGCCCGAATTCCGCACTTACCCCCAAATATGGTATCAAAGCATAGGAATAAAACAATTAGTAGAAGATGAGAAGACCTTATAAAAATACTCAGACGTATAAACAGATAAAACATGACTTAAAATATTTATATATAGAATATAAAAGATTGAATAAACAAATTAACAAAACTACTGAAGATATCCATAAACTAGATAAACTAATCACTCAAGTATCAATATTAGAATATAAGTTTATAACCAAACTAAAACAAAGATTAACATGTATATAAAATGAATAAAGAAGAATTTGCTATAAGTGAAAAAACATATGAAAATTATGATGGACTAATAATTTTCTCAAACTTAGGTAGAAGATATAAAAAAATAGGAGATCAATTATACTTAATGTTAGAAAAAGAAGAATTAAAACTAGAAGATAGTTTAGCAGCTATGATAAGAATAGCAAGAGAAAATGAAGAAATAGATAGACAAAAGGAAATAGAAAAAATAAAGATAGAAAATGAAGAAAAAATACAACAAATAACAAACACAAAAAATAATAGAATAAAAGAATTAGAAAAAGAATTACAAATGCTGAAAGAAATATATGAAAAGCAGCAAGAACAAGAGAAAGAAAATAAATTATTAACAGAAATACAAAAATATAAAGAAAAAATTACAGAAAAAACAGAAGTAGAAAATCAAAATAAAAATGAATTACACATAGAAACCATAGAAGAAGATATGGAAGTAGATCAAACCTCAGAAATAAGTGAAACATACACGGAAATGATAGAAAATAAATTAATAGAAAACACGGAAGTAGAAATAAACTATGGTGAAAAACTAAAAGAAGCTAGTACTAGTAAAACAAGAACATATCCAAAACATGAAAAACCACAGATATATACACGAGATTATACAAACTCTGATAGATACGAAACATTATGGAATAAAAGATTAAATAAAAATAAATGGAGTCCTAAACAAATAAATTTACAACCTGAATATTTAAACTTAGACTGTGTAACAGATATAAATCAAACTATACAGTTATGGATAGGATATATAGCAAAACAAATAATAGACAATAAAATCAATATCTTAGAAGTACCAGGATATATAGAAAGAACATTTATAGGAGAAGTAAAATTATGGTTCTTAAATCTAGAAGAAGAAAGTAAAAAGACACTAAGATCAAGTAAAGATATACAAGCTAAAGAAACAACATCAGTAATGGACATACTTTACAAATATGAAACAGCTATAAGAAATGAATTTAGTAGTATGACAACAGAGGAAGAAGAACGAAATAAAGATAAAATTATAAACAGAAATTTAATGAATAAATTAGGAATATGTAACATGTGTTATTTAGATGAATACACTTGTGCATATAAAGAATATTATTATAAGGGAGTATATAATACACAAGAAAGTCCAGGAATAAGACATTTATATTTTACAAAATTACCAGAACCATTTAGTTCAAAAATAATAAAAGCATGGGAAGAAGCAAAATTACATGATACATTAGGAGCTAGAATAAAATTTGTTAAACAATGGTATGCAAATACGTGTGAACAATATCGAGAAAATATAAAAATGGAAAAAACAATAATAAAAAATTTAGCATGTTGTAAAGATAAGATAGCACCACAATTTGGTTGTGATGATAAATATTATAAAAAACATAAAAAGAAAAGGTTTAAAAATTATAAGAAAATAAAACATAAACATAGAAATCCAAGAAAAAGATATTTTACAAAATCTAAAAGACCATATAGAAGAAAGAAAAGTATAAGTGAATATAAATGTTATAATTGTGGAAAATTAGGACATATAGCAAAGGATTGTGAAGTACCAAAAAACCCTAATAAGAAATAAATAGCAGAAATACTCATAGAAGAAGAAATCTGCCTACAATTAGAATATTTAGATTATGAGTTAGAAAGTGATGATAGTATTTATGAAATATCCGATAATGAAGAAACATTTGAAAATGAAGAAGAATATCACATAGATAATGAAATAGAACAAATAGATGACTGAAGAAAATATAGAAATAATAAGAGAAGAATATATAACAGAAGATTATTCTGAACAAAAAATAATTTTTGATAATAACATATTTGAAAAGGTAAAAGGAAAAGAAATTGATTTAAGTGTTGAAAAAATATTCAGTATACCCTTAATAAAAAACCCTTTTAAAAGGGACAAAGAGGAATTTTACATAATTAGCCAAAAAGAACATATTATAGATTGCAAATATGCTCAAGGAAAAGCTGAAATACCAATAATAAATAAAAGAGAATTAAATAAAGAAGTACAGAAAATAAAAAGTAAAGAAAAAATTAAATATGTACATTTAGGAGGAATAGAAATACTTATAAAAGCATGTTTTAAAGAAGGAATAGATACTCCAAGAGAAATATATTTAGCAGATGATAGAATAATAGAACCTATAGAAAAAAGCGTAATAACAGCGGTAAGAGGAAACTTAATCTACCAAAAATTTAAATTTACGGTTAATACTAATTATTCAGTAGCATTAACAGATCAAAATATAGATAAAGCATTAGTACTATATTGGAAAATAAATGGAATAACTCTAACCCCAGGAAGTAAAATATGTACAGCTAGATGTAAAAATTTATATGTACTAGCTACTAAACATAAAATAACTGCAAAAAGTAAAATAAAAGGAATAGAAATAGAAACGCCATTTGAACAATTTGTTAAAATAATAGATAATAATAACTACTCATATCAAGAAATTGATACTAGTGAAAATTTAGAAATAATAGAAGAAAGAATAGGAAGAACTAGGAAAATTAAAAATAATCTACAAAGAGAATATACAAAAAAGATAGCATATGATGTAATTTCTAATAAGTACTACATAATAGGAATAATAGAAGAAAAAGAACATTTAATATTAATAGACACAAAACAAGAAGATAATTACATAATAGATAAATTATTAAATAAAGAAGAAATGGAAATAAATAAAATGACAAAACAAAAATGCTCAGATTTACCAGCACTAATAATAGCTCAATTAGAAATAGAAAAAGAAATAATAATAGCAGATATACCTATGAAAATAAAATTAGAAATTAGAGAAGAACAACAAGCAGATATAATCTTAGGATTAAAATGGTTAGAAGAAATGAAACATTATAAAATAGAATCTACTTACATAACTATTACCTATAACAATAAGATAATAATAATAAAAAGAATAATATTATGAAAATACATGTACTTATGAAAATTATAATAGAAGGATACTATAATAGATATTATACACCAATAATAGATACAGGAGCAGAAGTTAACATATGTAAATATAACTGTTTACCAAAAGATAATTGGATAAAATTAAAAACACCTATAGTAGTAAAAGGATTTAACAATGAAGGAAGTTTAATACACTATAAAACAAAAGATATAAAAATACAGATATGGGATAAGATACTTAAGATAGATGAAATATACAATTATGATTTACCTACAAAAGATATAATACTAGGAATACCATTTCTAGAAAGATATTATCCGCATGTAATAACTAAAACTCACTGGTGGTTAACAGCACCATGTAACCACAAAATAGGAGCAAAAAGAGTAGGAAATAAAATAAGAAAAGACACAGAATGGATAAAAGGAAGTGAAAATATTACACAAAAATTAGAAAATATGCCAATTAATGCTAATAATATAGAATATATAGTATTCACAATAGATAAATTAAGTCCAATAAAAGATAGACTAGAACAATTATATAGTGAAGATCCATTAAAAGGATGGAATAAACATAAAATTACTGTAAAAATAGAATTAATAGACGAAAATAGTATAATAACTCAGAAACCCTTAAAATATAATTTTGACGAATTAAAAGAATTTACAATGCACATAACAAAACTATTAGAAAAAGGATATATACAAGAGAGTAATAGTAAACATACAAGTCCAACATTTATAGTTAACAAACATATTGAACAAAAAAGAGGAAAAAGCAGGATGGTTATAGATTATAGAAATTTAAATGCAAAAACTAAGACTTATAATTATCCAATTCCAAATAAAATATTAAAAATAAGACAAATACAAGGATATAATTATTTTAGTAAATTTGATTGTAAATCAGGATTTTATCACTTAAATTTAGAAGAAGAATCTAAAAAATTAACAGCATTTACAGTACCACAAGGATTTTATGAATGGAATGTGTTACCATTTGGATATAAAAATGCACCAGGAAGATTTCAACATTTTATGGATATATATTTCACAAAACTAGAAAATTGTATAGTATATATAGATGATATACTCTTATACTAAAGGACATACGACGAACATATAATATTATTAGAAAAATTTATAAATATAGTAGGAGAATCTGGAATAAGTTTAAGTAAAAATAAAGCAGAAATTATGAAAAATCAGATAGAATTTTTAGGAATACAAATAGATAAAAATGGAATAAAAATGCAACAACACATAGTACAAAAAATTATAATTTCAGAAGAAATATTAGATACAAAAAAGAAATTACAATCCTTTTTAGGATTAGTAAATCAAGTAAGGGAATATATACCTAAACTAGGAGAATATTTAAAATTATTGCAAAGAAAATTGAAAAAAGATTTTGAATATAATTATGATGACACAGATAAAAAGCAAGTCCAAAAAAATAAAAGAACAATGTAAAAAATTACCAAAATTATGTTTTTCAGATGAAAATAAAAAATTCAATTATATAGTTGAATCTGATGCAAGTGAAAACAATTATGGTAGAGTATTAAAATACAAATATGAAAATGAGAAAATAGAACATCATTGCAGATATTACTCAGGAACATTTACGGAAATGGAAGGTAAGTGAGAAATTAATAGAAAAGAATTATTTGCATTATATAAATGTTTATTAGCATTTGAACCATATATTGTATATAACAAATTTATTGTAAGAACAGATAATACACAAGTTAAATGGTGGCTAACACGAAAGGTACAAGATTCAGTTACTACAAAAGAAATAAGAAGATTGGTATTAAATATTTTAAACTTTACTTTTACTATTGAGGTAATTAAGACTGACAAGAATATTATTGCAAACTACTTATCAAGACAAAGCCATGCAAACGGATTTTGAAGAAAAAATTACAAACGCAGTACTTATGAAAGAGTTACTAGAACAAATCAAGATGCTCAATACAAGAGTATCAAAAATGGAAACAACATATGTGGAGAAGGACCACGGTAAAAAACCAGATCTAGTAGTGCAGTCGGAACACTTTAAACAACCAGACCTAGAAGGTGACGTTGGGAAACACCTAAAAACCCAAATTACTAACAAAAATATTAATGCAGGTATTGCAGGTACCAGTACAAGGGAAGAATTATTTACCACAGTTACAAAAAAGAAAAACTTTAATTTGAATAAGGTATTTGATAAGCCTTATGCCCCACCTCACATACCAAAGAATGAATTATTCATACCACCTCAAATACATACATATGCAACCTCACTTAATCAAACCAAAAAGACATACAACCATATAACCCGCACCTATATTGAAAATATTGAGAAAATCCAAACTTTGTTAAATACCCAACCAATCGAAAATCCAGAAAAGTTAAAAAACCATCAAGGGTATATAACCCAGAAATTACAAAATTATAATAAATTAATTGCCCTGCCAGGAACAAAACCCAACTTAGTAGCAACTTGTTACTCTTATGGACTTATTTCGACAGCATATACAATTACGGGAGATGAACTTAGCCTAATACCGAAATTATATCAAGCTTTTATGAATTATAAACGAGTTACGAAAGGACAATTATTCTATATAAGATTTTACTCAGCACCAACGGAAATACTATTTGACTAGATAAAACCAGTCATTACAGTAATCAAGATAGGGATGACCAAAGACTATATTATGCCGGAAGAAATTATTGAACAACCAGTTATACCAAAGACAGAAATACCAGATTTCTATGCAAATAAACGAATTATTGGAATCAGCACAATATTGACGGAATTATCAAATGTTTATGATGAAACGAATTACATATGGAAGTATTGTTCGAGAAATCACTTATTGATCTACTCCACAGGAAAGGAATTAAGATATATGGACAAATTAGAAGTAAAAAATTGGGCTTTAACACTACTTAGACCAGAGCAAGAACCTATAACAAAAGCAATAAGGAAAGAATTTATTTCGGAAGATAGCCTAGATCAGTATTGCAAACTTATTGAAAAAAAGTATACGGAACATGAATGTAGCAGATGTAGCAGTACAAACAACTACATACCAGATGTCGACATAGATTAGAAGACAGATGGACGGACAAAAAATTAACAAGCAGCAATTATTGACAACAAGTAAATGAACCTAGTATTAGAACATTAATTTGCGAAAAATTAATAAAATCTGAAGAAGATGAAATAAATAACTTATTAAGACAAAATTGGTTTGACGACATAAGAGCAGTAATGCAAGAATTATACGATAGTACAGATTACATAGACATGTACCACCCAAACTACGATAGTGACTACAATAGTGATTAAAATATGATAAATGAAGAATATTTCCAACTTTGGAAAGAAACTATGACTGAAATAGATTCATGGGAAAACATTATAAAAACATATTTAGAAGAATACCTTAAAACACAAGACATACAATACCTAAAACTACTAATAGAAGGAGCCCAAATGATTCTACATAAAAAAGAAAAAGAAGAAGAATTTTACAAAAAAGCATTTATTTGATAAAAGACTACGACAAACTTAAACATAGCCCGAATTCCGCACTTACCCCCAAGTATGGTATCAGAGCATAGGAATAAAACAATTAGTAGAAGATGAGAAGACCTTATAAAAATACTCAGACGTATAAACAGGTAAAACATGACTTAAAATATTTATATATAGAATATAAAAGATTGAATAAACAAATTAACAAAACTACTGAAGATATCCATAAACTAGATAAACTAATCACTCAAGTATCAATATTAGAATATAAGTTTATAACCAAACTAAAACAAAGATTAACATGTATATAAAATGAATAAAGAAGAATTTGCTATAAGTGAAAAAACATATGAAAATTATGATGGACTAATAATTTTCTCAAACTTAGGTAGAAGATATAAAAAAATAGGAGATCAATTATACTTAATGTTAGAAAAAGAAGAATTAAAACTAGAAGATAGTTTAGCAGCTATGATAAGAATAGCAAGAGAAAATGAAGAAATAGATAGACAAAAGGAAATAGAAAAAATAAAGATAGAAAATGAAGAAAAAATACAACAAATAACAAACACAAAAAATAATAGAATAAAAGAATTAGAAAAAGAATTACAAATGCTGAATGAAATATATGAAAAACAGCAAGAACAAGAGAAAGAAAATAAATTATTAACAGAAATACAAAAATATAAAGAAAAAATTACAGAAAAAACAGAAGTAGAAAATCAAAATAAAAATGAATTACACATAGAAACCATAGAAGAAGATATGGAAGTAGATCAAACCTCAGAAATAAGTGAAACATACACGGAAATGATAGAAAATAAATTAATAGAAAACACAAAAGTCGAAATAAACTATGATGAAAAAGTAAAAGAAGAAGCTAGTACTAGTAAAACAAGAACATATCCAAAACATGAAAAACCACAGATATATACACGAGATTATACAAACTCTGACAAATACGAAACATTATGGAATAAAAGATTAAATAAAAATAAATGGAGTCCTAAACAAATAAATTTACAACCTGAATATTTAAACTTAGACTGCGTAACAGATATAAATCAAACTATATAGTTATGGATAGGATATATAGCAAAACAAATAATAGACAATAAAATCAATATCTTAGAAGTACCAGGATATATAGAAAGAACATTTATAGGAGAAGTAAAATTATGGTTCTTAAATCTAGAAGAAGAAAGTAAAAAGACACTAAGATCAAGTAAAGATATATAAGCTAAAGAAACAACATCAGTAATGGACATACTTTACAAATATGAAACAGCTATAAGAAATGAATTTAGTAGTATGACAACAGAGGAAGAAGAACGAAATAAAGATAAAATTATAAACAGAAATTTAATGAATAAATTAGGAATATGTAACATGCGTTATTTAGATGAATACACTTGTGCATATAAAGAATATTATTATAAGGGAGTATATAATACACAAGAAAGTCCAGGAATAAGACATTTATATTTTACAAAATTATCAGAACCATTTAGTTCAAAAATAATAAAAGCATGGGAAGAAGCAAAATTACATGATACATTAGGAGCTAGAATATAATTTGTTAAACAATGGTATGCAAATACGTGTGAACAATATCGAGAAAATATAAAAATGGAAAAAAAAATAAAAAATTTAGCATGTTGTAAAGATAAGATAGCACCACAATTTGGTTGTGATGATAAATATTATAAAAAACATAAAAAGAAAAGGTTTAAAAATTATAATAAAATAAAACATAAACATAGAAATCCAAGAAAAAGATAGTTTACAAAATCTAAAAGACCATATAGAAGAAAGAAAAGTATAAGCGAATGTAAATGTTATAATTGTGGAAAATTAGGGCATATAGCTAAAGACTGTAAAATACCAAAAATACCTAATAAAAAACAAATATCAGAAAAAATCATAGAAGAAGAAATTTGCCTACAATTAGAATATTTAGATTATGAGTTAGAAAGTGATGATAGTATTTATGAAATATCCGATAATGAAGAAACATTTGAAAATGAAGAAGAATATCACACAGATAATGAAATAGAACAAATAGATGACTGAAGAAAATATAGAAATAATAAGAGAAGAATATATAACAGAAGATTATTCTGAACAAAAAATAATTTTTGATAATAACATATTTGAAAAGGTAAAAGGAAAAGAAATTGATTTAAGTGTAGAAAAAATATTTAGTATACCCTTAATAAAAAATCATTTTAAAAGGAACAAAGAGGAGTTTTACATAATTAGCCAAAAAAAACATATTATAGATTGCAAATATGCTCAAGGAAAAGCTGAAATACCAATAATAAATAAAAGAGAATTAAATAAAGAAGTACAGAAAATAAAAAGTAAAGAACAAATTAAATATGTACATTTAGGAGGAATAGAAATACTTATAAAAGCATGTTTTAAAGAAGGAATAGATATCCAATAGAAATATATTTAGCAGATGATAGAATAATAGAACCTATAGAAAAAAGCATAATAACAGCAGTAAGAGGAAACTTAATTTACCAAAAATTTAAATTTACGGTTAATACTAATTATTCAGTAGCATTAACAGATCAAAATATAGATAAAGCATTAGTACTATATTGGAAAATAAATGGAATAACTCTAACCCAGGAAGTAAAATATGTATAGCTAGATGTAAAAATTTATATGTACTAACTACTAAACATAAAATAACTGCAAAAAGTAAAATAAAAGGAATAGAAATAGAAACGCCATTTGAACAATTTGTTAAAATAATAGATAATAATAACTACTCATATCAAGAAATTGATAGTAGCGAAAATTTAGAAATAATAGAAGAAAGAATAGGAAGAACTAGAAAAATTAAAAATAATTTACAAAGAGAATATACAAAAAAGATAGCATATGATGTAATTTCTAATAAGTACTACATAATAGGAATAATAGAAGAAAAAGAACATTTAATATTAATAGACACAAAACAAGAAGATAATTACATAATAGATAAATTATTAAATAAAGAAGAAATGGAAATAAATAAAATGACAAAACAAAAATGCTCAGATTTACCAGCACTAATAATAGCTCAATTAGAAATAGAAAAAGAAATAATAATAGCAGATATACCTATGAAAATAAAATTAGAAATTAGAGAAGAACAACAAGCAGATATAATCTTAGGATTAAAATGGTTAGAAGAAATGAAACGTTATAAAATAGAATCTACTTACATAACTATTACCTATAACAATAAGATAATAATAATAAAAAGAATAATATTATGAAAATACATGTACTTATGAAAATTATAATAGAAGGATACTATAATAGATATTATACACCAATGATAGATACAGGAGCAGAAGTTAACATATGTAAATATAACTGTTTACCAAAAGATAAATGGATAAAATTAAAAACACCAATAGTAGTAAAAGGATTCAATAATGAAGGACGTTTAATACACTATAAATCAAAAGATATAAAAATACAGCTATGGGATAAGATACTTAAGATAGATGAAATATACAATTATGATTTACCTACAAAAGATATAATACTAGGAATACCATTTCTAGAAAGATATTATCCGCATGTAATAACTAAAACTCACTGGTGGTTAACAACACCATGTAACCACAAAATAGGAGCAAAAAGAGTAGGAAATAAAATAAGAAAAGACACAGAATGGATAAAAGGAAGTGAAAATATTACACAAAAATTAGAAAATATGCCAATTAATGCTAATAATATAGAATACATAGTATTCACAGTAGATAAATTAAGTCCAATAAAAGATAGACTAGAACAATTATATAGTGAAGATCCATTAAAAGGATGGAATAAACATAAAATTACTGTAAAAATAGAATTAATAGACGAAAATAGTATAATAACTCAGAAACCCTTAAAATATAATTTTGACGACTTAAAAGAATTTACAATGCATATAACAGAACTATTAGAAAAAGGATATATACAAGAGAGTAATAGTAAACATACAAGTCCAGCATTTATAGTTAACAAACATAGTGAACAAAAAAGTGGAAAAAGCAGGATGGTTATAGATTATAGAAATTTAAATGCAAAAACTAAGACTTATAATTATCCAATTCCAAATAAAATATTAAAAATAAGACAAATACAAGGATATAATTATTTTAGTAAATTTGATTGTAAATCAGGATTTTATCACTTAAAATTAGAAGAAGAATCTAAAAAATTAACAGCATTTACAGTACCACAAGGATTTTATGAATGGAATGTATTACCATTTGGATATAAAAATGCACCAGGAAGATTTCAACATTTTATGGATATATATTTCACAAAACTAGAAAATTGTATAGTATATATAGATGATATACTCTTATACTCAAGGACATACGATGAACATATAATATTATTAGAAAAATTTATAAACATAGTAGAAGAATCTGGAATAAGTTTAAGTAAAAATAAAGCAGAAATTATGAAAAATCAGATAGAATTTTTAGGAATACAAATAGATAAAAATGGAATAAAAATGCAACAACACATAGTACAAAAAATTATAAATTCAGAAGAAATGTTAGATACAAAAAGGAAATTACAATCCTTTTTAGGATTAGTAAATCAGGTGAGAGAATATATACCTAAACTAGCAGAATATTTAAAAACCGTTACAAAGAAGATTGAAAAAAGATGTAGAATATAATTATAACGAAGTAGATAAAAAACAAGTCCAAAAAATAAAAGAACAATGTAAAAAATTACCAAAATTATGTTTTCAGATGAAAATAAAAAATTCAATTATATAGCTGAATCTGATGCAAGTGAAAACAATTATGGTGGAGTATTAAAATACAAATATGAAAATGAGAAAATTAAACATCATTGCAGATATTACTCAGGAACATTTACGGAAACGGAAGGTAAATGGGAAATTAATAGAAAATAATTATTTGCAATATATAAATGTTTATTAGCATTTGAACCATATATTGTATATAACAAATTTATTGTTAGAACAGATAATACACAAGTTAAATGGTGGCTAACACGAAAGGTACAAGATTCAGTTACTACAAAAGAAATTAGAAGATTGGTATTAAATATTTTGAATTTCTCTGTTACAATTAAGGTAATTAAGACTGACAAGAATATTATTGCAGACTACTTATAAAGACAAAGCCGTGCAAACGGACTTTGAAGAAGAAATTACAAATGCAGTACTTATGAAAGAGTTATTAGAACAAATCAAGATGCTCAATACAAGAGTATCAAAAATGAAAACAACATATGTGGAGAAGGACCACGGTAAAAAACCAGATCTAGTAGTGCAGTCGGAGCACTTTAAACAACCAGACCTAAAAGGTGACGTTGGGAAACACCTAAAAACCCAAATTACTAACAAAAATATTAATGCAGGTATTGCAGGTACCAGTACAAGGGAAGAATTATTTACCACAGTTACAAAAAAGAAAAACTTTAATTTGAATAAGGTATTTGATAAGCCTTATGCCCCACCTCACATACCAAAAAATGAATTATTCATACCACCTCAAATACATACATATGCAACTTCACTTAATCAAACCAAAAAGACATACAACCATATCACCCGCACCTATATTGAAAATATTGAGAAAATTCAAACTTTGTTAAATACCCAACCCATCGAAAATCTAGAAAAGTTAAAAAACCATCAAGGATATATAACCCAGAAATTACAAAATTATAATAAATTAATTGCCCTGCCAAGAACAAAACCCAACATAGTAGCAACTTGTTACTCTTATGGACTTATTTCGACAGCATATACAATTACGGGAGATGAACTTAGCCTAATACCGGAATTATATCAAGCGTTTATGAATTATAAATGAGTTAGTAAAGGACAACTATTCTATATAAGATTTTACTCAGCACCAGCGGAAATACTATTTGACGAGATAAAACCAGTCATTACAAGATAGGGATGACCAAAGACTATATTATGCCGGAAGAAATTATTGAACAACCAGTTATACCAAAGACAGAAATACCAGATTTCTATGCAAATAAACGAATTATTGGAATCAGCACAATATTGACGGAATTATCAAATGTTTATGATGAAACGAATTACATATGAAAGTATTGTTCGAGAAATCACTTATTGATCTACTCCACAGCAAAGGAATTAAGATATATGGACAAATTAGAAGTAAAAAATTGGGCTTTAACACTACTTAGACCAGAGCAGGAACCTATAACAAAAGCGATAAGAAAAAGATTTATTTCAGAAGATAGCCTAGATCAGTATTGCAAACTTATTGGAAGAAAGTATACAGAACATGAATGTAGCAGATGCAGCGGTACAAACAACTACATACCAGATGTCGACATAGATTAGAAGACAGATGGACGGACAAAAAATTAACAAAGCAGCAATTATTGACAACAAGTGGACAGCCAAGAGATAAAGAAGACTCAATTATTGAAGGAATCTACTTTTGAGAAAGAAGAAACATAGCCATGTGATATGTGATATAAAGTAAAGATAAAGGAGAAAACGACGTAAAGAAAGCAATTATGTCGGGGGACTTATATGTAAATAAGTAGGGACTTACCTTGTAAATAAGTTTTTATTTTGCAACTTTAGTCCTTAGTCTGTAAGTATATATAGGATAGCGTTTCATTTGTAAAAAACAGACATCCTTAACCCCTCATCCTCTCAATATCTCACTAGATTTCCAGCTTTGTAAAAACATATATTCAATAAAAATTATTTAAATTCCCCAGATGGAGAAAGACTTAGCAAAAACTACAACTGAGGTATGACTATATACCTTTTATGATCCATACTTAGTTATAATTAGTTATGATTTATATTATGAATTATGATTATGAACTATATAAATTAATGATCATGTTTAGCTAAAGTAATTAATTCCTGTCAACCATAAATATTATGTGATATGCTTATGATTGTTATTATGAATTAGAATTATTCAATATTTTATTATCTAGCTTGCTAGCATAGAGAAAAGTAGGAGAAGACTTCTAGAACTATGCATCCAAAAATGGGAAACCGTTGAAGGCGAGAGAAGCTGTGTTAGGGGAGTACCTAAGTGTTGATGCGCTGTTTAGGAAGGTAGTATCTGAAAAAGGTATCATGCTAGTAGTGACCGGATGATAAAAAACGAATACTCTAAGTCATAATAAGCTATCATAAGATTACCATATGGTAGACATGGAAGACAGGAATACAATATCAAAACTAAACAAGAAGAAAAAATAAAGATAATAACTTTGATGAACATAACTAATATACCAACCATAGAACTTAACAACAATTATTTTGAAGACAACCATAAAATAATTATTTTTAAAATATTAGAAAAAATAAATGAACCTAGTATTAGAAAATTAATTTGGGATAAATTAATAAAATCTGAAGAAGATGAAATAAATAACTTACTAAGACAAAATTGGTTTGACGACATAAGAGCAGTAATGCAAGAATTATACGATAGTACAGATTACATAGACATGTACCACCCAAACTACGATAGTGACTACAATAGTGATTAAAATATGATAAATGAAGAATATTTCCAACTTTGGAAAGAAACTATGACTGAAATAGATTCATGGGAAAACATTATAAAAATATATTTAGAAGAATACCTTAAAACACAAGACATACAATACCTAAGACTACTAATAGAAGGAGCCCAAATGATTCTATATAAAAAAGAAAAAGAAGAAGAATTTTACAAAAAAGCATTTATTTGATAAAAGACTATGACAAACTTAAACATAGCCCGAATTCCGCACTTACCCCCAACAAAGTAAGAAAATTTTCTTTCCAAAATTGTTTATTTCCTTAAATTGTTCCAACATTTTGCACAAACATGAATCATCAAAACAACTCATTGAATATTAAATAAAAATTTACTTGTAAATCATAGGTAGCAAAGATTTTTTACCAAAATAAAGTGAGTCTACCATTTTCTCTATTGTTCAAGCTAGGAATGTCGAAGTAGTCGAATTCTTTTTGATTGAAGTAGCAATTTTGGGTGAACCAATGAATTTGGATCAAAAACAGTGATGCGGCACTTCTATGTGAAGCCAAAAAAGAGAGAAAATGATTTCTTATAATATAGGGTTTTGATAGAAAGAAGAGATAATAATTAAAAAAAAAAAAGATAAAATTTTAATAGCCACTTATTTTTGCCTACGATATTCTAGGCCCATAATGTTTTACAACTATTTCTTATACATAGAGAATGTCACGATCCGAACATACACCTTGGACGTAACCGACACTTGAGAACCATTGTTGGTCCCTCAAGCGAACCCTCATCCTAGCTGACTACAAGCAGAAGACTAACTTGAGCATACATAAACATCAAATTGAAAGAAACATTTAAAAACAATCTACTAAATCTCAAAACTTCGGTTAATATACTAAGTATGAATATAAGTTTAAATAAAATATCTTAAAACTGATAGACTCTCTAAAACTGTCTATCTATGAAGCCTATACTATACAAAGATGAGTGTTGGGACAGGACCCACGACTCATCAAAAGAGCTACTACTAACAACTCATTAACCTGGAGTCCTTCGGAAGCAAGGAGACCTCACTAGAAAGATGACGAGCAAATGAAGTGATCTCAACAGACTCTTGTTAAAGATCCTATGAACCCGTATCTACATCATTGAAAGATAGGGGTCGAATGATATCAGTACATTTGTCACAACCCAGACCGTTGTGATTGGCACCCACACTAACCCTCAGGAGGGAGAGCCACTATTACAACCCAAATAAGCAACTTAACGAAAACTACAACATTTAAAGAATCGAAAGCAGGGTTAAATGTCTAAAGAAAAATGGAGTTCCCATAAACTCCGAAAGTTTAACAAAACAACTACAAAAACAATTGTGGAAAACAACTCCTAGAACCTGAAAGTCAATGTACCAAAACTCTACTAACGACAAGTCTAAGAACAAAGGGGGCAACCCCAACAAAGCATAAGAAATATCTAAAGCACTAGTCTAAGTCTGAAGAGAACAGACTAAAAAAAAGAGAACTCATGGCACCCTAGAAGAACTGGTTCACCCTTGAATCCAGTCTCGATCAGTTATCTCCTAAAGGAGGTCTGTTAATAGCCACCCAAAGATGTCTTGTACTCAACAAAGATAGAGCAAATGCAGTATCAATACATACAACCACAATGTACTGGTAGGATCACACAGCTACTCCCATAAGCACAATATATAACAAACAATCACAGCACAGTAAGAACACATATACAGAATACAGTTCAGTTATCATTTTAGAGAAACATATAGTCTTCAATTATCAATGACAAGTAGACATAAACATAACAATCACAGTAGCTCTCTCATGGAACCTATACCCAAACTTTTTATGTGTCGGAACGTGACACCTGATCCAATGCATATGTCGGAACGTGACACCCGGTCCAATATATGTGTCGAAATGTGACACCCGATCCAATATATGTGTTGGAACGTGACACCCGATCCAATCACCACAACCACAATCACAATCACAATCACATTCATAATGAACAATACTCAAATCATACAATAGAGTAACATATTCATGGCATGTATTGTTCACACATAATCATTTCATCAACTTCTATTTACATTTTCCTATTCACATACACGCATGCATACAATATAGCAATCATTCGACATGTTTCACACAAACAGGAAATCAAATCATCACCTACCTCGAAACCAAGTTTGAATCCTCCTAAGACACTTGAGCCTTCCCTTTCCGAATTCTTTTCGTTTGTGTCTACAAATGATTAATATAATGCAGGATCAATAATTAAAGTCTAATTTATCTGGATTATAACAAACCCAACCCAAGACCAAACCCATGATCCTAAAGTGCAGCTAGGGATTTTCCCACCATTAACTTCAGGCCAAAACCTGCCCCTAATGATAATTACCCAAGAATCTAAGTTCTACGGATCAAAAAATGGATTAGGGGAAAAATTATTACCTTTAGCACCAAGAGTCGAGGAAACCTTTCAAGAAATCATCTTGGGCCATATTCTACCTCTTAAGAATGAAATTTGCAAACAAAATAATGAAATTGGGTTTTTCCCCGACTTAAGTCGCGACTGGCTTGCTACGGCGGACCCCAACCCGCCACAGAGGCTCCACCCTGGAGGGAATAATATCTCCCCGGCAGCTTATACGGAGAGAGAAGCTCGGAATTCGAGTTCCAAGCTCCCATTTCACAGCACACCTTCCACCCTTGATGTTTAAAAACTACCCTTTCATGCCAAGATCAGTTTTGGGAGTTCTACTCGCTCGAGTTTGATTACGTAAAGTTGCACGGGCTCTTTAACGTCTTATCTATCCACTCATGTGATCACATTCATAGTTAAATCCTCCATTCATCACCAGATTTCCCTAGAGCTCACCTAAGTCGGATTTCGTCCAAATCTGGACTAGGCTACAATTTTTGAAGTCACTACTCAAAAGTTTTATGGCCCCAATTCTTTCCCATTGGATTTTCCATAATGATGGGAAAATGTCATTCCGATAGATACTAATTTACCTATCACTCATCCCCGAGTGCCAAACTAGGAAAAACTAGCAAAAGTAAGAGTAGAGTAGTACTTGAATTGTTGAATAACTGGGGATACTTATCTCGCATGTCCTTCTAAATTTCCCAAGTAGCTTTGTCCCCCTGACGATGCTTCCATTGAACTTTCATGAACATAATCTCCTTGGTCCTCACCTTTTAGACATCACGATCAAGAATTACAATTGGTTCCTCCTCATACTGAATGTCCTTGTGTAATAAAACAGAGTCCCATTTTATGATGTAAGCTCCATCCCCGTGATACTTCTTCAATATGGACACATGGAACACTAGATGAACTTCAGATAAGCTAAGAGGTAAGGCCAATCTATAAGCCACTGGCCCTACACAGTCAAGAATCTTAAATGGACCAATGTACCGAGGACTAAGCTTTCCCTTCTTACCGAATCTTATCACCCCCTTTATGGGTGACACTTTTAGAAGAACTTGTTCACTAGCCTGAAATGTCATGTCCCTTACCTTACGGTCTGCATACTTTTTATGTTGACTCTGGGCTGCTAAAAGCTTAGCTTGGATATTTCTCACTTTATCCTAAGCATCTTTCACGAAATCAACCCCCAAAGGTTTCACATCTCCAGCCTCAAACCACCCTATAGGTGATCTACATCCCCTCCCATAAAGTGCCTCGAACGGTACCATGTCAATGCTGGATTTGTAACTGTTATTATAGGAGAACTCACACAATAGTAGGAACTTATCCCAATGCCCTCCAAAGTCAATCATACATGCCCTCAATGTGTCCTCTAACACTTGAATAGTTCTCTCTGACTGCACATCTGTGTATGGATGGAAAGTTGTGCTAAAAGTGAGTTGAGTGCCCAACTCATCATGCAATTTTCTCCAAAACTTTGATGTGAACTGCATACCACGGTCTGAGATGAATGAGAGGGACACCCTGTGCAGCCTCACTATCTCTTCCACATTAACCTTAGCTAACTATTTAGCATTATAGTCTACTCTGACTAGAATAATATGAGCTACCTTAGTCAATTTGTCAACCACTACCCAAATAGAATCAAACTTTCCCAAAGTCTTAGGAAGACCAACTACGAAGTCCATAGCTATCCTTTCCTACTTCCATTTCAGAATTGGCATTTGCAGAAGCAATCTTGCAGGCTTTAGTGTTCATCCTTTACCTACTGACAGTTTTGGCACTTAGCCACAAATTCAACTATGTCTTTCTTCATGCCAAACCACCAATAAAGTCGCTTCAAATCTTGGTACATCTTGGTCACACCCAGATGAATTGAATCCGCGAACCATGGGATTCTGTCAACATTTTCTCAATCAAGTCATCCACTCGGGGAACACAAATTCTCCCCTTAAAACTAAGCACACCTCCCGTATCGAGAACCACATCTTGTGCCTTACCATACATCTTCTTTCTAAGCTCATTCAAATTCTCATCCTTAAATTGTTTAGCTTTAATCTTCTCAATGAACATGGGTCTAACCTCAATGCTAGCAAACACCCCACCTTTCTCTGAGATGCCTAATTGCATGAACTTAGACTCCTAGTTCTGAATCTCCTTGGCCAAAGGTCGCTTGGATGCACCCAAACAAGCTAGACTATACATACTTACCGCCTTTCGACTCAAAGCGTATGCCACCATATTAGCCTTACCCGGATGATACTAGATGGTGACATCATAATCCTTAAGTAACTCCATCCACCTTCATTGTCTCAGGTTTAGGTCCTTTTGAGTAAATGCATGTTGCAGACAATGATGGTTAGTAAACACCTCATACTTGACACCATAAAGGTAATGATGCCAGATCTTCAGGGCAAACACTATCGCTGCCAACTTCAAATCATGAGTTGCGTAGGTCCTCTCATGCACCTTCAATTGTCGCAATGCATAAGCTATAACATTCCTATTCTACATCAACACAACACCCAAACACGAATGTGAAGCATAACAATAAACAATGAAGTCTTTACCTTCCACTAGTAGTGCTAGAATAGATGTTATGGTCAGGAGAGACTTGAGCTTTTGGAAGCTTTCTTCACATTTTTAGTCCATTCGAAAAACACCTAACTTCAGTAACAGAGCTAGGCAGGACCCAATTCTTAACTGCTTCAATCTTTTGGGGATCTACCATTACCCCTTTCCTTGAAACTACATGCCCCAAAAAGGCAACTGAAGTCAACTAGAACTCACACTTGGAAAATTTAGCATATATCTTTTTTCTCTCAAAGGACATCCAAACCTATATGAAGATAGTCGGCATGCTCTTCCTCACTTTTTGAATAAACCAAGATTTCATCAATAAAGACAATAACAAAAGAATCCAGGAATAGTTTGAACACACCATTCATCAAACTCATGAAGGCTACAGGTGCATTGGTCAATCCAAACAACATCACTAAAAACTCATAGTGCCCATAGCAGAAACGGGTACATCCTAAGGCCTAATGTTTAACTGATGGTAACCAGACCTTAGATCAATCATAGAGAAAACTGACGCACCTTGCAATGTGTCAAAGAGATCATCAATCTGAGGCAACGGATACTTATTTCGAATGGTGACCCTATTCAACTGCGATAATTTATGCACATCCTCATACTACTATTCTTTTATTTAACAAACAAGACAGGAGCACCCTATGGGGAAGCACTAAGACGGATGAAACCTTTATCAAGAAGCTCCTGAATTTGAGCCTTAAGCTCTCTCAATTCTACTGGAGCCATGCGATATGGAGAGATGGAAATGGGGTGAGTGCCTGGTTCCAAGTCAATGCAGAAATTTATATCTCTATCCAAAGGCATACCAGGAAAATTAGTACGAAACACATCCTTAAATTCAGATCCTATAGGAATAGACTGAATAGAGGGAGACTCAACCTCAACATCCTGACTATGAACAAAATATGCCAAACATCCCTAGCCCACCAATTTTCTTAGCCTAAATGGAAGATATGACCTTAGTTGGCTTAGGCTTGTACACCCCTTCCTACTCTAACCTTTCCCTACCCGGGATCTCTAGAGTCACAGACTTAACATTGCAATTTAACACAACATAATAGGGGGACAACCAAGTCATGCCTAAGATTATATCAAAGTTAGTCATATCTAAGATAACCAAATCAGCCCAAGTTTGAAAACCCATAAACAAGATAGGACAAGCACGATATACATGGGTGACTATAACTGACTCTCCAACTAGGTGTAGAAACATGGATAGGGGCATCAAGTACATCACAAACCATATCAAATCCCAAGGCAAACTGACCTAACATGTATGAATAAGTAGAACCCAGATCAAACAAGACATTAGCCATCCGGTCACAGACAAGAATAGTACATGTGATCACTACATCAGACGCCTTAGCCTTGATCTTGCCCGAAAAGGCATAACTCAGCCCTGTCATCATAACAGGTGACCTCATTGCCTAGTTGCACTGATCCTCTACCTGCATTACCATTTCCCCAGCGTCCACGACCTTGCTGATTTTCTCCTGACCCACCTTGTTGACATCTTTTACCATTATTATCGTTGCCTAAGGGTACCACTGCTCTAGTCTACTGCTGCGCGGGGTTGAACATGTGTGGGTGGGGACAATCTCTCATCATATGCCTATGTTCTCCATAATTATAACAAGTGCAGTCAAAAGACGGCCTTTTGCTCACCGAAGGTGCAATTCCCTAGCTATCCTGAATAATTTTTTTTGTGGATTCCCGAGTAACTACTTGTAAGTGGGCAAGGCTGAATGAATTGGCCAGGCTTCAAGTGTCGGGCTACCTAAACCTTTGGAGTAAGAACCATGAAAGTTACATATGCTATTGGGCTTCTTAGCTAAAGTGTTGGTCTGCCCATCATGTCTAGCTTCTTCCACTCTCTTCACAAAATCTGTCACCTCATTAAAACTTTTCCCTACAGAGGTTATGTGAACAGACAATACCTATAGCTTAGGGCTCAATCCCTTGATGAATAGACGAATCCTTTCCTCCTCAGTAGTCACCAATTGCGTAGCATATCTAGAAAAATCATGGAACTTAGCCTCATAAGAAGTTACAGACATACCACCCTGCTCCAAAGCCATGAACTCATCCTT